>ML677343.1:23178526-23273494 GCA_007922305.1 Dermatemys mawii | reverse complement strand
ATGGGGCCAAAATTTCACCATTAGTCTAAACTGCTGTATCTGTTTGTGACAAGTAGAACCTCTGAATATCCTTAGATTTTAAAGGTTCTCAAGTATTTTCTAAATGGTTTGGCATATCATTATGGGGTTTTATCATCTTTCAAGTGTTTAAGTCTCCATTTAATCTGATACCCACATCTATTAATCAGCTGACATGCTTTAGTAAACATGGCTCTTATCACTGTCACCCTTTCTAGTTAGCTATACCCACTGGATTTATTTTTATCATTAGCTTTGTACAAAAGCAAGTCAAAGCATGATTTCTTTATAGATATTGATGTGTTCAGTTTCTTGATGCCAATTACTTTAGACATTCAGAGTATTTAACTCATGCTTACATATAACTCTGTTTTAAGCTCCAATATCCAGGACAGTAATCACTAGTAAAATACATTATACATTAGTGTGATCAAAATTATACTATACCATAAATATAGTAAAATAGTTCTAGTAAACATCTTAAATTCACCTGTTAAAAAATATAGGTTGAAGATTCAAGTAGAAAACAGTGAATTAATGAAATCCCACCCATAAGCCAAAAACCTGATTCCTTGAAGTTTGCAGCCTCCAAAGGTGGTGTTTCTGGAGTTGATAATGTAGCATCCTTCCCAAATAGAGTGACATGATGTCTTCATTTTACAGTCATGATTTTTGGGTCGTTCTTATATAGGCTCCTATTACCCCTACCCCCATCCCGATTTTTCACATTTGCAGTCTGGTCAGCCTATTCCCAAAGATACCTACTTCTACCACTTTTGAAGTACAATTCTTTTCTGAAAAGTGATTTTATGTATGGCATAGTGTTGTTTTCAAATCAGCAAGGGTGTGCGCATTGATTCTTGAGGGTAAGGAAAGATAACAGAATTGATTCTGTTTGCTTAATGTATACCTATCTAAAACAGTATTTCATACTCACAAGTAGTTTTGAAAGGAATATCTTTTTTCCAATTTAGGGAGGGAGCATGATAATTTTTTTGTTTAGATAAGACATTGTTGGATGCATTAAAAATGCAATAGAGCTTTGTCCAACTTATGAATGGCACATGAAATAATTCACTCAGTCCTAGATTAATATTTGTCTTTCCAGTTCACACTGTAAGTCATCTGTTCTATGGCTCTCTGATGCTATCCTGAACTCATCTCACAGAGGAACAATCGGACAGGTATATGTGATTGAGAGTAACGAAGACTGTAGAGGAGAATTTTTCCCAAAGGTTAGAAGATCAGTTTCTTTGCTTCATACCAACTGGTATGAAGCTTCAAAACGTTCCAGAAGGAAGTATCATTTCACAACAATTTCTCTCTTAAGTGAAAATAAAATTGCTGGGAAGGTATTCAGAAAACCTGAGAGGTCAATGCATATTATGTTTCAATACTAAGAGAAACCAGTGCGGAGAGTTACAGACCGTGTAGGAGTGCACATCTTAGTGTGTGCCGGTAATAGTTGCAGAACACGACACTAGATACTGATGGTTTTTCTGGACTGATTTAACTTAATTTCATCACCACAGTTTTGATGTTCTTACAACTATCAAAATAGGAAGACAATGTTATATACAACACAATTAAACTGGTGAAAAGCAGTGATTTCCCCCATGATAGCATATCATAAATAAATGAATGGAGTACTGAAATATAAAAGTACATATTAGTAATGCTTTACACCTTAGGAGTGTTTAGACTTGTTATTGACAAAGTATTTAGATATGTAAGATTTATTTAACAAGCAATCCATATATCAAGTTAATTAAATAGCACACTTAATATCTAATTTTCTCTAGTTGTGTGGTTAAATGCTAATTAAATTGCTAAGCATTCCTCACAAGTGTAATGTAAATAATAGGAATATAGTCACACACTTATTGGTTCTGCAGATTTGAATTAATTACATGACAAGTAGATTTATCTTTTGTATACTTATACCTCAATAGGTACCTCTTCCAACAATCAACTGGGATTTAATTTTCCCACAACTGACTTATTAGTTCTAAATTAAATATGTTTAGGACAGTAGCTCTTCAGACTTGAAGGTTCTTTAGTTAATGGTAACTTGCTTTTGTTTCTGTTTTTTTATTCAGGCTTTTGATTCTGAGAAGGGATTAAGATTAATAATGGCAAATGAACCTCAAAAGGTTTGATTCCTGTAAGCACCCAAAAGCATGGATGCTTACTTGGGGCCAAATTAAGAAATGCTGGGGATCTAAGCACACTTGAACTGCTACTCCCCAGTCTCCTTCTCTGTCAAAGCTCCACCCAAAGCTTCTTGAATTGGCAGCAGATCTTAGGGATAAAATGAATGAGGCAATTCACACATCCTTCACCACATCTACAGGTTACATCTACAGTGCAATTGGAGATGTCTTTGCAACTCTAGGTGTATGGTGCTAGCTTTAATCAAGCTAGAACAGCTAAAAATAGTAGTAAAGATATGGCACGATCGATCTGGGCATGGTATACAAAGGGATCTCACATAAATGGATGTCTGGGCAACAATATGGCAGATGAAATTCAATGTTGATAAATACAAAGTAATGAACATTGCAAAACAATCACAACTATACATAATGATCAAGTCTACATTAGCTGTTGCCACTCAAAGATCTTGGGGTCATTGTGGATAGTTCTCTTCAAACATCCACTCAATGGCAACTGCAACAGTAGTCCAAAAAAGCAAACAGAATGTTGGGAATCATTAAGAAAGGGATAGATAATAAAATAGAAAATAGCATATTGCCTCTATCTCGATTATTGTATATAGATCTGGTCACCCATCTCAAAAAAGATATACAGGAATTGGAAAAGGTACAGAAAAGGGCAATAAAAATTATTAGGGGTATGGAACAGTGTCCATTTGAGGAGAGATTAATAAAACTGGGATTTTTCACCTTGTTTGGTAAAATATGCCTTTTTGATCACATAGTGCATAAAATACTTTGGGAAATGGAGGAGTGGATTGAGGACTTCCAACTCAAATTTGTTATAATTAATCCGCAGCAATGGTGTCTTTCTGGGGATCTAGCACAAAGTAAAATGCATTAGATATGGTACTAGATATGTGGGGGAAGGATGGGAGTTATCTAGTAACTTGAATCCATGATTGGAGGCTGGAATCTAACCTCGGTATTCCAAAGGGAAGATTTCCCCTTAAATGCTAATTTTCAAAGGTTAACATTCAGAGCAGAAAATATATTATTTTGAATAGAATTTTTAAAAATACAAACATACCCTATGTTCACATTAGTTGGGAGTTCATATTTGTTAAATTTCCAATAAAGGAAGTTCACTATATCATAACATTTGTAATTAGTTATTTCAACAAAGCATGCCCAGTGTGTTAAATATTTATGATCTGATTATATCAAAACCAAAGATTTGTAAAGTGATTAATCCATGATTATTTAAGCAACAATAGCATTCCATATAGACTGCTCAACTTAAATAATGTTTATATTTTAATAGGCATACAGCTAGATTTAACAAATTGAATATCAAATTAATGCACTGTGTTTGATTGCTTAGTGAAGATATAGCCTGTTAAAAGCGGATTTCAATAATGTATCTGCATACTGTAAGATCACATTTCCTTTGCAACTAATTACCAACTTTTTTGTTTGATTTTTATGGTGAGTGGATGGCCCTTGACTCCTACTTGATAAATCCTGTCTTCTCACCATTTAAACCTTGGAAATTAAAGAATTATATTCTCCATGTCACAAAGACAAGAAGCAGACATTCTGGGTATTAAAAAGTTATTCTTGTATTATGGTATGATCTGATTGGGTCAGGCAATTACAGCCTTAGAAAATTAAAATTCCTCCTTGCCAAGGAAGGAATCTTCTTGTGCACAAGTTGAATAACCACTGACTACTACTAAAATTCCATTTAAAAAAAACAACATTGCCTTCCTTCAGAACAAGAGGGAAATTAAGGCTCCGGGATTATATCTAAAAGGCTTGTAAAATACAGCCTGTATGCTACATATTAAACAATGTGGATTTTTTTCCCTCCTGCAGTGTTTGGGGAAGACTAAACCAATGCTGAAGGGAGCAGAAGCCTCCAACTTTTTTTTTTTTTTTTTTTTTTTAAAAAAAACCCTGCTTCCAATACAAATTCACACATCTCCTCACTCATTGGATCAGCCAACTGCAAAAGAATTTTGCACAGCACAACTGATTGGAAGAAGTTCCCAAACATAGAAGGACTGAGCCACAGTTAAAGGAGGAAAAAATCCTTAGATTTGCTTGGAAGGATGATCAAGGAGCAATCAATCATAGACTCAGAGAAATAAGAGAGAAAAAAAGACTTCCTAAAGTAGGTTATATATTCCATCCCTCTGAAATTACCATAGATTATGAAATGTAAATTATATTTTCTAGTATTTCATCCAGTCTGGCTATAATTGTCTCAAGTGATGGGTCTTGCATCATTTCCTTTTGAAGTCTACTCTATAATCTAATAAAATAATATAAATTAATATGTAGCACTTGCATACCACTTTACACGCTCAAAGAGTTCTATAAATCTGAGAGTTCTCACAGTTTGAGATGATATCTTCCTGCTGTGATCCAGTTTACACTAAAGAAGTTTTCTACAAACCTCATCAGGTCCAGTTGATATGGTATTAAAATGTCTGCAGCATAAGGCAATTTATCTGCCCCAACCTTCCCAGTGTCACTAGCACCATGGGAAGTTGAACCAGTTATAGCCTCATTGGGTGTAGAGTTGAAATGCAGACGGGGCCCATAGAGTGAGATACTTGTATAAAGTTTTATCTTATTTATTTTGGTTTCAACACAGCCAATCAAGTTATAGTCTGGGATTTTGTCAGGGCACTTAAGAACAGCAATAGCTAATCAGGTCTTCTTGGAATACCGGCTCTATGCTGCCCCCACTTGGCCAGTGTATGACTGCCACCATCTTGCCTATGACGTACTATTTTTATACACTTCTTCTGTAATTCCACTTGTTAATAAAAAACTCTCTCCCTTCCCCCGTGATGAAAATTCTTCAAGGGGAATTTCCTCCAACCGAAATGACCTTATCCGATTAGATTGAACCCTTCATATTACTTCAGGATGAGCAAGAAAAGACAATCTTCAGTACATGGCATGTTTTATTAGCAACAGTGCTAGTTAGCATATGACATCATTTTTCTCTCTCACAAACACACTTTTTTTTTTTTTTGGTAACAGAAGAGTAGACTTTTTGGCTGCTCCTTTATACGTAAAACTGATCTTCACTTGAGGTGATAGGTCATTATGCTATTTTCCCCCTGAAGTTTCCTATTATTTTTATTTTTCATGTTCCAAGCTTCACTAAAACATGTTTTAATCTCTGAAACATGCTGTTTTGGAGAAGGCCTCATTTTTTTCTATATCTTTGATTTGCTCACTTTCAATCCTGTGTTGTCTGTGTACATGGAACAGTCAGCTTTAGCTCCGTGGGCTATGGTTTAACAGTAGGAGCCTGAAAACTCATGACAAAACATAAACCCTGCTTTTGAATTTGTAACAGATTAGTAAAGGAGTTGGGGCTCAACTGAAGGTGAACACAGGATTTTGTGCATACAAACTACTTACAAATTTAAAATGCAGTCTAGAGATACACGCATAATTTTAAGCACATGAGTAATCCCATTATAGGATCACCTCTGCCCTAAACCTTTCAATTTATGCCCTAAGTGCAAGGTTAGGTATAAGGTTTCCGAAAGGAAGTCTTTCTTCTTTCTGAAAAGAAAGTCCATGATACATTGTATGACTGGTAATAGATGTATATAATCGTAGTCAGGAAGGTATAAGATGTTTGTTTATAGCCTTCTTTTATTCCTGTTTTGAAAAGATAAACTATGATTTGCAAAAGGAGAGCCCCTTTTTAACCATCTGACAGTTTTTAATCTCACAGACATATAGAACTAACCTTACTTTTCACCTTTTCACACTCCTCTGTCAAAAGCTAGCATTTATTATCCACAGGCAGAACAACTACTCCAAGCATTACTTTTATAATGATTTAGTATTTAGAATAATCAATGTTTCCCTTGTGTAACTGTACATAAGTACATAAAATTCAAAAAGTTGCATTTTTTTCGTTCTTGTGTATATTCCCCTTTAGGCTAGAATGAAAATTTGTATTTCCATAAACTATCAATACATCTACAGTTATCTACTGATAAAACCCATTAATTCCTTCCTTGCCCAAAATATAACTATATTAGTGAATACAGCTGTTCACAAAAAGGGATTAAGTCCCTCCCTCCTACTGAAGTTTTAGCAAAAATATTGTCAAAATTTTAAATGTTTCAACCAGGTCATGTAACTGTTAGCCATTTATTAATGCCCTGCAACACACGATCTAGTTTGAGAGTTACAAAGGCATTCTCCACTCCTTATCTTCACAATTTTGCTACAGAGCTTATTCTTCATAGCCACTAAAAGTGCCATCATGTGTGTATAGGAGAGAGAGAGAGAGGACATCCAAGAATGGACTTCCAGCTATCTCAACCTAGAATCATACTACTTGAATTCAAGCTTTATGTAGAGAGAATATAGTCTATGACTAGAGGAGGGATTGGCAATGTTAGCACGCAGAATTACAGGGTAAGCACTGTTAGTGGGCCCCGCCGCTTTGTTTACCAGGCAGTTCACCGACCGCGGCTCCCACTGGCTGCGGTTTGCTGTCACGGTCCAATGAGAGCTGTGGGAAGTGGTGGCCAGCACCACGCCGCTTCCCGCGACCCCGCATTGGACCGGGACGGCAAACTGCAGCCAGTGGGAGATGTGGTCGGCAAAACTCCAGGTAAACAAAGTGGCAGGGCCTACAAAGAGTGCTTACCCTGCAGTCCCATGTGTCAACGTTGCCAATCCCTGGACTAGAGTTTCACAAAATGCTCTTGGGACATATTACAACAGAGTGACCAAAATGTCCCAATTTTCTAGAGACAGTCCCGATTTTGGGGGCTTTTTCTCATATAGGCACCTATTACTCCCCACCTCCTGTCCTGATTTTTCACACTTGCCTTCTGGTCACCCTATATTACAGGGAGTTCCCCAAATAGATTTGGCTTCACAGCATGGAGGTATTATCTTTAGACTCTAGTAAGCAAACTGGTTGAAGCAGTTCTGCTTTGCAAAATAATTAAATATTCAATGGAGCAGCGACTTGAGTCTGCCCTCTCCCACTTGAGTGTCTTAGCTACTGAACTATAGTGCCATTCTCTGACACAACTTTCAGGCTAGATTGACAAGGGGACTTTGGCACCACACATACAACCAGAGGTGGAGGAGCCCACAGCCCCTTATAACCATTAGTCTAGTGGTTAAGGCACTCACCTGGTAGGGGGAACCCCAAATTCTAATCCTTGATCCACATCAGGCAGAGTGGGAAGTCAACCCATTTCACACATCCTGGGTGAGTACCCTAACCACTGGGTTAACAGCTATGAGGGGGGACTCCGTCTCCACTGTGGTATAGATCAAAGTCCCCTTGTCAATCTAGTCTGATCTTGTCTTCTGTCTGAAACTATTTTGCAAATTTGCCAATAGTTTTGTGTCAACTGAATCTGCATTTTTCAATTAATAAATTATTGACCAAAAAATATTTAAATAAAAATAAAAATAAAAAATAAAGCCCAGCTTTATACATGGAGTGAGGGCTACAATGTGATTCATCACAAGCTAGATAAGTCAGTTTCCGAGTGCCATAATACACCAGCTGTTGCTTGCATTTATTAAAAGCAATGTCTCACTTCCCTGAGCATTTCCTAGGCTCATTTCCTAGTTGCAATTTATACAATTACTTTAAGATTTTTTTTAAAAATTACCATAATAATTTAAAAAACCTAAAAGAACTTCTGAAATTCTTAAGTGCTCTGAGGCTGGGATCCTGGCATTATATTTTCAAACTTTCCTAAAGGTGTGAGATCCTATATTATCCATGTTGTGTCCAGATAGGACAAGTTTTAACAGCCTGATGTGGACTAAGACTGTTTCTCTTTGGGCTTATTTGCCTTAAACAGTATGAAATCTTTCTTCAGAATCTTTCTTCAGAGAGTGTAGGTGTTTCTTTTATGGTGACCCCAATGATTCATATTTCATCAAGTGCAAAAAAAGACATAAAAATTATCTTAAGGGCATGACATTTTAAGACAGAATTCGATCTTTTGACCTGCAGAGAGCCATCAGGTATGAAAGAAGTACGTGTATTGTAAATGGATGTAAAAGTAATTTGCATAGAATCATATCTTCTCATCTGAATTTACTTGAAGTACTAGATCTCTACCTTTGAGTCACAGTTATGATTCTCAATGACTTTGTTGGCAACAAGGTAAATAAAATTTGCACTACACTTTGCATTATGAAATCGCACAATACAAACCTGATTTGTATAACTGATTGCTACATATATCAAATTACAAATGTACAGTTCTCTAAATTTTTCACAAGGATGACCTTGTATAATTTTTTATGCATTCTGGAGCTGGGTTAAATATAAATTTATCATTTTAAAATCAGATGGTAACAGTTAAAAAGCTGCTGACTCATAAAACTTGCAAATATAGCAAGAAACCAGGATTTTGCCTTGATGCATGATTTAGTGAACTTTTATGGTAATTCATATACATTACTGAATTAACTCTGTATTTTATATATACACTTGAACTGGTCCACTGGTTTGACCAGTGAATATTACTTCCTGAGATCAGACTGTTTTATAATAATATTTATCATTTAATTATCACCTTTCATCCAAAGATCTCAAAGCTCTGTACAAACATCATTTAAATACTCCTCACACTTTTGCAAGGAAGTAATATCTCACTATGCTCATTTTACAGATGGATAGACTACGTCAGAGAAGTTAAATGACACATTGAGTGAGTGCAAAAAAGCCAAGAATAGAATCTGCGAGTCTACAACCACAAGACATGCAGTCCCTTTGGAAAATTTGTTTCAGGATCCAGACAAATTCATATTGACCTGCACATCAATAAAATTCATTTAAATACTAACAAGGACTGATATAATTCTAGTCCTTGTTAATTATAGTGGTTTATGTAGGAACTTAACTGCCTCATTTCATTATCATAGGAATATAGGTACTGCCATACCAGATCAGATCAATGGTACTTCTAGTCCAACATCTTGTCCAAGTCCTTGTCTAAACTAGAAAAATAAAAATCCATATTAAAACAAGTACCAGCAATAGGGCAACTCATGGTAGGTTTTTGTGGCAGGACTCAAAACACCTAAGGATGGTCTATTCTAGTGCCTTAGTATTGATCCTACTACATCAGTGACTCTCAAGCTTTCAAAACTATTGTACCTCTTTCAGGAGTCTGATTTGCCTTGTGTGCCGCAAGTTTCACTTAAAAATACTTGTTTAGAAAATCAGACATACAAATACAGTATTATAACACACTGTTACAGAAAAATTGCTTAGTTTCTCATTTTTACCATATAATTATAAATCAATTGGAAAATAAATATTGTACTTACATTCAGTGTATAGTACACAGAACAGTATAAACAAGTCATTGTTTCAATTAAATTTTAGTTTGTACTGACTTTGCTAATGCTTTTTACTTGCCTAGTTTTACAACAGGCTATACATCTAGATGAGTTTTTGTACTTCCTGGAAGACCTTTGCATACCCCCAAGGGTACATGAACCCCTGATGGAAAACCACTGTACTACATCATTGCTGGATTTTGCTGTACTGTGGATACTATTTGCTTTCAAATAGAGTAACCTCACCGTGCTATCAATTAATAGCTGTTTTATGCCTGACCCTTGTGTGTTACGTCTCTTTTTTAAATTTTCAGTCAGAACTGTGGATATTTACACAATCCATGTAAAGTGTCCAGTACTTTTGTTGTTTAAGACGCAACACATAACTAGCCTCTGGACCTCACTGCCGTAACATATCACTGAGGCCAAGAGCTTAGCAGAAATCAAAAAAGTATTTCCTTTTATCAGTAATGAAAGGTATCAAATTTCAGAAGAGTCTCTTTATTCTTGTGTTGTGAGAAATACTAAACAAGAGCAACTGATTTGCCTTCTGTTTCTTATTGCTACACCATATACCTCAACCATAGTCACTCATTCATCACAGCTGGGATTTTCAAAAGAAAATGTCTCCTTTCAAAATCCTAGGCCTCATCTCCAAATTAAAAACAAATCTTTTTCCTAATCTCTTCAGACACTTCTCAAAGTCTCTTTGTGCATCTAATCAAAGGGATACCAGTCTCCTAAACCCTTCTATTTCCAATATATCTTCCTGAGATAGGGTGACAAGAAAAATAGACAGTATTTCAAGTGTACCCTCAGTTTATAAATATAAACTGAGCAAAAAACAAATAAAAGGAATCACCACTTCACACACACCCCGACTTTGTTGTGACAGAGACAGGTATGTTACATTGTGCAACACTGACAAACTACACAAGTAAGGAAATGGATTCGTGTACATTCTCTCTTCTCTTTCATCCACAAGCACAAACCTCTCCATAACCACAATTACCATACATCACAGACCACACACCCTAACCTTAACTCTACTCCCTAAACTTTCCCTTTTCCACACAGCTCTTTACCAAATGAGCCTCTTAATATTTCTAAATGATGGATGTTTCATGTATGTGTGAGTTGATCTGGGAGAAGATCATTTGGTAAATGGAGTGATGGAAGTCTGGTATCCTGGGGGGCTGAGTTAAAGTTGTGGTGTATGAGTTATGTTACTTGTGATAACAAGGTACATATCAATACATATGTACAAATGATAAATATGTATCTACATACCTGTACATACACATATAAAACTACTGACCTAAAACTTTCAAAGTTAATAATGAAAGAATGCTAAAATTTGGATGCTTATCTAGAGGCACCTTAAAGGGGCCTGATTTTATGAAAGTACTGAATGCCTGCTTTCTGAAACCCAGACCACTGTATCAAATTGGGCATCAAAAATTTGAGCCTTCCAAAAATCGCTAGTCACTTTTGAAAGTGTTTTATCACTGTTATCACAATATTGAACACACAGACAGTATAAAGTGACCACTCATTTTAAAAATCCAACTAGTTTTACAGTTCTTTTTGCACATATCCTATGCAAAAAAGCAGGGAGAAACTGCGGCCTCTCAGATACAAATGTGTGGTGACTTTAGAATATTGCCCACTACATTTGTAAAACCAATTGGTATTAGTTCTATAAATAATTCTAAAAACGTAACAAAAGTTACCCCGAAACAAAATATAATGAGGGCAAACAACCAAGGAAAGGATAATTGGATTTTTCTCAGGCTATGCTCATCTGCAGACTATAAATGCTGTCTGGTTACACTTGAATATTGTCAATTTGCATGTAGCTAGGAGCACCACGAACATATTAGATCATGACTCCTGACACTAAGTGCTCTTCCAGACTTCTAGCATTTTATACTGGAATTAGTTGACTGGGCATACTTAGACACATAAAACTATAATTTTGTAGGGCTATAAATCACAGGAAATTATTCCTAATACACTTTCAAATTTGAGTGTATATGTATTTGATCAAGTGTTTTCAGTAAGCAAAAGCTAACTACAAGCTATATGTGAAATAGATGCTTATGCCTTGCCGGGTGACAACAATCACTGAGACATTGGTATTCAGACAGTAAAGTGCTTGTCAAGATCAAAATGCTAATCATTGCTTGCTGGGAAATTCAGTTGCTCCCAGCTGTAGTGAAAGCAGCATGTAGCTAGAAGCAGCTGCAGCATATTATTAGTACCTAAGTCTTAACTGGAATAGGATCCTTGTGCAAGATAGATCAGAAAATGGTCACCGATGAGTCCAGGAAAATTTACAGACCATGTAAATACAGTGCTTGTACGAACCATTAAAAATATCCAGAACTGGTATCAGAAGACATGCAATTCTTAAATTAGATTATAGTTTCATCCAGCAGCAAAACTAAAAGCATTTTCTGGGATTTCCTGTAATGCTTCACCCTCCATATCCAACCCCTACCCCCCGCAATAAGCTATTTGCCTACTGCATCCGTCAAAGATAAGTCAGAAATGCCATTCAGTTATGCTGGTTTAAGGTTTGGAAGGTAAATTATACCAAACCAAATGCCATTTTTTGTATTTTACATGGTATACTTCCCACCGGGGGCGGTGGGGGGAGGGCGGAGAGCAGGAGAGAGAGAAAAATTACATTTTCATTACATCTCTACCTCTTTAGAAATAATATAGACAATTAAAATCTATAAATATTTAAGAAAAAGATGAATTTGTAAAATTGCTTTGCATCTCATAACATAGCCAGAATTGAGTCAGGGGATATAAAAACTGTTTCCATAAAATATCTAGCAAAGTTAGACACTGAAACAATATTGGGGGGGAAAAAATGAGATGATGTACCAGAGGATACAGCTTCGGGCCCTTTTCTGCAGCAGATCTATGCAGGTGGATTCCTGTGTCAGTGTGAAACTCCATTGACTTTAATGGAGCTCCATACAGGTGTAACTCTGCCCGCGTGGCACTGGCTGCAGAATCAGGAACTAAAACATCACTCACACTATCATGCAAAACAGTAATTGCTTGGACACATCGAACTATCATACACATTACTTCCAGATCGGCAATTATGTTTATTATGTAATTATGGTGAAATCAGTCTATTCTAATCCTAGCAACCTGTCAGAAAGTCACTGGGGGCCACAAAGACCTAACAGACTTCTTTAAAAAAAATCCTTGTAACATGTAACTTTTAAATGCACAATAAAATATTTCATCAAATCCCAACTTGCATCACAAAACTGATCAGGATAGCTAAGCATATTGCTTCCATCAACTTCATGCTCCAAGTATCAGCCACTATCTGCAAGAATTGCCAGGAAATCTGCCTCCACATTCAAAGCTAACCACAGGAAGGAGCCTTTTCACTTGCAGAGGGATGTCACATCATCATCCACAAACTTAGAATCTCATGCCTAGTAGAGATCCAAGATGATAATACTTTTCCCTAACTAAACTCATTTATTAGAGAGATCCCGCTCAGGGAACTAACATCTGGACTGTCATGATATTTAATTGGGCCCACAAGCCAACATTAGATGAGAGTCCCCTGCCACACACAGTCTTCCCCTTTAGCCTCATGAACCTAAAATATCCAACTGGTCTACGCCACACTCCCAACCCGCAATCAGAGTTAAAAACTGTGCCCATCGTGCCATTAGACACGTTGTACGCAATCTCTTTGTTTTGGTTTGATGGGTTTTCTGCCATGTGTTAGTGAATTATAAACATACTTAAAGTATTCTAATATTTCAATCCGATTATCTTTCCATATTCTTCCTTCATTTGCACTTTGAGGCATTTTCATGTTCAATGAGAATGGCATATCTCTGATATGACACACATCTGCCCTTCTCGCAGAGGGAAGGGAAGGGAAAGACACTACAACTAGTTGCAAAGGAACACAGAAAATCTGAAAGTAACATCAATGAAACTTTTTACACCCACAGGACCAAAAAATTATTCCCACCCCACCACACCAGTGACATGCCATAAGAATTTGTAATAGCAAGAAGAAATAAAACACTACTTCTGGAAAATTATGGTTAGTGTCTCCTGAACAAGTATCTATATTCATCTAGAACACTTATGTTCCCATCATGGTGGGATTAGGCATTTACAGTAATGGTAATCCCTCATGAAAAAAGTTTTCACTAACAACATACTCGTTAATACTTCTGATCATTCACCCAATAATTAAAACTATACGTGGGCCACAGAGAGAATAATAAAGTAACACTACCTAATGCAGATTTTCTAAGTAATCAAGCAACTTATAAAATGAGTTATATTTAAAACATTAACTATTTTAAAAAAATTAAAAAATTGCATAACTATGATGGTCTAGTCTGTTGCTAGAGACATGTTTCCAGGACACACACAGCTTATCTTTTCAAGTATTTAATATTAAAGACAGTTGCATTAAACAATGGAGAAGATTGTTTTAAAATGATCTGTTATTCCATTTCACAGTTAATTTACAGCATGCTTATTAATTGCTGACAATAAATAGTTTCTTTGGGATTGTTATTTGGTCTGCAAAGACTGGAAATATACTTAGATGGAGATAGGATGCAGTTCAGTTGTCCTTGAATAGGAAAACTGAAGTCAGTGGATTCCCTTGTTTAAGGAGCACCAATTTGGGCTCATACAAAATACAATGGTTATCACAGTGGCTATTCTGTAGTTATGTTTTAAAAATTGATTATACTCACTGTTTTTATGCACTTTAACTTCCCAAAACATTGACCTTTGTGGCTGACTTACTATTCTCTCTCCACCCCCCACCCCGTTTGAGCTGGTTTCAAGAGAAGTATATGAAGGAGTTAGTCATAGTAGTGGGAAGAGAGATTGGGCAACTTGCATAGTGCAGTTGAAGTAAAACACTCCCACTGCGTTTAGCCCCAGAGTAACTACACATCTCTGTTATTGCTCCTACACTTATGTTATACAGTATAATTTCCCCCTTTAAGTATTTAAAGAAAAAAAAAAAAAAGAGGCCTTGCACTCATAATAAAAAAACCCTAGGACTTATATATATACAAAACACTTGAAGGATCAGGCCCTTAATTTTGTCAGACTCTCTAACAATGTTACTACTCAACATTGTAATGTAGGGAAATGCTTGTTCTTGCACTTTAGATAAGCCATTTCAAAAATTAATTTACTACATAACTCTCAATAAATGCATGCTAACTAGATGCTATAAACATGTTCCACTGAGCTGCAGTGAATCTACTCTTACACTTTATATACAATGTTTTTCCAGGTATGTTTCATGATGAATCATATGGTCCCTTGATGTAGTCTAAACATCCAATATTATACCCCTAAAATGTTTCTTTACAGATTGACATCTATATCATTCTGATGTTATTTCTGAAAGGAATATCAAGTATGTTTTCAAAGACAGCATTACATTTCCTTGAGTATTTGCATGTTGAATTCAAAGACAAACTGACATGTTAATCTGGCAACAGGCAATTTTTTGAATAATCAGATCTTGAGCACCTTTCTGAGCTTCTTGAACAGTAATATGTTCTAGCAGAATTGCTCAGTGTCAGCTACTACAAAATTTATAACTCATTCTATGAAGGTGAAGTCACTTGTTTTCATCGCCTGCTTACGTGAAGAGATGTATCCAATTTTGTCTTTAATTTTATTTTAAGTTAGCACTCATTTGACTGTTTTAGAGCAGCAAAACACTTTTATGACAAAGCAAATAAGGCAATAAGCAATCTCAACAAACAGGTTTTAAACTAGATTTAGATATTTTTTTTTGACATTGGCTAGTTTTGTGGGTCTAATAAGTCACCAGAATTATCTGGAAGAGACTAAAACTATTAAGCATCCTCAGTAATATTATGTAGGAATAACACATATATAACTGTCAATTAAATGTTTTTTTTAACCTTGTCCCGAAGTTCAAACACAGACTTGAAAACCTCTGAAGTTGTGAAGCAGGGAGTAATTTTGTATTTGGAATTAGGGGGCAGAGCCTTCTCAAAACAGATTTCAAATCCCTTAATAGTTTAGCACTAGTCTATGACTCTGATCCAGTAACACACTTAATCTTATTAAGTACATGCTTAAATTTAAGCATACGCTTCTATGGTTGGATTGGTATCTAAGGAACCACCAAGTAGCATCTGCCCATTAAGGAAATTAAGATCAGTAGCTTTGAATCTGTTGACTACATCTTGAGAAAGCTCGAAAAATAGTACTGGCTACCATGACTCATGCTTTGATCACTTGAAGATTATGATCCAAATCCTTTACTGTAGTGCAGCCATTTTGTGCTGTACTGTCTATGGGATCTGGCTTTAAAGCTGGCTTAACTAGTCCATGGAGGTTCACACAAGGGGATAAAGGAAATCCTCCCACAGAACAGAGCTAATGAAACTACTTTTATGCCATTCAACTTCCCTGCTGTCAGTATACCAGGGAAATTGTGTTGAGGCCTAGAAGCCTATGCAGATGGTGATCTTTGCTACATTTTTGATCTCCCATGGGCATTGCAGCCCAGTGTAGGTGAGAGGAGTATGCAAGTTGCTTTAGCACAAAACACAGGAATTCAGTGGCAAAGGATCAGTAGAGAGAAATATGATTTTAAAAAGACAAAGTATTGGAAGGAGAGAAAAATTGGTTTGGTCACATTTGTTGGCTGACTGACTTGTGTGTGCTAGGATGGAATTTGGTGCTATTTTTCTTTAAAAAGGTCTGTATTTGCATGTAACAGAAAAAGCTTAGGAGACATCTTTGCGCGTGCTTTAAAAAAAGTCAAACTAGGATTTCTTTGAAACAGAGGATGTTTATTCATGAATATAAATTCCACTCAGTAAGGAACTGACTGCATTTATTATCAGATTTGCATAAAACGCTCAGATTTTGTGGTGAACACACTGATTTTGCAAGATGTTTTGCAGAAGGAAATTTGAAATATTAATATATTGTGTCTAGCAGGGAGGAATACATCAAATTTTGAAGTATTAAAGTTTAAGAAAATACAAATAAAAAGGTATTATATTTCCTTGTAGTTTATATGTGAATGGACAAAGTGCACAGAAAAAAAGTATTTTAGGAGTTAGGAATTTCTAAACAGTAAAAACAAACCACACCATCCTTCCCCCCTACCCACCAAGCATTCTGAAAAGGTCCTTATATTTTTTGCCATCGACCAGATTTCATTTCAGCTCCGACTAGTGTTCCCAGGTTGTAATACAGAAATTTCCTCCTATTTCAATGATCGCTGACAATCACAAAATAAATTAATATTGGAACACAGTTCATTTTTATCTTTTCCTCCCTTACAGGGAAAAAGGTATTATTCTCGGCTGACACAAACGATTTCCTCCTCAGCCCCAAAAGTGTCAGTGATGTTTGTATATTGAAAGGGACCAGATCCCTTGCTTTTTAAACTATGTGCACTAATATATGATTTAAAACAAACAAAAGGAAGTATGTTTCCCCTCACACAATGCAGTCAAACTGTGGATCTCCTTGCCAGATGATGTTGTGAACACCAAGACTATATAAAAGGGTTCAAAAGAGAACTAAATAAGTTCATGGAGGATAAGTCTATCAGTGGCTATTAGTCAGGAATGGTGTGTCTAGCCTATTTGCCAGAAGCTGGGAATGGAGAACAGGGGATGGATCACTTGTTGATTTGATTATCTATTCTGTTCATTCCCTCTGGGACATCTGGCATTGGTCACTGTTGGAAGATGGGATTCTGGGCTAGACAGACCCTTGGTCTGACCCAGTATGTCCTATGTACTAATGAATTATTATGATAAAGTTTTACGAGACAATGCAAATCAGCAAAAGCTCATAAGTGATCAAACAGGAGACAGGATTTCAGAATAAGGAATGATTGTGCCAACAAATGTAATGAGCTATCATTATGATTTTTTTTTTTTTTTTTACTGGAAGAAAAATGTTGCATCAGCCAGTAACCCTAAAAGAAAATGGTGACATACAGAATACCAAACAGCATGTATCTGAACAGTTAACAATCCAACCTACATTTAGCAGTTTACAAACAGGTCTTTGTAGCTTATTTTCTGAGATAATTCACAAACACAAAACTTGATGTACCAGAAGAGGGAAAATCCATAACTAGAGTTGTTTTGGGAATTTTTTGGTGAAATTCTTTCCCCCCTGAAAATGCTGATTAAGCAAAACTGAACAACTTTTTTGCAAAAATGTACTGGTTTTAACAAAAGGTTTCTCAGGTTCAGATTGGAATTTCTTTTCAAAGTGGAGGAGAACCATCCCAGAATAGCCAATAAACCAATGGCCATGGCTCTTTAACCTAGGTCTCCCACATCCCAGCTGAATGCCCTAGCCACCAGGATAAAGTTAGCCTCTCTCTGGCCCATTTATTTATTTGTGTGGAACAGCTTTAATAGAAAAGACTGATTATGTAACCTGGTGATTAAGGCATTCATTTGGGATTTGTGAGACCCAGATTCGAGCTCCTGCTTCGAATCTGTCAGAGCAGTGACTTCCTCGTTGAATGTTTCAGTTACCTGAAATATTTTTTGGTTTGGAGCAACCCAAAATATATATATTTTTTTAGGTTCACCAAGTGACCAACTATGAATAGTTATTTGCATAGCTCTACTTTAGAGTACGTTAGTCTAAGTCTGTCCACCTCCAAGTACAGATGATCAGTTGATACTGTTTTGTTAAGCATCCGCCTAAATGCCTTGGAGGGGAAAAAAAAAGTCAAAAGAACAAACAAGAAAATAGCTCTATGCAAAATATATTTCAAAGATATGTACATATTTATGAAAGTGTATTTTTTCCATAACAATCAGACATGGGAAGGTAAGAGCATCAGCTGAAAAATACAAGCAGATGGTAATTAAGATGCACAAGCAATGAAAACATCTAGAAGTAATAACACCAGTACGATATTGAATGAAACTGTCACATCAGAGGAAAGGAAGGATTTGACCAATATCTAGGGTGCTAGTCTGAGATGCAGGAAACAAAGCTTTAACTCCCTGTTCTGTCAGACTTCTTGTATGAGCTTTAGCAAGTCATTTGAAATTGGAAGTTAGGCAATATGGCACTTTTGAAAATCCCACTAACCTATTTGCATTTTTAGGCACCAAAATACCTTTAAGAATTTGGCCTTTAGTCTCCCTATCCCTCACTGCCCTACCTGTAAAATGGGATTAATAGCACTTCTCTTCTTTATAGGGGTGTTAGGATGATAAACAACATTTGTGAGAGTCTCGGACACTATGGTAATCAGGGACATGTAAAGATGTTAGATGCTTTGGTTGAGACTAACAAAAATAATTCCTAGAATTTCAAATATCAATAATCTTTGTGGTTTCATTTTTTAAAACCATTAACAGACTGACCCATTAAGGGTAATGCTGAATATCTTGTAGCATTAAGGATTTGACATCCTCATTTTCAGAAAGCATCTTCTACCATACTTAGTTTGATGAGACAAGCTGTTTGAAAAAAAAGAGAGTTGTATTGATCATTAGGGGAGAAGCTTCAATATTCTTATTCATTTTAGTTAAAAGGGCCTAATCTAAAGTTATAAAGAGAACAATGAGTGTTCTCCTTCTATCAAAGAAAGTTTGATGCTTTTGATCCAAAGTGAAAAAATAAAATAAAATGCTGTCTCATAAGTTGCCAATTGCCGGTGCTATTTTGACATTTTTTGCACATTGTTCCCTCTTCCATATTGAAGTTAGCTTGTCACACCTGACACTACAGGCTGCTGCTATCACTACTTTAATGTAGCTCTAGCAGAGCCCAGTTGGATCCATTTCTTGGAAGAAGATAAAACTTTTCTGTTTAGTGAGTAAATGCACTGCTATTGTTTCTAGCTTGCTTTTGGATTTATACTATATATCGTATGCCTCATCACTCGTACATCTTCTACATCCAATAATTCTATTATGTGCCCAAATGTAGAATCATCCCTTCATGGTAAATTTTGTCACACAAGTTAATTAGAATATCCAAAGATCCTATAGGGAATTAGACAAGAATTAAGTTCTCAGTATTTATCCCCTCATTTTTTTTTCATTCTGGTTCCTATGTTACACTTGTACAGCAGCCTTGGCTGGTCCTCTGATCCATCGTCTCTTTTTGATAGAGGTTCCATTGGTTTCTCATGAAGGATCAGAGCCACTGGAGACCACTTTACATTTCTCTTGCTCCATGGTGGGATAATGGCGGTGTTCCTAGGGCCACCTAGCCTGTGACCATGTGAGTCCCAAACAGCATAGATCCAGTGAAGCTGCACTGACACGGACAAAAGCAAGATCCACGCTGGACTAGTGCAGAGGATCCTTCACTGCCTAGCACTAGGTATAGTTATTTAACACCTGTGCAAGGTGAGTAATGTGTGCAAAGCACTAGAGAAACAGGGGCCATGAGTGTTTGCAGTGCAGTTGTCTGCACATAGTTGCAGCACATTGACTCGTTACATTATGCAGCATTAGTGTTAGGACTGCAGAAGTCCACTATAATTCAATTTCCATAATTGTATTCCTGTATAAATATTTAAAGTGACAAAGGACAATTTAATAGCAATAGAGAATGCAATTCTGCCTACACTGAGAACCTGAGGAAACATTGAGAGCACATTGATGCTATAATTGGTGATGAATGCTGATGCATTAGAACTAGAGCTCAAAAAGGATAGTGACAAAGGGACTGGACTGGGATTCAGGAGATTTGGGTTCAACTTCCTGTTGGGCCCCAGACTCCCTGTATGACCTGAACAAAGAAGGCCTTGCCTACACTACAGGTTACATCAGTATAATTCAGGTCGCTCAGGAGGTGCAGCTGCACCACTGTAGTGTTTTAGTGTAGACTAGCCCTTTAATCACTTAAACCCATCCCAGCAAAGCACTTAGTCATGTGTTTAACTGTAAACATGTAAATGGCACCACTGCAGTCAACCATGTGCTTAAGTGCTTTGATGGAATGGGACGTTACTTGCTGTTAGAAACAGAAGCATAATCTGCATATTTCCTTTCTTCTCGCCTCTCTATTTGTATTTAGATTGTAAATGATTCTGAGCAGAGCCCTTGCTTTAAAGTGTTGATAGCAATGGAATTGTATATGGAGTAAGGAACTATTCAAAGCAAATCAAGTACCCATGGTGCTAAACGCAAAATTGGGGCTTCTTGCTATAATGAAAATAAAAAAAAATATGCTCCAGTGAAACTCTGGAAAATGTGACTTCTTACTTTCAGCCTGTACAAGTGAATATGCCTATTTTATTAGTGTGACCTTCAAGCCAGGTGGAGCTGGCATCCTTGTCTTTTATATAGATGGTGGCAGAACCTTCCATTAGCTGAATCCTTCAGTTCTATACCTTTAATATAGCCCATAATTTTGGTTTACTTAACTGAAGCTGTTACTATTCTCTTAAATATGTGAAGCGAGGCAAATGGTTACTTAAAAACCTCACACAGGGACGCTTTCACTAATGCTTTCCAACTGGAATTGAACAGGAGAGCAGAGAAAAATTGCTGGCACCTTATATAGGAAATCTGTGCCAACCATTGGTTTGAAAAAAAATGAAGTCCATGTGCTCCTCATTTTATGACAATATTTATACACAAATTTCCCATAGGGATTATTCCCCCCCACCACCTTACTCAATTGTAAGACCCATGTTATGTGGCTACGCATACCCTGCAATCATGAAAGTATGTGAGAAAAAATCTGGACGGGATTACTTCTCCAAAGTGATATTTGTTAATGTTACACTGTGCCAATATTATGGAACAGTGCCTATATTTACTGTGACAAGTGATGTAATCACAAAGCTAAGTCTTTAGGGAATGATAGTTTTGCCCATCTGTCCAAGACTAGAAAATAGACAATACTTATGGCACAGTATTTCATTTCCCATGTGTTAGTCTGATAATGCTCAATTTTAGCATCATCATATGCCATGGTAAGACTAAAAACTATCTTATGAGGTGTACACTGCACTGAGGGCATGTAAAATAATGGCCAAATACATATTTAATACAGCTGTAATCAGGACACCCAGAACTATTTATGGTTTGGCTTAGCTCCAAGGTAGCTATTAGTCTGCTTAGTGTGCAGTATGTTGCATGTGAAAGTAAAGCAGAATTCAATCTCAATATTTTGATACCAAATTGCAATGTGCTTCTTTGTCAGATCTGAAACTAGAGCAGAGTTCATGCCACAAACTCCAACTGAAACTTTCCTAATGTTCAAGGGATTTGGGAGCCAGGGGTTTGGTTTGGGTACCACTCTACAAGAACAACAGTGTAATGAGATGCTTTCTGCACTGGTACTGCATCTATTTTATCTGACTCAGTTTATCCATCCATAAGAAATTACAGTAGCGCTCATTTTCACCATAACTACCAGAACTCCTGGGCCAACAACTATTCCTTCAGTAGAGTAAATGTGAGGCCCAAACAGTGCTGCCATATGCATGAGAAACCACATTGGTAAAGTGCAATATCTCAGTCACTTGCATGATAGGCTAAAACTTGGCATAACAAATTGCAAAGCCCAGGGGATACAGACATGAAGCAGAGGTTAAAAAAACACAAAAAGCCTTCATTGGATCGTCTCTTTTGCACTTAACACAACACACATAACATGGAAGAAATCACAGGCCTGGTGAGATCCAAAAGAATGTGTTTATTGAACATAAACATGTAAGGTTTAGCTACACTGTTTCAGACTGTAAAACAGGGAATAGGAAGGAAGGAATTCTGTCTCAAGTAGTCCATACTGCCTTGCAGAATTGACTAGCTAAACCACAAGAAGTTTCAGCTTCCCCTGAAGAATCAAATAATGGTAGAACACTCTATATGGAACACTAGATTTAAGAGCCATAGTCAAGAGCTGCTGTGGAAAATCCTTTACAGGTATTCCTAAAACATGTTCCCATATTTCTGAAACTGAAGACAGACAATTCACATTATTTTTCAAACTTGGATCCATTAGCATTTTATTGTAGAGACGATATGCCAATCACTCTTCCATTCTAAAAAGTCCTCTAAGAAGCTCCATTTTGAAGAACGTCTTAATAATATATGTAAGAGCATTTTACCTGCAGTACTCATATTATTGATCTAACACCATTAAGGTTTACAGCATTTTTAAAAACCCATTACCTTCCTGTGTATTAGCTCTCACTAGCAAAAAGCACACCATTTTCTCTGTTAAAGGCCTACAGATATCAACGCAAAAGGCAATTCTATCTGCTGTAGTGTCTGCCTGACGGCTTGATAATGTCAATCAATAAGTAAATTCACTTTCTTACAGTTACTTGTAAAAAAAAGTCTGCTATTGATTCATATGCAAATAGAGAGATTTAAAAATAAGAAATAAAAAAAATATGCTGACATTTTAACGCTTGGAATAGAAATATGTTTATTAAAGCATATTTTATAAAGCAAATAGTGGCCGGAGAATACCAGTTTGGATTTACACTGCCCCCTTTCCTTTATGAGCAGCAGGTCACCACAAACACTGGTGAATCATGGAAGAAAGGCCTGTCTGAGTTTCAGATAAGGCTGGCACTTGATGATAAATTACTTATGAAGTGCTTTTGTCGAACATTAAGGAAATCCTTTCCTCTTGCCTCCCTTTCCTTTCACCCATCAGGGAAAACTAAATCCTTATTTTAAAAATTTCCACACACAATTTTAGAAGGACCACAGTTAGATAGCAGTCAGGTCAATATATGATTACAGGCTTGGGATGAACTGCTCTGCAAAAAAGCCACACACAAAAACACTGTTACAAGCATGAAAGTGCTGGGACCTTCTTCAGGATTTGATTGTGATCAGCAATTTTGCTGTCTGAGTGGAAGTTTGCAGTTAATCTATTACAGCAAAATGGGTGAACCTCAAAGTATTCAGAGTTCAAGAGCATTGAGTTAAGTTTAGAGGCCCATCTGAAACTCCTGTGGTGTTTCCAGGAAATATTGGAAAATTCCTAAGTCCACTCTTTTGGGGAAAGTCTGCCTCAGATCCTGAGGAAAAAGACTAGAGAATGTGAACAATGGAAAGAAAGCAAACTAAATATTGCCCAACTCTCAAATTGCAATTCAGTTCTCATTCAACTGAAGCTCAGTAAAATTTAATGATTTGGGATTCTGGTTTAGTTGAGATAAATAAGTCTCTGTCTAGTTAGCCTGTCTCATGACACTTCCATCCTCTCTCCTAAGACTGCCTGCAATTTTACTTGTCCAAAGAAGAAGTTGTACAACAAGCAGCCTTGCTTATGTCATTTCCACAATTCCAGCTGGAAACCAGAAGTGCAACTACACTTCTCTTAGCATTTCAGCTACCGACAAAGACTCACTTAAATCCATATTCTCTCAACTTTGTCTGTCCAGCTCTTCTGTGTAGCCCCAAATAGTGCCATTAAGAGCAATTCAAATGAGTTTTATAGTGAAGAACTTTTTTCTGCTGCCTTTCCAACTCAGACCCAGGACATCAGATAGCTATACAGCCCCTCCACTGAACAACCACAACTATCATCTGATCTGGGCAATGGCCTCCCTGCAGAGCTTTGGACAGTGGGCTTACATAGTTCTTGGAATCACTGATCACAATACTGATATCAATGTTAGCTTCCACTGCACAACAAATGCAGAGTATTGAGCCCCATGTGAAATGAGTGACTTACTGTTCTTCAGAATATAGCAATTCAATGTAATACAAAAAAAATAACTATTACATAGCAGTTCTCTTAATATGGTCAAGTATCAAGCCAACATAACAGAGCACATATGCAGCAGTAAACTTTGAAATTGAGGGTAATACACACTCTACCCATTAAAGATGAAATGTACTATCAGCTTGAATGACAATGGAAGTATGGCATACAGTATCCATTAATGCATTAATACTACATGAAGCCATTACATTATTTCCACCTATTAACATAACTGGTGATAATATTGGGGTTGAGAAATCAATATTTTTGAAATCTCAAGTGGGAGAGGAAGCTGTATGTGCACTTTCAGAATATTTCACACTATGGCATGACTGCAAGACCTATAAATGATGCAAAAATACAAAACAAGGTTACATATGTTGGTGTTTACCAAGTGCCTCCAAAGCTATAGGTTTGTTATTTTTAATTTGAACATACAAGTTTTTTGGTCAGCTCGGGAGACCATGTTTAAGAAACTATGGGCTAGATCTTTGTTTAAGGCAAATCACTATAGCTTCATTTAACCCAGTGGCGCTACACTGATTTACACCAGCCAACGATCTGGCTCTAAGTATGTGTATATCTACAGGTGTGAATTTACATACATGTATGCTCTTTTTGTCCTTTAGAGACTGGATTATATTATTCTTGCCAAACAGTACTTTGCTACACAAGTCCTCTCATTCAAGTCCCGCAGTCTATTTGAGGAATAAGGCACTATTCAGAATAAATAGGAGTATCACAATCCAACCCTACATTTTTCAGCAGTAAAAAATCTGTGAGCATATGCATACACATGTCTGAGTATGTACAGACAGGATGACAATACTTTTGTCTTCAGACTGTACAGTGTCTTGAACAATAAAAAGGCCAAGATTTTCAAATGTAGGTGCTGAAAGCACAGTATGAATTCAAATACAGATGCCTTAGTTGACAGTCCTTAAGAGAGAGATCAGCTAGAGTTATCAAAGCTTCAAGACTGATTATTAGTCTAGCACAGCAATATCAAATATGCTTTTAATGTGTCTTTAAACTGACATAATAGAACAACAACAAGGTTAGTTCCCCATGGTGTTGTAAGATTATATGGTATCATGATGCTGACCCAGGTTGTCAAATTTCTGAAACTGTATCTGGGCACAATTGCCACAACTATGCATCCAAACGTGTGTGCACAGCTAGGAAAATATGGATTGCTACTTTTTCTTAATTACATAACTGAAAGTTATAATGGGTATGTTTTCTTTTTTAATGGTAAGAACTTTGCTCCATGAGATCACAGTGTAATGCATTTGGAATCCTGTAAAAAGACAGGATTCCTTACAACCCTGACAAATGTTTGGTTACATTGCCATAGTACGAATTTATATTCTAGACTAGACTGGGCTCCCATTATATTCAATGGATTTTCTCCATCACCTTCAATGGCAACAGAATTGAATACACTGTAAGCGAAATGTTAATTTTAAAAGATTTATAAAAAAGCAGAGCGACTCTATAGACTATTTTAAAAGGTCATTGAGTATCATTATTGCACATATGGTATTACCTCTGTGCTCTAGGAGGCAATAGGGTTTGTTTTTTTTTTAATTTGCATAGAGCCAATAATGCTGATGTAGAGCAAGAATACTTTTTAAACCAAGATGATACATGCGTGGGTGAAATCCTGGCCTTTGTGAAGTCAATGGCTAATCTCCCATGACTTCACAAAGGCCATTATTTCACCCCTTAACCTTACCTATTTGATTGCCTGTGCAGGGGGGCGGGAAGGGGAAAGGCAAGGCAAGGGAGAGCCAGTGTGTAAAGGAACAGCTTAGATCCACAACTCATTAAAGTTGGGGTAAAATCCATACAGCTAATTTGGACATTTGCCCTGCTATTTACTATTTCAAACATTTGTTAATTTGCTATATAGCAATAGATTAGAAACATTTTTTTTTTAAAAAAAATATTGAATACAGGAGAAAATGCAACAGTTTAGCTAGTCCAAAATCAATAATTTCTGCTTAGGATAATGCTGACCACCTAACTGGTACAGCTAGTGAAGAAGAAATAGTCTAGATGCAAATTAATATTCATCAGTCATTAGGTTACACCCATGTCATCAACACTATTTAACTCTTAGGGCAATAAATGTTTTCCCCTGTGTTGTTTTAATGTAAGTACATACATAATCTATATTCAGAGAATCTACCGGTACTTTTACCCTTGCATAATGATAATAATCAAGTATATCTGGAGCTAGATTTCACTTTCTAGTGCTGTTTCTCTGCTATACTATAAGAGTAATTCCCTAATCACCTCCTTCAGATGGAAAAGAAAAGGACATTGTTAATCAAGTCTAGGTAAGTAATAGAATGGAGTCACGGTTAAGGGTTGGCCACCAGGATTATGATGAATGATTATTCTCACTTTTGGAAAGTTATCCATTACTGCAGTTTAAATTTAAAATTAGTTTGTCCATAAAATAAAAGATTGGAAATCTTTCTGTGTTGTTTTCAGGACCCAGGGTCAGCTTTTCCTGAAATGTTCTCATCTGTTAAGGTTTCAAAACAGTTTGTACTTAATGTTCTTAAGTATGATGAGGTTGAAATTTTACTCTCAGTTCATACCAAAGGCAGCACTCAGCTCCAGAAGTAGACCAGGGAATGAACTGTGATCAGGAGTTATAGGTTGCTCCTGGTGTCAAGCATAAGTCAATTCAGAGAGTTTGAGGCCAGGAATTTCATTAGATCATCTAATTGGACCTCTTGTAGAGCACAGGTTATAGAGTTTCACCAAGTTGTTCCTGTACTGAGTCCACAAAGGGATCCACTTTTGAATGCCAGAATCTGGCTGTCACTAGCACTTGCCTACACAGCTAGGGCTAGACATCTGGGAGGGAAGTTGTTTATGAACGTTCCTACCCCACTATAGCAGCCAAGCAAGATGGAAAAAAGTAACAAAGCAGCACATCAGTGGGGTTGGGCCAGGGCCAAGGGCAACTACCCATCTCATTTGCCTCTAAACTAGTCATATGAATTGACCTCCTTGACAAACAATGACTCCTTGAAGGCATGTAACATAGCTTATAACCTTGCCATCAATGGGCAATTGCTCAGAAATACAAATACAAACAAATGATGCAATCTTACTTAGCCCTTACCCTTTGGAAGGGTGTGCAGTGTTTCTGGGACAAATCACCCAGAGGGCAAATTTAATGAAAATCAATTGAATGAAAAACACAGTCATGACTAAACCACTCTTCTTGAAAAAGAAGGCTAAATGGGTCAGAGCCTCACAGAGCCTGACAGACTCTTCTGCAGGAATACACCCCTACAGATGTTATCAGCCATTCCAAAGTTACTCTTTCTTCAACACTACCATCAACAAACACTACCAAAACCTCCTCCTTTTTTTTTTCTCCATACCCAGGCTTCAATCTCAGCCAACTATAACATGAAAGACAAGTCCAAATATCATAATTTAAAAAGTTCTCACATGACTCTTGTGATTTGCTGTCCACCAAGTCTTTTCTTACTTCTCTCACAGCTCACCCTTCTGGTTAGGGACCCCTGGATTTCCCCAGCACCACCTGATAAATTCAGAAACACAAACAAGTGGTCCTGGGGTTAGACAATAGTCCCACATAATTAGTATATCTCATTTAAATTTAACCTAGGCTTCCCTCCACCCCATTATTCAGTCCCTCAGATGAAGCAGCAGACTTCAGGGTAATTCCTCAGAGCTTCTCTCCATTTCTCCCAGCAGAATTTTTTTTGTTCTCTTACTAGGGAACTCTCAGCCCCCTGGGAACATGCAGCAGAGTGCTCTTAAACTTTTCTTCATTTGAGAACTCTAGCAGTCCTTTATGGCTGACCCTACCTGAGCTTCCCTGCTGCAGGCAGTGTCCCTTCTCTAATACACGTACTCCTACCAAGAAATTTCCCTTTCCCTCTATAGTTTCCTCTTTACTTTACCCTGAACTCCTTTATTTATGAGATGCTCCTACTCCCACCCTCGCTGTGACTGACAACATACTGAGCTGGTTCCAGGTGGAATCAAATGAGCTAAATAGGCCTTAATGGGAGGCAGCTAATCAGCCAGGGAGGGCTGCTGTAGTTCCCCTGAAAGGCCTCCCCTAGAATCTGTTCAAAGAGAAATATACTTGGATTCCCCTCCCCACCCCCGCCATGCATGCATTCTAAATATAAAAGAGTTTTAAATTAAATTTAGGATCTGGTCCTTTGTTTTGCCCATATGGCAGAGCCTGGTCCTGAGATGGACTGAATGCTTTTTTGCAAGGTCAGTAGGAGTTGAGGTCACTCATCGCCTCATGAGGAGCCTGATCCAAAGCCCACTCAAGTCAATATAAAGATTCCAGTTGGCTTCAACAATCTTTGGATAAGGCCTAGCCCATAATTAATGTTATCCTCCATGAAACCAGCTGAGGCTACTAGGCAAGGAGCAGTAAACCTAGAAACCTAAGTTCATAACCTTCAAGAGATCATTTGCTTTCAGTCACTGACAGGCCAAAGAAAATGTCCAGCTCCAACAACAATGCATTCACTGGTTTGCTAAATTTGGGCCTTTTATAATAACTAAACATCAAATTATATATATTTCCAGTATTTAATTTACATTGTAAGATGTTTGTTTTTTAAGTTCCCGAATTTAAGCAGTGGAAGAAAAGGAAACTGATAAGTTTTTAATTAAACTGATAGTATCTTTTTAAAAGCTAAAATACCTATAGTAAAAAGGACCCAAGTAATAATAGACCGGTTGTATAAGGCTTAGCAGTCAGGCTATTATAGCATTCCTTTTTAAGCACATTGTTTGCTTTGTGAAAGAGCCAGACTGCTTTTGTAAAGATGTGTATTTGGTATCTGATTGCTTCTGTGAAGAACATTTAAAGAAGGTTAGTCACCTCAGGTGCTAAAAAGCAGTGTGTGTTAAAAGTTCCACAATACAACACTGATCTATGCTTCAAAATAGGAGAGCTGTATACCTTTTCTACTGCATTAAATAGCTTGCCATCTCATGTTCTGGCTCTGAAGCTGGGCTTTGCATTAACTTCTGTACTATCTAATACAACTTTACTGTTCAATTACATTGTAATTGCAGTGTAACAGTCTATTGTAAAATATTAGCAATAGCCCGCATAGGGCCACATTTTCAGAGTGGCTCTTAATCCTGTTCATGGAAAACTTAGCCATCTTAATCACTGCCTGTGTGCACAGAAATAGTTTTATGTGGGTGAACTAGCTAGTAAATAAGGTGGCAAAGGGGAGTGGGAGTCAGGCACCTTCACTGGAAGCTGACAGTTCCCATTTATGCCTGGCCCTTTGAAAACTTCACACTACATGACCAGCCAGCTGTAAAGATTTTATTTTGTGTATACAAATTTAGTCCCTAACTCTGCCATCAGAGCCTCACCCAAAGATCCTTATACCCACATGGAGCATACAGCAGTCACTGCGGCTTTCCACGGGTGCAGGGGTCTGCCCACACAGTCCTGATCTCAGGATAAAGGCCTCTGAGATAAGGATGAAATCATTTGAACTATACTAAAGGGTCCAATCCTCAGTTAGTGTAAAGCAAGATTCTGATAGACATTGCAACCACACACAGCATCTTTAAGGGCCAAATTGTATTTTAAGTTTAAAGCACAAAACCCTCAAAAAGCCATTACATTAGATAGGCTTTGGAATATTTATAGCCCTGTTTATCAGTACAGGAGACATGGTGCTGTGTTCCTGGCCTACTGTGGGTGGTTTCCCTGCAGAATCTGGAATGCATATTCTCCAACTCTGGTTATCCAAAAACCCAGCCTTTTGAAGCTTTACCCCAAAGAGAAGACCATTTCCTGATGTTTACCTGTTACAAGAAGCCAGAGTTCAAAAGCACAAACTGTATACATAAATGGCTGAACTGACGTAAGGGAATTCTTGTTCTTCATCTGAAACCTGGCATGAACTAGTAATCAAAAGAGCAAACCCTGCTGAGAGTTTTGAAAGACTGACACCGCCCCAGAGCCCTGTGCTGGAAATGAAGAGGGGTAACTTCTGGTCAGGCTTTAGCATGCATGTAACAGAGTTTATTGGGGTTTTTTTGTGTGTTTTCTCCAAAATGCTTTTGCCCTATAAAGAAATGTACTTTGTGTGGTCACTTGGAACTGCCAGCGTACACTGGACATTGTCCACAAAGTGAGGGGTTTTAGACAGACCAGCTTGTAGGAGCTATCTCACTATCTGGCAGGGTTCTGTGATGCCTTTAAACCACTGGTCAGAAGGGAATGTGACACAGGTCTCTGGCCAGAGATGGGTGACTGCAGGAGGTCTCAGAGCTGATTGGGCATTCCTGGACTGTACTACAGTGGAGGAATACAGTTGCAGTCACTGAAACTGACAATCATAGCTCCACTGAAGTCCATGTAGCTACCCCAGCTAAGTATCTGGCCCAAAGCCTGTTTCTTTACATAAAAAGGGAAAATGTTTTTTTCACCCACACCGTGAATCTGTATTGTTAATTCTGTGCAGAGAATTAACCTACTGGCATCAGCATGAGTTCTGTGGATGGATCAAGTGCAGAATATACAGTAGTGAACCACAGTGCAGAATGAAAAGGGAGATTTTTCAATGTTTTTCCTTTTGCCACCTTTCTCTCCTTGGTTGCATTAAATAGTCCAATGGTCAGTGCCAAAGGAAGCCATCACAATATTCTATGTAATAGTTATTTACCACTCATCCAGCATGGTCAAAGCCTAACTCCCATTCAACACAATAGGAGTTTGACGTATGGAGGGGCTGTGAGATATTGTTTATTATGCCACTAGAAAGCAAATCATTATTGATTTTGTATTTTCATTGGGATTATTCTTGCTATGACAATTTTCCACTAGCTTGATATTTTGGAGGAAGTACCCTATGACTAAATAACTGAGTGCTTTATGTTATAAGTAATTGCAAAGAAAAGAAAGTCATTTATTTCCAGCCCTGTCATTTCTTATCTTAATGAGCCATAAATTGATAGATTAAGCAAGCTAAAATTATGAGTAAGAGCTGGTTTCAACGATATTTCCCCATTTATGGAGCTTAATAAAAAAAACCCTTAAACTGCAAATTTATTCATCGTGACCTCCAGTTCGAGGACTAACCTGAGACTTTTCTACCAGAAGCAAAAAGGAGGGATGATTTCAGACAACTGAGATGTTCTGAATAACCCATGATGCAATGTCTAATAATGATTTTATCTTTACTTACCCTGTGGCTCTCCTGTTACCCTACAGGTGTGAATGATGGGAGAAATATACGAAAGTCATAAGATGGGAGGCTCCTGAAACTGCTCTCTATGGCTAGGAACTGCAGGTAATATCTCACAACTGAAGGAATTATTTGTACCTGAAGGCAAGTTTCTTGCCCTGCTCTTGATCCTGAGGGTAGTCAGTACATTGTTTTATAAATACTAATGGTATTTTCCACATTAATACTAACACTCTCTCTACCATCTGGCCATCTCCACCATCTCTCTCCCTTGACCTCCTTGGAAAATACTTATCTGGAGTGGCAGTTCAGAAAGAGTACAGACAAAATGCTCTTCTGCTAGGAACACCGGAGAGAAAAGGCTGTTATGGGTTTTCCCCCTTCTGGCCTCTGATGCTGCCAACACTAGCTTTATCTTCCTGAAAGTACCCATTCTTTTATGCTGCTAGCGTCTTCTCTCTTCTACTCTAGTTAAGCTGATTCCCACTGCAAACACTAGCTCCATTCAACTGACCTCATTGGACATCAGTGATGGCTTCTGAGGTGGCCTAGTTTTCTTTTCATGTGATCAGATCTTAAGCAATAATATATTAAGAGAGGGGGGAAACAAACAAAATAGAGGTAAATGTGTTTTAATACATAACAGATATAGGGATATTCCAGATGTTTCAGTAATTTTCTATTGTACTAAGGATATTTCTGACATTTCAAAAATTCTGTTCGTACATTTTGTTTCAAGAACATTATAGTAATACAGACTGCATATTTTCTCATGGCTGATATGTACATAGGTTAAAAGAGGGCACTAAGGGGTGAAATGTGGGTCTAGTAGCAGTCATTTTGCCAACAGTCAGTTTATGGTAAGGTGATGTGAGTTTTGCCTTGTCTTAGGGTGCAGCCTGCTTTGCCTCTCTCTCTCTCTCTCTCTTCCTCTTCTTTTTAGAGTTCTCATATGTTGTTATGAATTCTAAGAAATAAAGTAATGTCACTAGCAACCTTCCAGCAAGAATACTCTGTTTTTATCTAATGTCTCTGTGTGTTTGTCATGAACATAGCAGCTTTGTTTAAAACAAAAACCAATCAGTTGCTAGGGCCATACTGCTATCCTACCATCAGTTCAGAGCCATCCAAAAAGATATATGGAAATTGTGAATTTACTATACACATTGTTTTCAAAAGCCAACATATTTTCCCCACAGTGTAGCGGTAGTTTAGGAAAACATAAGCGAGCCAATTTGGGCAATGTGCAAAGCAGGGCACTTGCACAAGTTTTCCATCCTTGACAGCATGCACAGCCAATTCCCCACCCGTCTGAGCACACAACACATTTGTCCCATTATCAGCAGTAATAAAGTCAATATACAGAGATCAAATGGTAAGCTACTCAGCAAGCATGTCAATGCTTTTACAAAGCATTTACTTTAGAGTTTTTCAACCCTGTACATGTAGCATGTTGTTGTGACTTCTGTAGAATGAGAAACTGACACCTGTTGAGTCATACATATGAAGTGAGAAGTTTTTTCCCGTGGTCAGACACCTCTGAGGCTTTCACACATCAGCTGCTCTGAAAACCATGAACAATTCTCAGCAGAGTTTTACCCATATATTTATTATGTGCAAGTTTGGACCTGAATATGTCATGAATTTAAGATTTCTGTTATCCTTCACCAACACCATTGCCAGTCACCATTTAAGTACTCCACTCCAGCAATATCTATTTCATATTATTAATTTTTTTTATTATTTATTTTAAATATTCAGTTTTATAGCAGATGAATTAAAAATGTATAAAACCTCCTCACACCTAAGTTCTGATCTGGCAACTGAACCCCCCCAGCCCATAAAGTAATGAGGCCCTGTAAGCATACAGAAGTCCAGCCATGCAGAGCTCATTACATAACTGAGGCCTTCATTTTAAGGACTAATATTTGTAGAACTGTGAGAATAGTTGATCAAATGATTCAAGCATTTTTTTTGCTGTTCCAGATTTGGAGGGGATTATCATTTTGGATTGGCTTACTTTTCCATTAACATTGGTGCTTATTGGTTACTATTTGTCCAAATATTTGTGAAGGAACCTTTATTTGTGTGAATGAGTGGGAATGTTTCTTTGGCTGCCCTAGATATGGTTGTCTGTGTTAGGGACTGGTAAGCATGGGGTAGAAAGGTCGGGGTGGGAGGAAGACACAGGAATAGACAAGAAGGTCAGGAGGGATGCCTGATCTGCACAGATGATTCCTTCACATACCCATCATGATTCCCATACTGTAGGTAAGGTATTGTAAGCAAGGAAATGGATTGAGAAAGAACAACCTGAAACTGGGGGTTAGAGGGCTTGTTTCTTGCAACCTTTCAAATCAGCAAGAAGAGGATAAAGAGATGGGTGACATTTGGCTAATAGGTGATATACCAGCATAACATCCTTAGACATGACTTGCAAGGCATTTGAAGTAGATGAATGTAGGCATACTTTATATATTTTTTTCCAAACTGAATGACAAGCATATTACACAAGGATTAAATTTCTCAGGCAGTTTCCTGCTGTTGATGAATACTAAATATAGCTAGGCACGAGGCACATTCTTCAACTTGTTAGGAACTGTGTCAATAATAATGTTCTTTGGCTTTTCTCAGTGATCAGATACCTTGTAGGGATTCTAGTCTTCCATTGGCCCATTTGGCGATTGGACCTTTCCCAATACAGCAACTACTGCATCAAGCATTCACAATTACTAATGTATAACCAAAAAAAAAAGAAAACAACAACAACCCTCCAAACTAACAGAATTAAAGTTGCATATGGTTTATGGTTGTTGACATAAAGTGCATGTCTGATGGCAAAGGAGTAAAGGGCATGTGGCTTAAAGCAAGGAAATGAAAAGTTAATATATTTGAAGTTTTGTATTTACATAGCAAATATAAGTGATTCACAACTTTTTAAAAAAAAACTGAACTGTCTCGCTCTCTTTCCGAAGGAGTCAAGTAATTCTAACAAACTATATGTAATGTGAAGATGAGAGGTTTGTTCTACATAAACAAATTCTATTGAGAAAGACTGAGTAATTTATTTCATTGGTCCCTCCAAAGGATTTTCACAGTCTGTATTAAGTGCGGAGAGGAAAGAGTGACAATTTAGTTCTTATGGAGCTTTAAAGTGAACAATGATCATCATTACAGCTAGTGAAATTTTAACATCCATTTCTCTTCTTTAGTATTTGTTGTTTACAGCTGGCTTTAAGACTAAGAAGAAGAAAGTAAAAAAAAAATAAGGGCTTCAATTCACAAGGCTAATATAGATACATAAGTCAAAGTGACAGGTCATGTGATTCCTCTCTGATTCCTTAGGCTACTTTAGGTTGCTCCATTGGCCAGTAAACAGCAGTGCAGCAGGGCATACATTTTCACTTAGGTTGCCAATATTTCATTCAAACAATGAGCTGATAACATTCAGGATTATTCTGCTGTTCATTTTTATCACTGAGTGTGCTACACCTTAGTTAAAGCCAGCTTAATAAAACAGCAGCATGGTTAAGTAAGGTGTATGATATTTTCAACTGTTTATATCTTGTCAGCTTCTGACGTGTAATACATTCATTGTAAAGTCTAATAAATCACCTGTGCTTAACTGTTTTTTGGAAAACAATCAACTCTAAGTTTGAAAATTTTTCTGGGTTATTTCATTTTTCCAATGAAAAAAATTAGGAGGACATATTTTATATATTCTTATGTTAATTAAAGATGTAGTTAGATAATATTAATCCACTGTGGATTAGAAATTATATTTTAAACAAGGACATTTAGGGTTAGATTGTGTCTTCAGGCACAGCCCTGGAAATCAGTTGATGTGTTAACTGTGCTATTCCAAAAATAGCCTTCAAAGGCATTAGGACCCAGAGTTAAAGCAAAACTTCTCTCCTGCAGCTTCCTTGTTCTAGAGAATTAAATGTGCTGCTGGACTTTGCCAGCAGCCACTTAATATGGACACTTTGCACAGGATCAGCTGCATGACCAGAAGATCCCTAGGGTGAAGCCTAGGCTCTGTCTATTTCTCACTCCTCCCCACTTTCTGTCCTGGAGAAGGAATAAATTGGTGCATGATTTGTTCTGGCAGTCTCAGATGGCCTCTGCACTTTTGGGAGCATAACTGATCCCTGATCAACTACCCCCAACCCCACCAGTTCACTAAGCTAAAATTATCTACAGCAAATAAAATAACCCATACTCTTACCTTCTCCTCCAACAGAGGCCATGGGCTGTGGTAGTCTTCACTTATTCTGAGGAGAGTTGGACACTGTCCACTCTGGGGTTCATCAATATCTCATCAGCCAGAGAAAGAGAATGATTGTTGGTTGTATTAATGTCTCTTCCAATGCTTAGTCTTTCTTTCTAATACCATTTACATACATAATTTGTGTTGTCTTCTCTGCTTTTCTCTCTAACACCACACAGTAGCCTAATCTCAAACTTCTTTACACTCACACATACATGATGTAATCCTACAGCAAACATTGCCTTCTATTTTAAGCATCTGTTACCCATGTGTTAGTGTTTATGGGCTTGATGCTCAATTGGTGTAAGCTGACATAACATTATTCATGACAATGGAGCTGTGTCGATTTGCACCCACTAAGGATCAGATCCAATATTTTTAATCTAGATTTATTTCTGGGTCCATCTTCATTTTGAATCTATTAGATGTAGTTTAGAATAAGTGCTACCGGTGAAGTAAATTCACAAGCTGAATTACATCTGCACAAAACTCCTACTTTACCTATCTCCTCCTGCAGGAGGAACGGTGTACTGTCGGTTTAAATCAGACCCCCTTTTATTTCCTGTTTATTTTAAACTGTGGTAAGAACATGTTACAAAACTGGAAGTGTATTACAGTAACAAAACTAGGGTCCAAAGGAGGCTTCACTTGAGTCAAACACAATGCCTTTTGTTATTACTGATTCATGACAGTTTTTACTTTGCAACTAAACTGGGAGTCATAGTTAGAAAGCAAATGAAGACATCAAAAGCATCAATCATTTCTAATAGTTCAGATTTGAGTGGTAATTGTGGCAACAAAATAGCAGTCTCTACATAAAACTCAACAATTTTAAACCCTCATTACATCTATTTTCTCCTGAATAACTGGGGAAACCCAGTGGTGAAATACAAGCCTGCTCTTTTCCAGCTGAAGAAAAGATGACGACTATATTGAAATTGTCTCCCCGGCTACACTGAGAGCTAATCATCCATAAGACTAGATTTGTCAGAAAAAGGCAATCCATTGAAGAAAGTTGAAAGTAAGATCCAGTCTTCAAAATCTGAGCTGCATTAGGTTTGCACTGAATCCCAGTGGAGATAATTAGGTCTGCAAGTGTAATCATCCAATGCAATATAACAGCCTTTGTTCTCTCCAGGCAGTACTTATTTCAGTTCACTATCTGAGAAATGGGAATATTCAATGTCAATAATCAATTGACCTAAATAAGGAAATATCTTGCAATTCAAGAACTTCAGAAGCTTTGTAAAAATCTGGTAGTCAGGGAACAGGTGAAAGATTCCTTTGGCCATAATAATTTGATTGTATATATCAGTAATTAAAGGTGTAAAGTGTGGTGTGTTACATAGTCTCTGCTCATAAGAGATGTAAACAGAATCCCATAAGGGTAGACTTACTATGAAACTTAATTGAAAGGGTCTTTTTTCCCCCCACCCCCGAAGATCAAGTATAAGCAATATTTAGTCATACAATTTATTGCTAAAAAAGGGCCAGACACTGTTTTTTTCAAGCTACGGGCTGCATGAAGCATGGAAAGAAGAATATGTAGAGGCTGTGTTTCAGAGTGCAATTTCTGACAGCCCAGACTAGAGTCGGATTTCTTCCGGCCTTTGAAAGGGTGGTCTTCCTGACAACAGACCCATTCTTCTGGCTGATGCAGCAGATGACATGGAGGAAAGTTTTATCATCATCATCATCATCTCTCCCTTTCCTTCCTCTTTAAAACTACTAGCATGAGCAGAAAGCCATGTTTCATTTCCCCAAAGGCTTCTTAGTCCCTAATGAAGGGGAGATTTAACCTGAAAGCAAAGGATTATGTTTCTGGAAAAACTGAAGAAGAGTCAAACGGATTTTAAGTTGCAGGTCATTTTTTCCCCATTATAGATGCCTATGATACCATAGATAAATCATTAAGAACATCATAAATGACCATGTTACAATTACATCTTACAATGACCATGTAATTAGATTCAGCTCAAGCTTTCAAACTTTGTGTAGGTACCCAGCTTCAGGCACTTAAATAAACAAGGCACTTAAACTGATTTTTCAAGGCGCAGAACACTGAACTCCCTTTAAAGTTAATGAGAATTGGGTGCCTTCCCAGGGTATTTGTGCACATAACCGTTTCCCTTCACCCCCTCCTTCTACTTGTACATTTGCAACCCACTGGACCCATATTGCTATTATCGATCCTTGTGCAATGCAACAACCACGTGGGGCTTCACTGGAAGCAGCAATTGAACCTGGGATCTATAAACATGTGCCTAATCTAAAAGACCTATGTTTATTATCTCAAAGATTGTAGATGCATAGTCCATGTAATACAGCCAGTAGAGGGAGACAAAGTCACACTTGGTAACATTAGTTACATGAGAAAAAATGTCAACAACATGTCTAGTGTGCAGCAATTTGTTTAGGAAATTCAAAAGATTAAAATGGTCAGAATCTTTGAGGCTGCTGCTCACTTGCGTTGCCTGAATTAATAGTTTTTCCTATGAAACAGAAGTGGAACGTGCAGTATTTTTTCCATGGAGTCTATGCATGATTTCTAGAGCCACCTTCTAATATTTTGACTCAGATTCTTTCTATTAATTCATCTCAATACCGTATTTATCTTTTTACTATAGCCACTAACAGCTGACAATCCTTCCTTTTGATATATACTTCATGCCTCCATTGGTTATTTTGCTATGGACTTCAAGGGAAGGAAGGTTAGCCTCTAATTTTAGTAGTGCTCGAAAAGCATACTATAAGGTCTGATTCTACACGCTTTGCGTGCCCATAGCTCCCACTGAATTCCAGTTGGGAGTGATGATGCACAAGGAAGGCAGGATTGGCTCCGTACATTGATTCTGCTTCCGTAAAACTTGTTTACTGAGGCAAATCTCCCTTTCCTAGTTACATCAACCAGAGTTTTAGCTGAGAATGGTCTCAGGCATTGGGCCTGTGTAATCTATATATTTCAATAATTTAGTCTCCAGTATCACCAATCCGACGAAGTGGGTACTAGCCCACGAAAGCTTATGCTCTAAAACTTTAGTTAGTCTTTAAGATGCCACAGGACTCTTTGTCACTTCTGCAATTCCAGACTAACACGGCTACCCCTCTGATTCATTAGTATCACCAATGTAACCCACTGGTGAGTGTGTGTTAGTTATCCCTTAAGTGTCAATTTTGAGAGGATGAGTTTTTATAATCCTCAATTCCAGAAGCCTGGATCTTTAGCTCAAGATGTAGTACCTTGTGCTTTTAGCTAAGAACATGCTCAGTTCAATCCCCAGTGTGTCAGCTCAGCACATGGGTTGCACCAGAACTTATGCAACATATGTTTAACTTTACTCATGTGCTTAGCCCCACTGAAATCAAGTTAACGACTCACATGCTTAAAATCAAACACGTGTAAATATTTGTAGGATTAGGCCTTCATTGTCAATCACCTTGCCTCCCAGTCAATGAGAATTTGGCTAAAATTCAGATGAGAATAGTAAAATGCATTTCAATTAAAGCTAGGGGAAAGAGTTTGCTCAGAGTATCAGTGTCTTCTTGCTTCATATTTCTTAAACTGCAGTCTGACAATTTTGCTTGATGTTCCGGGTATGGCCCAAATCCATCTCAGGTGAATTTGATCCAAGAAATTAATAGCAAAATAATTGATCTGGAAAAATAAAACAACTGTTGCACGGAGGTATTTTATTTAATAGTGTTCTTTGTTTCTTTAACTAGTCTCTGCCACTGCTTTAAGTAATATACCATGTATTGACAGCATGGTCATGCACAGGAATTTCTTTAAACAATGCATTATTTTAGTACATTTTCTAATTCATCATAAAGGGCCCCGTATATTTACTAAAATATATTAAAAATAGCTTGGTTTTTCCTATTTGTTGAGTATGTTTGCAGAAAACCAAACATGACTAAAAGTGGCTGGTATGCATGATTCCCCTCTTTGCTTTACCTACTTCAGTTGTACCAGTGGATTTTCTTAAACTGTTTACCAAGGAGACTAATCTTACATATAAGAGGAAACAAGAGATGTATTCAAGCAAAGAGAAGAGCAGTGCAGAGCAATGACTTGAAGGTTTTTTTTTTTTAAAAAAAAAATAATAGCATTAGCTTCATCTCTTCTCACAGCACATCAATTTCATCTCAGCTTCTATTCATCTACAGTGTAAATCCTGTATCACACTATCAACCATTACTGGTATGTACTTTTAAGCTCGAGTTTCACTTTATAAAAGAATCTATTTCCTCTTTGGGAGGTACCATGGGTGATTGACATTGCGTAAAGAGAAAGAGGAACAGTGTCTTTGCTTTACCAAATTTTTATAATCTGAGATACGGTAGAGTAGTTGTCCAAAATGAATGCTTAATTGAACTTCAGAAAGAACCACCCACACACTACTGACCCCATATCTCATTCTCCTGGCAAAGCATGGCTGCATAAAATCACTGGATACTGTGTGGGAAGGAGAATAATAAAAAAATAGGAAACTGCCTGAAGTTGTGAACATCCAGCAGGCAGGCCTTATTCATGACACTTGTTTTTCCGATTTCCATCTGTGTTAAAATCATTGCATCTAGTTCACCCATGCCACATTCTAAACTGTATTTGGGAAGGGAGACAACTGTGACCTCACAGCTAGGATCAAAAACCCCACACAACGCTAAAAGCTCTTTCACATAATGGAGGGTGGAAGATCACAGAATGTTTAAGATCATTGCTGGTTTAGCTAGAGTATGACAAATGTTGCTCTTTCCATGCACCTCACAAAGAGACATTAAAATAGGAGGCCTTTTGATAATTAGGGGCACATATACATTTCAGTGTCTACTGTAGCTGCTACAGAGGCCCATAGCTGCTGTTTTGCAAAGATGTCTTTTGTCTGCTTATGACATTTTAGAATATTACTACACGATTAGCAGCAAATGTGTGACTATTATTTGATGTTGTAAAAATCACACATAAAATAATCCATAGAAAAATCTTGAAAATTCTTTGCTATTTTCCACAAACTTCATATTTTTTTCTGTAATATTCTATTGGTTCTGGTTACTTCTCAGTTCTTAAAGTAATTTTGTACCTGGTGACCTATCTAATTCTATTATACAAAACAGTGGGAAATGGACATTAAGACAAAAGTATCTTGAAAAGCACCTAACATTTTTTAAACTAAATACCTACTTCATCCTTGTTAGCATTAGCAAAAGTTTAAAGACAAGAACAATGAAACACCACCACTAAATTGTTTAAAAACCAAATTAGTTTGCCAACAGAAGGCATGTAATATCAGACTCTTTTCATAAACACATAATGTCACCTTGCCAATAGCTCTCTATTTTCCCAGGCTAGATATGTTGCATGTTTACTAAGGCCATGGTTACACTGGCACTTTATAGCGCTATAAAGCCCCTACGAGCGCTATAACCTACTCTCCGTCCACACTGGCAAGGCACTAATAGCGCTATAACCGCGGAGTTATAGCGCTATTATAAATCCACCTCCTCATGGGGAATAAGGGCTGTAGCGCACCTGCTGTAGCGCTACAGGAAGAATGTGGACACCCACTGCGTATTAATTGGCCTCCAGCCTGTCCCATAATTCCTGTTCGAGCCACTCTGGTCATCACTTGCAAACTCTTTTGTCCTGTCCTCAGGTGACCACACGTCAGACCCGCCCTTTAAAGTTCCAGGGAAATTTGAAAATCCCCTTCCTGTTTGCTCCAGCCAAGCGTGGCGTGCTCTCAGGGAACCCTAGCAAGTGATCATTCTCATTGATCAGATTGATTGCGTGGCGTGGTCTCAGGGAATCCTTGCAGGTGATCATTCTCATTGATCTGATTGATTGCGTGGCGTGGTCTCAGGGAATCGTTGCAGGTGATCATTCAGATTGATCATCATGACTCCACGTGCCATGCCTCCTCGCAATAGGCGATCCCCAGCATGGAGCAATAGTGAGGTGCTGGACCTCATCAGCTGTTCGGGAGAAGAGGCTGTTCAGTCTCAGCTGCGGTCTAGCCGCAGGAATTTTGACACCTATGGGCAGATATCACGGGCCTTGGCAGAAAGAGGCCATGAGCGGGACACTCTGCAGTGCCGTGTTAAGGTAAAGGAGCTTAGGAATGCGTATCGCAAAGCCCGTGAGGCAAACGGCCGCTCTGGGGCAGCCCCGGTGACTTGCAGATTTTATAAGGAGCTGCACGCGATACTTGGTGGTGATCCCACGGTCACTCCATCGACCACCACGGACACTTCCCAGCCCATCAGTGAAGGGGGGGAGTGAGGAGGAGGACGAAGAGCAGGAGGACGAAGAAGAGGAGGAGGAGGAGGAGGACGAGGCAGCAGCGATCCAGGGCACGGAGGAGTCCCTGGACGCATGCAGCCAGGAGCTCTTCTCAACCCAGGAGGGCAGCCAGCCACAGCGTCCGGCGGTTGCAGGGGCCAGCTCAGCAGCGGATTGCGGAGGTAAAGCTGCTTTTATATGGGGAAGGCTGGCAGCTTGGGGTGGAAAGGGATGAGGGGGGCATTCCACCTGGTGCTCTGTTCAAGCCAGGAGGAGGGCAGGGGGGCATGCAGCCAGGAGCTCTCCTCTAAAGCCAGGAGGAGGGCGGACAGCCACAGCGTCCGGCAGTTGCAGGGGCCAGCTCAGCAGTGCATTGCGGCGGTAAAGCTGCTTTTCTATGTGGAAGGCAGGCAGCTTGGGGTAGAAGGGGATGCTTGCATGCTTGCCTACATGTGGAATAGTGCATTGATGTAGTCTATCACCTCGCGGTAGTCATCATCAGTAATCTCTTCAAAGGTCTCAATAAGAGCACTTGCAATGCGCCTGCGCAGGTTTCCCGGGAGAGCCAGCGTGGTCCCCGTCCCGGTCACGGTCACTAGTCCCTGCCACTGTGCTACAATGGGTGGGGGGAGCATTGCTGCACATAGGCACGCTGCATATGGCCCTGGGTGGAAGCCGCATCTTAATAAAATCCCTTCCCTTTGCTCCTCAGTGACTCGAAGCAACGAGATATCTTCCAGGGCAAACACCTACGGAGAATGTTGGAACAGTGTTCAGAGTAGGGCTCCTGCCACTTCCCGGCACTCCACACACACCCCCACCCCCGCCACAGCTTTTCAGGGCAGGGAAGAAATCCTTCCCCCTGCCTGCTGCTCACACTGTGGCTCCTGCAACGTACCGGCACTCCCCACCCCCTCCCCCGCCACAGCTTCTCAGGGCAGGGAAAAAATCATTTCCCTTGCCTCTGGAGTCCACTCACCATGGCAGGGGCTCCGTTGCTGTATCTGTGCTGTCTGCGGGACAGGCAAACGGGGAATGCGGGGGAATGATAGGCATGTCTGCTCTTTACAAGGGAACCACTGTGAAATGTATCTTTTTATTTTAGAAGGGTCGTCCTTCACCCCTTCGCCATCGCTCTTATCAACAGCTGAGAGGCTCAGGCGACTGAGGAAGCGGCCACGAAGGAGCAAAGAGGATCTTGTACAGCAAGTAATGCAACAGGCTGTAACGGAGAATCGAGTTGCACAGAGGTGGAGGGAGAATGAGAGCAAGTTGAGGGAGAAGGCGCGGAAGGAGAACGCGATTCACCGCCGGAAAAGCACCGACAAGCTGCTCTCATTACTGCAGCTTCAATTGCAGACTATGCAGCGGCTTGTCACCCTTCAGGAGCAGAAGCTCCGCACCCACCACCCCAATTATCGTTTGCCCCAACTCCCTTCCCCTTCCTTGCCTCTGTACCCTCCAGGCCAGTATCATCAGCCAAATGGTTATCACCATCCACAGCTGCCTCCAACCCCTCTGTCTTCACCGGACAACCCCCAGACCCCAGACCATTATCCACTGCAGTCTACCCCTAATAACATGCCTTACTGGCCACCGCAAATGGGGTTCGGGGGACATGGCCACTTTGAGGGCACTGGAGACTCAGAGACCCGGACATACTCCGATCTCTGACTGACCCCACGACACCCCCATTGCACCTCCCCTGCCTTCCCCCTCACATGCATCACAATATTTTCTTTCAGCAACCGAAGTACCTGTTCAATAAATGAATTGTCTTCTTAATAAATGGGTTTTTTTTATTAAGTGTACATACATTATTACAGGCTACAGAAAAGCAAATGCCTGTTCCTGTTAAAAGAATGCTCCCTCCCTCCCTCCCTCCATCTGCACCTCACTTCAGAACTGGCTTTCAGCCTCAAAATGCTCCCTCAAGGCTTCCCTGATCCTAACAGCCTCGCGCTGGTCCCCTCCATGAACCCTGCTCTCTGGCTGGGCATATGTGGCCTCCAGGCGTTGAACCTCAGAGGACCATGCCTGAGTGAAGCCTTCGCCCTTCCGCTCACAAAGATTATGTAGGGCACAGCATGCGGAAATAACCGCGGAGATACTACCCTCGGCCAAATCTAGCCTCCCATAAAGACAACGCCAGCGCGCCTTCAGACGCCCAAAAGCACACTCCACAGTCATTCGAGAACGGCTAAGCCTGTAGTTGAACCTTTCCTGACTGCTGTCCAGGCTCCCTGTGTACGGTTTCATGAGCCAGGGCATTAAAGGGTAAGCAGGGTCACCAAGAATCACTATGGGCATTTCCACTTCCCCCACGGGGATCCTCTGGTCTGGGAAAAAAGTCCCGGCTTGCAGCTTCATGAACAGGCCGGTGTTGCGGAAGATGCGTGCGTCATGCACCTTTCCAGACCAGCCAGCGTTAATGTCAGTAAAACGCCCACGGTGATCCACAAGCGCCTGGAGAACCATGGAGAAGTACCCCTTTCGGTTAACGTACTCCTCAGCTAGGTGGGCGGGCGCGAGAATGGGTATATGGGTCCCATCTATCGCCCCACCACAGTTAGGGAAACCCATTTCTTCAAAGCCAGCCACGATGTCATGCACGTTATCCAGAGTCACGATTTTTCGTAGCAGGATGCGATTGATGGCCCTGCACACTTGCATCAGCACAACTCCAACGGTCGACTTTCCAACCCCAAACTGGTTGGCCACCGATCGGTAGCTGTCTGGGGTAGCCAACTTCCAGATCGCGATAGCCACCCGCTTCTCCACCGGGAGGGCAGCTCTCAGTCTGGTGTCCTTGCGCCGCAGGGCAGGGGCGAGTTCAGCACACAGTCCCATGAAAGTGGCTTTTCTCATTCGAAAGTTTTGCAGCCACTGCTCGTCGTCCCAGACTTGCATGACGATGCGATCCCACCACCCTGTGCTCGTTTCCCGTGCCCAGAAGCGGCGTTCAACAGCCGTGAGCATGTCCGTTAATGAGACAAGCAGCTTTGTGTCGAATGCATTCACCGCTTCGATCTCGTCTTCAGAATCATCACTGTCATCCTGCATGTCAAGGAATAACTCCACTGCACACAGAGATGTGCTGGCGACAGTCGTCAGCATGTCCCTCAGCAGTTCTGGATTCATTGCAGCACTGGACAATGGAAGACGGAGCGTGCCTTGCTGAAACCCTTGAAAGATGGCGCCGGAGGTGGAAGGAAACACAGGGATTGCTGGGATATGCCAAAAAGCATCATGGGTAGTTCAAACAGGATATAGAATGCCCCGCAAGTGACGCCCCCCCTACCACAAGCCATTGCGCCAGATCAGGAAGAGGTGTACTGTGGGATACCTGCCCTAATGCGCTGCTCTTAATGCCGTATTAACTGCCGCAAATGTGGCCATGCTATAGCGCTGGAGCAGCTCAGTGTGGACATACAATAGCGCTATTATTATTGCTGTATAAGGCGAGCGCTATAAGCAATAGCGCTATAATTTTGTAAGTGTAACCATACCCTAAGAAAAACTACAGATAATCCTCATTTGTGTGTGGTGCACTAAGCAGGATGATCTAGCTAGGCTAACAATTGAAAGTCACTCAGGTTGCAGATGGTAGAGGAAGATTTTTTTAGCTAAGCACTTGCTTGACATGCCTTGTCCCCCAAATTATGAAACCTCTGGGAGACTGAAGGACCTGTTGAGTGACCTGTGCTATTTCTTTACAAAACAGCTTCAACACATATGTGACCCAATCCTGCTCCCACTGATTTCCATGGGTGCAGAGGCAGGTCCATAGAATATAAATATGTACAATAGTGGTTCTCAAACTTTTTGCACTAGTGACCCCTTTCATATAGCAAGCCTCTGAGTGTGACCCCTCTCCCCCCGTCGCCCTTAAGTTAAAAACACTTTTAAAATCTATTTAACACCATTATAAATGCTGGAAGCATAGTGGGGTTTTGGATAAAGGCTGACAGCTCACAACCCCCCATGCAATAACCTTGCAACCCCCGGAAGGGTCCTGACCTCCAGTTTGAGAACCCCCAATGTATAACATATTTAATGTAAAGGCTTCTGCCAAGCCAAATACTTTTGACTACTGGAGATTTAGAATCCTGTGTCATGTCTATAATAGAGTTTAGTCCTAATATACACGTCAATAAAACAAATATATATGACCATCACCCTAGCAGCTGGTTGCTTATACAGCTGTAAAACATTACCTAAAAAATGGGATTGGGTGGGGAGAAGGGGAAGAAATGACACCAAAGCCAAACCAGATAGATATGTCTGTATTATAGCTGAAAGAAAACCAGTGTCTGAGTCCCAAACCAGGAGAGCTTTGAAAGTCAACAGGAGTTAGATGCCTAACTCATTTAGCAGTTTTTGCAAACTCCCACTCTGAACCTGTTCGCAACTTTAGGCATCTAAATACCTTTGTGAATCAGGCCTAGGAACCTAAGCTTCATTAATAGCCAATGGGATTTATGTTTTGAATGCCTCAGTTGCTTTTGAAAATAGGACTTAGCCAAAAAATGCATAACTAATAAGCTGTGCAAAATTGCCAGCACTTCTGAAGCGGATATAAAAATCATTCATAGCAAGACCCATACAGTTTTCAAAAGGAGACTTTCTTCTCATTCATATCACAAAAGTGACATATTTATTAGGTATAACATCCAGACTCTGATCACAAGTATCTCTCACATTTCAGATACAGAGACTAACTTACTTTTTCAAGCTTAGGGGAGGATATAGTGATGCTTGTTTATATAAATGAGTATTTGAGTAAGTGTTGTATACTGTTGCTAGCTGGGAAAAAAAAACGTGTTAGACTTCCCCTTTGACAAATAAGGATATATATAATTAAACAGATTAAAAATACCCAAAGATATAGGAGCTTTAAAAGAAGATTTTCTATTCTATTCTATTCTAGTCTATTCACTCCCTTTTACACTACGTAGTGGTCAGCTTGAGAAGCTGCAGGGAATTTAATTACTGTTATTTTAAAATATGTCTGTTCCCACAAATCAGCATTATTTCCACTGGGTCTTGCTGTGATTTTCCATAAAGGCAGGAATTGAGATATTTTAAAGCAAACATGAGATATTTGTAAAACAAGCCGTTCTTTTGTTTTTCCTACACACAGTGGGGAACATCCCCATATTCAGTGAAAAAAGAATATTCATTTTATTTTGCTTTCTGCATATTTCCATCTTGCTGCCTGTTTTGAACCAGAATACATGACAGTGCTTCTGGGTCAGGCCGGGGGGAAGGGGGAGGAGAAAGCAGGAAAGTAAGAGGAGAAAGGCCTCTCAGCCATTCAGCATCTTCTCAGCCAGAACACAAAATAGTTTCCCCTCCTGGCTGAGAACTCTTTGGTTGAGACGTGTAAAAAAAGAGGGAATGCTAGGGCTCAAATGTCACCCTACCCATGGAGGGTATAGAATGTGGAGTGTCTCAGAGAAGGAGATTGGGGAATGAGAAGGGTAATGTACAGGGAGATTGCAGAGAAAGAAAAGCATTGCAAATAGAAAGAAAGGAAGAACAGAGAGAAAGAAGGGCTAAGAAAAGGCAAGAAAAGAAGGATGGGAGAAGTGTCACAAAAAAAAAAAGATTTTTGTCAAGGGTCTGCAACTATTTTTTAAGCTAAAAGAATAAAGATAACACCCGAAAGCAACATGTCCTGGCAGCAAGAGACAAATATCCAGAGTTCTCACTGACCCACTAATCATACCAGGTCTAGACATCTCATGAAAACCAAGATTCTGCCAGGATCACACAATTCCAAGGCCTGTGATTCCAAGTAGGGAAAACACAACAGGAAAGGGGAACAATGTGAAAAAGAGAGAGAGGGAGAGAATGGGCTATTTCACACTAAAATGAAAACAACATTTTTGGAGACAAAGTAGGAATTTTTTGTTTCGAAATATTTGGGGAAAACAATGAAAAACAACAAGTTTTCACACCAAAATTTCTGATTCACTGAAAGGCTACTTTATAATCAAACAAGAAAATAAAATATTTCAGCCAGTTCTAAATCTGATAGGATGACTCACAGGGGCAACGCTTTGCAGGATTGGACCTATAGGACTGATTTATGCTCAATCTCACACCCAGAGACTCCTGAGAACATTACACTGAACCTTTTCAAATGCTAGGGCAAGGGTGGAACACCATGTTCTTCCACAAGGACACCTGTTGGCTGATCCAAATCACTCTATTTTTGCCTCTCTAGCTCAGACACTGGTGGAGAGGGAAAGCTATTAAAATCCCTGCTTCCATTTTCCTCCTCTCGCATCCTCTATCACATATGTCATCAGCCTGGCTTCCATCTTACTCCTTCCCAAGTCACTTTCAGATGAAAATCAAGCTGCACTGCTAGTGAGCTCGTTCTGTCATTAACGTGGTGGCATTATTGGGTTTAAAACCCACTCCATGAACTTCCACCCAGGATTTAGAAGTTTCAGCTCTGGCTGATGTGATTCTTTCACATAACAAGGATACCATCACAGCAGCAGACACTCTAGAGTCTAATTAAACAGCCACCAACAGAAGATTTCAAAAAGATGTCAAAGACTACAAGTCAAAGACTTGTTCTGGCAACAATTTCAGCATCTGTCAGCTGTCTTCAGCAGATTACAGATGAACAACTAAAGGACAAGGCTTGCTAAAAACTTACTCAATGCTGCCAAAGAAGATTGGGTTAAAGCAATCAGCTTTCAAAAGACATAATACCATATGGACTGAAATGAACTTCACACTGTTGATGGCCTCCTCCTGAAAGAATAACACACTCTTATCCCAATGGTACTTCAGAAAGAAATGCTCTCCAAAATATCTGAGGGATATTCAAGGTATAAATAAGTGCAGGACATGAGCACAGCAAGCCATATGGTGGCTCAGTCTGAGTAGGCAAATTCAGACCTCTGTAGAGGGGTGTGAAATATATAACCAGGGAAAAAGGGAGCAGGGAACTAACATCTGAACTACTATTCTCTGCAAAACTATCTGGCAGACTTTGGCAGCAGATACCACAGATTTTTTTTTCCCCTGGAAAAGGCTCACATACGTAATAATAGTCAATTATTTCACCTGTAGCATCAATAGAGCTTAAACCTAGATAGCCCAACAACATGAAAAAAGGTTGAAAACAGGAGGCTGAAATAAAAATGCCTCAGCAAAAAGACTGCAATGAACATCACAGAACAAAAAGTACTACCTGAACTGAGACCAGGAAACAAAGTTTGGCTCAGAAGCTCCCAAACACTTTGAACTATTCAAACTATGGCAGAAAGTCCCAGATCGTATCTAGTGGAGACTTCATAAGGACTTTTCCCAAGGAATCTGGTTCATCATCCTTATTTCCCCAACACAACAAAGAGAGGCTCTGGAACTGGCATGGACTCAATCAGAAAGAGGGAGCCCTTTCCACAGGGAACTCTACAAAAACTCAGAAGTGAGATTATGGTTGGAAAAACTGATCAGAACCCCTCAAAAACTAGACCTGCAGAAAAAATACTTAGGACTATTTAACTGCAATTGGGAAGGGGACATAACAGCATAAATAGTTTTAAGGAATTTGAAGTTTATTTTCAATTATTGTGCATATATACAGTGGTGTATAATTTAGAAAGGGAGATGTGGAGTGGGTACAGGGTTCCTGGACCTCCAGTTCCGGTGAGGACCAAGATATGTTGCATCTGGGAGCTCAGCAAATGAGACAACTCACTGTGTGTTTATGTCCACACTACACTGGACATGCAAAAAAATTGCATTTTCTTCAGTCAGCAGTGGAAATTTGAACATTATCTTTAGACTCCCTAATAAATGAATTCAGGTTCATGATGAAAAAGGAGGCCTAGAAGACCAAACAGAAGACAGCTCCCAAGGTAAAACTGGCAAGCTTAAACAAGTGCTGTTTGCCTGAGGATGCAGATGAAGTGAACAGTTTGATATAGCTCTAGGTGGTTCCAGCTCAAGTATATTTCACAGGAAACAATTCCTAACGATACTGTAAACAAAACTAATACTATTCATTCCACTCCATCCTCCCCATTTTTTAGCATAAAAGGTCATCTCTAATTCTACTGAAAATTCTGTAGTCTGTCTGGCAAAATTAGTGGTAAATTCATCATTTCATGTTTGGGAGTGAATATAAAACACAGCTTTTGATATCAGAAAATTAACCGATCAAAAATGGATTTCAGGCTAAAGGTTCAGTGACAATGCTGCTTGACATACATAGGTAAATGATCCCACTGGGACTGACTATGTACATTTACCTAGTAAATTCAATGGGGGTTACAAACATTGAAGACTTGAGCATCAGGACCATCTCCTTTGATGAGATTACTCGCAAAAGTAAGGCAAAGCACAATTTGCCCCCAAATTAGAGAGAGAAATCATACCTTAGGGAAGATGAATGTCTTGAAATAATTTTTTAAAAGGAGGGAAGACGCCTGTGATTTCTATAGAAAATAGGCCTGAGTTTAGCTTGTAATAGCTCCTTACCATCAAAATAATAATTTAAAAAACTGGGAGTTTTATATGATTTCAGAAACAAATATTGCAAGAAAATACTGTGTGATTGAAAAGATTGAGGTATTGATTTAAAATGTTTCCACCTTCACTATCATTATGCTTTTCTCTTCCTTTCTGAAAATAAAAATAAGAAAAAAGAAACATTTAAGAGCAAACTGAGAGCGTAGCATACAATTCTGATTTTTTTAAGAGGCTAAAAAGTAGTAGTAATCAGTTATCCTGTTTCAAAGAAGGTAGCAAATAAAGAATTTCTCCATATATGAAATTGAAAAATTGCTTTTCTTACTAACACAAGCATGTATTTTACACTACTTCTATCTATAGTGTTTCAAAGTAGATGTCAGATTTGTTTACTTTTGCTGGAACTTTATGTATTAATGTACAAATCAGTTACTCTGGAAGTTTTTGTTAACATCAAACAAAACTGTTAACCCTTAAGTTTATTTCCAAATGAATAGCCCCACTGAAATCAATGGGACTACTTGCATGAATAGCTGTGAATCCTGTGGTCCATATTATTCACCAAAGCATGCTTCATCAGATATTTATCAAATTGGTCATACTTCCATGACTTTAAATAAGAGGCATTTATTATCCAGTAGAGTGAGGGTCAGGAAAAGCAGACACTGTAAGGAGGTATTTGACAAGCCACTCTAGGATTTGTAATCTATTGACTTACATTTTTCCTGTTCTGCCATGACCCCGCAATCTATGATTTTATCAATTTAACCTGCTTTAAATTCAACTGACAGCATAGCAGAAAGGACGGGTGATTGAAAGTTATAAGTTTGACCTCACAGATTTGAAATGAAGACCAGAGGCCACTTGCTGAATTGAGCCAATTCGAGAAATGTTGGTGTGGGCAGAGTTTTAAAACTAGAGTGGCTTGCTGGAAAGATAGGCACAATCGTTAGGACTTTGGATAGACTTAAAGAAGTTATCAGAAGAGAATAAGGCAGATATTATGTAGGGTTTAGTCTGCAATACCTTAGTGGTGCTCTGTGGCCCACACCTGTACTAAGTATCCACAAAGCAGCCGCGGGGTCCCTCTGGATAAGACTGAGTATAGTGGGCCTCCCCAGTAAGTGCAGAGCTGCCTGTGTAGCTCCCCTCACAGGGCTCCCTGCCACAGGGCTGTCATGTCCAGTGCAACTTCATGCGTGACATTTTAGCCAAATAGTGCCATGAGCTAGACTGCATCATTTGAAAGGTTTGGGAGTGACAACAGTGATGACAGATGACCAGTTTCCCTCACATGGTTCCCTACATGTGGGAACAGTTGTGTGGTGGCAGGACTTTATTCCTCATATCCATTGGAAACAGGATGGGAAGAAGACTGGATGAAGGGAGACAGAGAAAGTTTGACGGTAGACAACTATGGGAGCCTGGGGCAAGAAGACTATTAGAATCTGGGAGGGATTCCTAGGTGGTGGCATTAACCTTGGTCCCTCAAGCTCCTGCACCCATTCTGTTTCAGCTTTAGTTCCTGACTCCCCTTCCCCCAGACTCTTCAACTGCTGTTCCCCCTGACTGGAGCCTTCTTTCCAATAAGTGCAACTCCCACTCGTTAACTCCTGTTCTTGCTTCCCAATGGCCCTATTTAAGAGACACTAACAATTATGCTGCTGCCTTCCCTCTCCACATGGCTAAGAGCGGACAATGGAGTAGAGAGCAGACTGAAGGGGAGGCAAATACGCTGTCTTCCCAGCTGTAGCAGCCCCTGGCTTTAACCAAGATCAAATGCAGCTCAGATGTTTCTGTCTATTAAGCTGCATCCATAACATTAACAGGAGGGTGTGGGTATGAATGAGAGTAGAGGAGCCTGCAGGTGAAAGTGTCACACAAGATACCTGGCAGGACTGCTGGATGTGTGGGGCATTCTAGTATGTGCCTGGGAGTAGGCCAGGGGGTGGCTGTGATGTAAGAAGAGGTGTAGCTAGAACATGCCTGGCTGCCATAAGGATCACAGGGACCAGGAGAGCTGGGTCCAAGTTCTGACAAACTTCAGAACTGCTCTAACCTGCACCAAGGGCTGAACTGCCTTAATGATGAGGGCAGTGTAATCTGCCTCCCTTCAGCTACTGCATGGGCTCTGCAGTGGCACAGGAGTGTATCAGGCCTAGGAGCTTGTTGTGGGTATGCTTCTACCCCTCAATTACTTATTTCAAAGCCATTCCTAGTAGGAAAGGGCTCATATTTGTCACTGGTAGATTTTTCTGTAAATTAACAGGGCTTAAGCAATGCTAATAAACAGGTAATTCTATAGTTACAATGGGATCAGCTAATTAAAGTGGTGCCAAATGGGAAATATCCACTGCTCTGTTCTGGCAAAGAACACAGAAAAGTTATCCGCTTCTAGTATGCAACTTGAGCCAGTAACACCTCCCAGTAATTCCAGATTCCTTCCCTTTCTGATTTAAGGATTAAAACTACTTGTGACAGGGTTGCTAATAAGAGAAGCGCAAAAAGGAAAGTTTAGGGACATTTTTAGTGTGAGATTCTCCTTTGAAATTTGACTGTTTAAAAAATGGCACCTTTATCATTTTTCATCAGATCTAATTCTGTATGTCAGTTTTATTTCAGTTCTCAACAAACCCAGGCTTTCACCTCAGGGAGGCAACTAAACAACAACAAATTGGAACAAGTTTTCTTGTTTGTTTATACCAGCAGCCCTCCTTAGTCAAAGCAAGAGGGGGCAGAATTCTGCTCTCTTGTGAATCAGCGACAGAATTGTTTACTGAATTCTGATCATTTACACTTGTACAACTCTACTGAAGACAATGGGGGTTGCCAAGGTGTAATGGAAGGGCAAATTCATCCTGCAAAAATTCATCCTTTTACATACTCTTTTAACTCCCAAAACATATTGGATATGAAAATCATTGATAAAACAGCCTCCTGGAATGCCATTTTAGTTTTTAGACAAGAACTGAAATGTTCAATTGGATCTGTGCTTCCACTTGCAGATTGGAACTCCCATATACACCTGTTGTGATGGACAACGGAGGCAAAGGCAAAAAGAAAAAAGATGAGAGAACAGCAAGATGAGGAATGTATTAAATGTATACATCTATTTTCATGAAGAGATATGGGATCCTCGGTGTGCTCTGGCTCTACTTATAGCAACTTGTTATATGAGGTATAAAGCTTGTTAAATCAGCAAATAAAATGAAGGGGAATAACCATAATCTATATTTATCTGAAGGCTCTTTACAGAAAGAAGGGTGATTTTTTAAGGCAGTATAACTGGGGAGAGGATGAATTTGAGAAATGAAAAATAATGGAGGTGGGTAAGTACTGGACTCACATAAGGAAAATATTGGAAGTCCCACCCCTGGGGAACTTTAGAAATAGGCTAAATAAAGCACTAGTAAAGGAGCTGTATGGAATTATCCTTCAGTACCAACATTGATATATGACCAATGTCTATCTTCTGCAGTATTTTATAAAATATTATTGTGCAACTACCATTCCCCCTCAGAAGCCATGGTTACACATTCTTAGTTCATTTTTAAATTGTCACCATTGACAGCCACCATGTTTCCATCTTTCTGACTCATTCATTTAGATACAACTGGAAGTAAAAGGTAGAACATGGAGGAATTACAATATTTAATTGGTAGGAAAAGTGCTTAAAATTTCTAATGTAATTTTTTTTGTCAGTAATAATGGCTGTATGCTATCCAATATGCAGTCTTACTGCATTATGCTGAATGGTAAGCAGCTGAAGGATAAAACACATTCTTTCAATACCAAACAGATCCCATAGATGTTTTCCTGTTACTGTGTATTTGTAAGCAAAGGGGTCTGCCATTGGACTTACAGCTTTGTTAGGATGAAAATACTCTGTGTACAGACCCCTTTAGGTTTTATTTACGTTTTCAATAGCATTGCCACACTCTGGTAAGGACCTAGTCCTAGAAGAATGATCCTGGCAATTGCTTGTCTGGGTGTAATTCAGACTGGGTGTAATTAAATGCAACTTTAAATCCTACTTTCAATGAAGTCAATAGCAACAATCCCCCCACCTCCCAGCAAGTCAAATGCAATTGACACCCAGAGGAGTGTGGCGCCCAAACCCTACAGGATAAAGGAAGCATGAATAATAACACCTGGCTCTTATAATAGCCCTTTTCATCCATAGTTCTTAAACTGCTTTACAAATAAAGTCAAGTATCCTTATGCTCATTTTACAGATCAGGAGCTGAGGCAGTGAGGAACATAATGGACCCCAGCAAAGCAGTGTCAGAGCTGGGACTAGAACCTAGATTTGAGTCCCAGCCCAGTGCTCTGTCTACCAGGTCACAGTGCTTCCCCATTAACAGTCAGAGTTTGTAAAGACCAAAGATTGCACAATGAACTTTACTGCTCTTTTGGCTTTGATTAGATTACAAAATGAATGGCTGTAGTGAATGCAGGAGATAAAGTGACCTACCTGAAAAGCAATAGGCACAGCTGAAGAGTGAGAACGTAGAAGTTGCATTAACCCACTTTTGCAGCCAGTCCTGAGGCTAGCGCCACAGTACAAACTGGAGCAAACTTAAGCCTACTTTAATTTTTGTCCATAGACTCAAGGAGTCATTCTGACAGCAAAGGAATGCTGGGACAACCCAGCCATGCCCCAGTTACCGGAAGAAGGTATCACGAGAGCTGTTGCAATGCCCCCATGCCACCAGGGAGACTCTTCCAGTAGCTTGGTAAATTCACTAGAAGGCTGCTTTGCACCAGAGATGTGCCAAATGGCTTCTCAGAGAAGATCTCTATGGTAGTAAATTATTAGACAGTGTCTTACACAGTCTTCCAAAAAGTAATTTGAAATGGCTTGGATGCAAGCAAGTTGCAATGAAAACTGACTGAAGAACTTCAAGCAAATGGTTAAACAGCACTGCACTGAGTTGTCCACTCAGACACTAGAAGGAGCAGGGTTCTGTCAGCTCTTCTTTTGAAGTGTAGTGGTTGCAACTTGAAAATGGCTTGATAAAATGACACCTTCTTCCTCAACAAATCTGTTTCTTGCGTGTACCCAGTCAAGTCTGATTAGTGATCAAAGTTTATTCCTATTACCCTTCAGAGCCAAAACAGTTAAGAGAGTGAGCTGGAGTGTATTAATGATAGTACATCAAAATGGTTTACTGAGTTCCAATCAGTTACACCGGTGCCATTCCATGGTTGCACTGAAAGACTAATCTGGCAAGTAGAACCTTTATAACTGGTGAAAATGCCAGAGATGGAAAGAACCCTGCTTGACTCTTCGGGCACAGGCTGAGTTTGCAAGGATGACAAGCAGACATCTCTTTACTTGTAAGGTGGGTACATCCAATGTAGATTCATAAATGAACAATAAGCCTGGAGCCCATCACCACCTGCTCATAGAGTCACTTTTTAGAGGTGACACACACACACTTAACATATCTGTTAATGATCTGAGGAAGGTAAGAAAGAGATGATGGCAAGTGACACACAGAAATGAAGTCTAAAAAGAACAAAAAGGAATCTTTAAGGTTTAAAATACAGTGCACAAAGTAAACCTTTAAAATAATGGAACCTTAATGTGTAATTATTTTAGTATTTCTGCTCTGGCAATCTCTTAAAATACTTCTGCATTCAGTGTCTTAAAGTGTACATAAGCTGATTATTCTGGAAATGCCTTTAGTACTGAAGCCAGGATCCGTGCTGTGACTAGATACTCCTTTTCTTAGCTGCAATTCTAGTCAATGTCTGGGAAATGGTACCAAAGCCAGCAGGTGTTATTGATTATTTTAAAATAAACTAAGCTAAACATGCACAATATACTATAATGTTAAAGGTTGCAGCATATGGCACATAATGGATTTCTTGTGGTTCATAAGAAAGCCTCAAGTATTGACTTGGTGTAATAGGAGTTAGTACAAATGGGGGAGGGAGGGGAGGAAGAGAGAGAGAGAAAACTTAGACTAAATTCTAAAGTACTGTAGAACTTTATAAAAAGGTTCTAAGTAAACAAGAATATCTGTTAAAAGGAAGTAAAGACTCCTGCATGGAATGGGGAACAATAGTGGAAATTTGGATGTTGCTCTGCTGCAAATTTTGACTTAATGGTGACATTGCAGAATCGTAAATCAGAAGAACAGAATTACCTAAACACTTCTAAAAGTTGCCTTCCTAGTCCATAAAATACTTTTCCTTCAGGTTTTCCAGGAAACAAGAAAGCACTTGCAATGTCCCTCCCAGCCCCCGCCTCGTATCCACTTCTTACTGTATGGTAAGCCTGGAGTAATTCCTTGCCGCAGTATTTCTGCTGTAAGGATTTGTCTACTTACAGTTTCCAACTTGAAGTGGACATGTCCCAAGAGAGGGCTTCACAAGATGATATCTCCTGTGACCAACAAGGAGAAAGAAATTTTTTTTCCCCAAAAATGAAACAAGCTGTTTCTACAGCAACCAAACAAATCTCAGAGTAGCAAAAAAATAAGCACCCTCCTTTTTCCACCCAATCCCTGTGTGAAATCCTAAAAATATAACAGAGTTCACCCCAGACAGTATAAATTCCCACAGTAGACTCATCTTCCTCCCAGATTTCATGAGGAAGGGATACTTTGGACACAAGTTTTCACCCACCCCACACAGAAGGGAGTAGGGTTAGTTGCTTCTTGTTCTACCACCCAGCCCTTCTCTGTACCACACTGAGGGGTCTCTGCTGGTCCAGTGTCAGCGCTGGGGAAGGCACAGTGAGACAGAGTGTAGTGATGAGCAGATCAGGAGTTAATTCATGGGGAAAGTGGTGAGGAACAGCAATCATTGGAGGAGCCTCTGGTTGAATGTGTCCAATGAGCCTGGCCTTCCACAGATTCACCTGGAAGAATGGTGATTCCACTGTTTTGGAAGGGATGGTCCTGCAGAGTATTTGCAAGGAAAAAACCCTGCTAGCCCCTGACAGAATGGTTGGGAAAGAATTCCAAAAGGTAACCTTCATAGTGATTTCCTTCCACTATTACCCCCACCCCACATTAGGGGGTATTATTTAGGAGTTCTGGATTCACATCAGCAGAACTTTGTCACAGTTTCCAACACTCAGAACCCTCCTTTTAATATAAAGGTATAACATTGACATTACATGGGACCCCCCCAATTATACACAGTACAGAAGTTTCCCCAACATTAGCCTTTGCACCTATTTAACTATGTCTAGAAATGGCTGAAACAAAACTCCACATCGGTACACCCCAGTCTTCTCAAAGACTGGATCCAAACTTTTGACTCATTCCATTTCTAATTATGTTCAATAATCTCTTTCCACTTGGTGTTATACTTCTAAAAGGTTGGCTCTCTCTGAAAAGTGACTGTGTGAAAATAGCTGTTACTTTACATTACAAACAGAATGATGCATTGTTGAAGAGCCAACCTTGCAAATTTAGCCTTAAATCAGAACATCTGCCTCATATTTCACCAAAACCAAACATTCTGCAATTGGATCTTAGTAAACAATCCCACTGATTATGTTTGAGCCCCAATAGAATTATGCTCATTCTCCTCTCACTATATTTGCTTTGCAGTGCCAGTAAGAAAACAGTTGTCACTCCAAATCTGCAAATGCGACTATATAAATAGAACAGATCAAATAGGTGAGAAGCTGCCATTTTTAGAGTCACTTGTCAATTAGAATTATACTACTAAAGGTGTTCTGCAGTATCTCTCTCTAACTATATGCTTCCATTGCCTAATTTCCCTTATTGTTAGGGACTTTTTCTTAATGTCTGACTTAAATGTTTCTTTTCATACAGTCCTTTCACATTATTGCTTCTTATTATGTCATTCTCAGCCACTGTCAATAACACAACAGGGATTCTTGCTAGTCAATTATTTTGTAAACAATTATGTCCCTATCATATTTTTCTGTTATTTTCTTTTTTCCTGGTTCTGCATATCAAAGTGTGGTATTAGCTGGAAAGTGACTAAAGCTGAGATCATGGGATGCAGTATTTATCCTTCATCGTTAGCATATATCATACACAATGGTACAGTTTGCATATAAAAAAATTCTCCTGTGCCCAATGCATCAAACTCAGTTTGCGCACTGCAAGTCCAGCTGTGTTCCTCTGCCTCATATACCATCATCTATAATAAAAATTCTGCAGTGGGACTCAGCAGGTTGTTCTGCCGATGACGCAAGGGATAAATATGGTGCTAAACATAAACCCATTCATTCTTCCATTGGCTCTGCAGTTCTAACAGCAGAAGCAATTGGTTGTCACTCAAGCCTAAGTGACTTAATCTGGGGCAAAGCTATGCTGTCAGCATTTTATGCTTAACCTGTTATAGAAGTCCTGAACTTAACATTGAGAATGTTGTGACAATACATTCTGTAGGAGAGAGAACCACATCTCTTTTAACTAAGTATTTAATGCATGTGAAATTACTATCTTCTGTTGTGCTCTTTTCTATTGAAAGATTCATTTTCCCACCAGTCCTAAATTGTTATTAAATGCAGTACTTTTTTATAATATGAACTCAGAGGATTTAGATAGCATTTGTTTTGTGTGATGTATTAGTGAAAGTAGAAATGGATTTTATAGAATATTACATATCCTTTAAAACAACAATGGATAATTTTGAGTTTCTTGTGCACCAGCGTCAAGTCAGCTTGCTGAAATTGGTACTCATGCAGTTATTTGCCTTTTAGTGACCACATTCTCAAACTACATTGATGTGAAGTTAAGTTGGTCGTGCCTAAGGTTGCAAAGGAAGTACATAACACATGGCTCACCACCTTTATTGGACTATGGTATGGACATCTTTACAAAGCACCATTTGTTTTCTGTGATCCATGAAATATAGTGTCACTTTCATATGCAGTATTTGGCTTTTTAAATAGTAATAAATCAGAGTGCTTGTTTATTTTGCCTCACATCTACACTTGAACCTACAGGAACTTTTAATCTGATACTTTTCTATAACTCTCCAGGAACAAATGACTCCTTAATGAATTCTGAAACCTGGAAGCAACTTTCTAGTACTCTGTATAACATTTTTTACATTTGGTACAGAGTAAGGAGTCAGACAAAACATTCAGAGATCAGCAAACAACAAAAAACAGCATCTTAAATACTTTGAGGAGATTAACATTTTTATCAGGTGTAGAAAGGTGACTTTTTGGGACAGAGCATGTGTCAAAAAAAATGCAGATTAAGGTCTACCAAAATGATTTGGGAATTTGTGTTACATTTTATTATTTTTGGTTGAAACCCCCAATTCAAAAAAGGAAAAAATAGAAAATATCAAAATGAAACATTACAGCTCAAAATGACTTTACAAATTGTACTTCAATTTTGTAACAAAAACTGTTTTTTTTTAATTGAAAATGCAAAAGCTAAACAAAACCATTTTGTTTTGGATTTTAAAAAAGTCTTTAGTGTGACCCAAATGGCTTTTAAAAAAAGACATCGGTTTGGCCACTCAACTGGAAAAATCATGTATCTGCATAGCTGTAGTTATGTTGTATTTTTAGCTGCAGAGCTAATGTATTAGAACATAGTAACTGGACCTCATTCCCTTTTAAGAACAAGAGAAAGCAACACATATGGCAAAATACAATAAGGTATTACTCCATGCAGCAATATTTTGAAATTACTTGCCTGTTAGCAAATTGAGCACACATTTTTTACTAAACCTTTTTTACAGACGGTATTACAATTCAGAGGGATGTGCAGCAGGTACAGAGACAGGCCTAAATGTCAGATCCTGATCTATTAAATCACTTAAGCATATGAGTAGTCCACTAATGTCAATGGGAGTGGTCACATGCTTAAAGTTAGGCATGTTCTTAAGTTCTTTGCTGAATCAGAGCCTAAATTTGCACTTGATTAGGAACAATGTTGTTAATGGCTTGCACCTAGTTATCATAGTCATTGATAGGGCAGCATGTGAGATTTAATGCAACCACAAGACACCTTTTATATCACAGTTGTACTAATATACTTCCAAGTGATACAATCATTTTCTAGGTAGAATACAGATGTAAAAACCATTCCAAAACCTTAGCTATACTCTTAAATTTTAATAAATTACTGCTATTATTAAATAAAATCTGCTAGTTAGAGGAGAATGCAAAATTCCCTAATGGACTACTTCTCTATTTATGGTATTTTAAATTTGATTGGAAACAATTGGGAGAGAGAAAGAGAGATGCCTATGGGCATTCATTATAATAGGGCGTGTGGATTGTGACTTGATTTTTTTTTGCTGTGCGTCTAGAGCTGTTTACAGTGATGGCACAGTTTTGTCATAATAAAAATAACTGTTTCCTATAAAGGTTATCCTAGCACAAAATCATATTAAAACATATTAAATTTTTGAGAAATTTTCCAGTGAGAAGCAGCATCTTGTTACCCAAGGGAAATTTCTATCAGATGACAACCGCTCACGGACAATTTAATTTTCTCTTTAGTTTAACAGCTTGTAAGTCTCTCTCCTATAAATAACATGCAGTTGTAAAAGCTGACTGCTAATGAGATGATTGACCCTAAAAGTCATACTAGCAGAATCCCCCATTGTTTGCTTAAGAATATAATTTTCATTTTGTCTAACTGAAAATTGACATTCAAGCATACTGTGATGAGGAATTAAACAAAAAAACAAAAACCCAACAGAAAAAAACCAAACTATGTGCATCATCAGGACTCTCATCTGCTATGGAATTTTCTTTGAGAAACATTTTCACTAGGGGAGCAGCTTGGATTGAAATGCTTCTAAAGTTACCCATAGCTAATCAAATGGCCCAACAAACAGGGTTCTCCAAAGGCTGTAGGGAGATGACAGGAAGATAATACTTTGAAAAATATTCACTGATTTAAGAGTCTCAGAAATGTGCGCATATGGATTTATTTTTACTCAATTCACCACCAGAACAATTTTAAAATTACGTTGAAATTTAGACATGGATAGAGGGGCTCTGAAGTTTGCATTGATATACACTTTAAAATTCACTTTTAGCTTCTGTACTTGAAAGTATTATTGTTACTGTTTTAAAATTTTAATCTTTATTGATTTATTTGTATGTGTGTCAGTTGGGCTGGTAGAATCCTTGGGCTAATTCAAATGAGATGTCTAATTTATATCCTATTATACTTTTATGCAAACTTAACCTGCTATGCATTCAGTAAGACTTCCTTAGAGCTATTTGAATCCACTCCAGTGTTGTGCAAGGCAACCTAATGGCTTGACTACATGGCTCCGCAGTGCAGACTACAAAGGTAACATGCAACTTGTGTTAAACTGTTGCATTGTAACTGCCCTGTGTAGACCCTGCTAGTGCAAACTAAAAAGTACCTAACACTCTTAAACATAGTTTAGAACAATTTAGACTCTCAATACATTGGTAGAGTTGTACAAGTCAACCTAAGGGACTAAAGTTAGTACCACCCAGCATATTTCAGTTTAGTCCCACAAACATATACAAGGATGAAATAATATGGAATTTTGAGATTAAAAGCAAGACTAGTCTATCAGACGTAAGGGTCTCCATCCATCACTCACTGAAATCAGTAGCAAAACTACCACTTATTTTGATGGGAGCAGCATCAGGCCCCAAATATTCTGGGGAGGATTTTATCATGCTGCATAATGAGGGTAGATAATAGAACAAAATGAGAAATCTGAGGGAAAAAATTGAGGAAAAAAATTGAATCTAGATCGGGTGCATGATCTAAACTTCATTGCAGAGACCCATCAGTAGTTTTCATTTAGTTTAGTAGGCATCTATTGGGCTTCTATGCCAATGTGCACCTTGACATACAGAATCACCTGATTAATAACTATCATGCAGTAAATCCAGAAATTATAATTTCCTCCACAGCAGAAAAGAGCACTAATCATTCAGATGAGCTGGTCCAATAATACTCATGAATAATGTATACAAAGGTTTCCCTGTCAACTGTCAAGATATATTTGTGAATAATTTTGCTGATTATTTGACCAGCCACCGGGAGAGAAGATTATGTAAGCAAGCTTGTATTATCACAGAAGATATAGATAACATATCTCAGTACCTTGACCTCCTTGATAAAGTGCTTGGAGATATACTGATAAAAGCATTATATATGAGATATAAACCCTGCGTGTGATGCCTATCATATTAATCATGTAACATGCAAAACTGTCCACTTATGAAAAATAATTACTGGTTTCAAAAAAGGAACATTTTTGTACCTTCTAGAGCAAACTTCCAGCTTTAGGTTTTCAATAAGTCACAACAAAATTACTTCTGATGGGCAGTCCCTGGCATTTAGTTTGCAGCAAACATACACCAGCAGTGTGATTAAGATTAGCATTAATGCTCATATATCAACCCACAGGAAAATTATAGGCTGTGGGTAGGTGGATGGTACCTCATTTTTAAAGTCATGCATATTCACCAACTTAACAGGAGCTGTGTTGTTTATATGGCTAAAATAGCTGGCCCATTTACATTTCTAAAGGTTTGACAGCATGACACAAGGAATTCAAAGTCTCCATAGCAATTCTGTAGGTTGAACATCTGTTTTCATGAATCAAAAGTGATCTCCATGTTTCCATTTTCCTCATGATGGCTTGCAGGCTTGCTGAGCTTGAGTACAGCCCAGCTTTCATTTTGAGCTCTTCTACTTTCTTAGCTCCACTTTTCAATGGTTACATACCCTTTTAGGGGCAGGAAGACTGAAGAAGCATCACACTGTCTGGATAGGAATAAAGAGGAAGAACTGCTTCCTTGTAGTGGGTGGAAGAAGGGGTGGGAATTGCTATGGTTTGGAGCTAAGCAGTGGAACTTTCTGATTTCATCTGAAACAAACCAAATCTCCAAACATCTCTAAAACTCTTATCACTTTGCCAGCCCTGACTCTCCATTTATTTACTGGTTAGAAAGGCAGACTATACAGTCTCCTCAAACACTGGGATTACCATCATACAATTAACCATCACCTCTGTGATGTGACCAGTCCTTCAGCCTCATAACTCTTGTCTACACTGGTAAAATTATATTATGTTAAAAAGAGTCTATAGTTCTGTGTAATCAGCAGCTGTTGTGTTTATCCTAGCATCAGATTGCTGGGATTCTCTCTAGGATCCAAGACAGTCCCAGTCTACAATAAATTATTAATGTTATTATATTAGTTAACCTGATGTATCAGGGTCGGTACCAACCTCTCAGAAGCACCCACTCTGGGTGGGTGTGTCTGCATTCTTTTAGATCTGGCGACCCCTTTCAGTGGGTCTCTGGAGTTGTTCTCAGCGTTTCAGCCCTCTGGCCTCATACTTTTGCATAAGCCTATGTTAGTACCTCTCTGATGGTATCACTCTAGCCTTCCCTGGACTCAGTCTTTAAGTAGTTCTGTCCCTGGTATGGGGCCAAATCCCAGGTCTTCTTCCCTGGACACTACATCCCTGTCTGGGATCGGTGCCTATTCAGTCCCAGCAGCCAGCCAGCAGCTTCTCACTCCCCCGGTCCCTGCCCCCACTGAGCTATCTGTGGTCCTGCTGTTCTTCCAGCCAGGCACACAGTCCTTTCTTGTTGAGCTCCAAACAAAAACTAACTGCTGTGTTGTTCTGCAGCTCCTTTTTATACGGCTCTCCTGGGCCCTGATTGGCTGTTTTCCCTGCAGCCACTCTAGCCTGCTCAGAGAATCTCTCCACTGCTCCTTACTTGGGATGAGTAGCAGGATACTGAGGCCTCTCCACTAGGGGGCCTTTGGGCCTAGTCCATATTTTCCAGTGTAGAGAAACCATCAAGGACTAATGAGTCCAAATATCATTTATACACTGCTGCCATTACGTACAGGTGACTCCAAATGAAAGGAGAATATTTTCAAATAGATGTAAAAATAGTGCTTTGTGATAAACAATTCTTTAAAAACAGCATGCAATAAGCACTGAAAAGAAAGAAGTGACAAAGCAAGAAAAAGACAATTCTGGTAAGAATACTTCAGGGATTTGTCAGATGTCTGTATAAAAATATGGTGTGCAGAGATTGTCCATCTATTATCACTTTAGCAACATCAGAAGTGTAATTTTCACTTATTCCCTCAATTTCTTTCCTTGTTGACCCCTCTCTATTTGGTTGTTATTTCCATTGGTGCTGTTCCTAAAGTAGCATCTTTTAATATCTCTACAGAGATACCGTGGATGATGGTAAGCCTACTACATTAAAAGAAATTTCTAGACCCTCTCAACAATTTGTTTCTTAGCATGTTGGTGACATTCACAGCCTACATTAGTCAGGATCACTTTTGTATTAGGGAAATAATGGTTCCCACAGAAAACTGATCTTTGAGCTTGGCTATTAAATTAGAGCAGGGCAATTTTTTTTTTCAGACTAATTGTTTATTCACCAAAAAGTGAACTTTCAAGTCTGCCAGGAATTTGTGTCAAATGAGATGAATATTTCCAGCCAAAAATAAAATACAATAAAAATTTCAGGGTTAGTTTCACAAGGGGACTTTGGTACCATTTACAAAAAAGGAGGAAAAAAGGTGCTTTCATACCTTAGTGATTAGAGCACTCACCTGGGATGGGAGACCCCCAGGTTCAAGTCTCTGCTCTGCCTGATTTGGTGAAGGGATATGAATTTGGGTTTCACTTCTCCTAGGTGAGTGCCTTAAGAACTGGGCTGTAGCAGCATATTCTGGGGGTGGGGCTCAGACTCTTCTGTTGAAGCTGTTCCACTTGGTATAAAATACATAAATACTCAGGGAATGGAACCCTGGTCCTCCCCCTCCCCCAGGGAATATGCTTACAACCTTAGCACATGGGTGGCCAAACTTACTGGTCCTCTAAGCCACCTATGACAATATTCAGAAGTTTGAGAGCCTGCTGGGAGCCAGGGCTTCAGCCTCATTCCCGCTGAAGCCCCGAGCCGCGGCAGATGTGCCATGCAGGGCTTAAGTCCCAAGCCCCTCTCCCCACTGGACAGAAGCCCCTACCCCACTGCAAGACAGAGGTCCTGAGCTTCCCTACCAGTCTGGTAGGCAGAGAATAGGGGGACGTGGGAGCTTGTGAGCTGCACTTTAAAAGTAAAAGAGCCATAGTTTGGCCACCCCTGCCTTAGAGTGTCACACTCTCTCCCTCAATGAATAGCTGAGTATTTAAACAAAGTGGAGCAGCTTCAATAGAAGATACTGAGAGACACATGCCCTCTTGTCCAGTGGTTAGGGACCTCATCTGCTGCGCAGAAGACAGAAGTTCAGAGCCTGGCTAAATTTGGCAGACTGGACTTGAATCTCATGTAGCATGTGAGTGTTCTAGCCCCTCGGGAAGGGAGACAGCACTTATTTCCCCCTTCGGCTTTGTGAACGTCATTTCCAAATTTCCTTTGCTTTTAATAAAAGGCAGCAGTTAAAAATGCCCCAGAAGCAAAACAAAATGTTCCATTTCAGGTAAAAAAATAACCACCATGTTTTGTTTGACCCAAGAAGATTTTCTTTGGTTGGTTTTGGTTGTCCAAGAAAAATGAAAAAAAAAAAAAAGAATCAAATCAGTCAGCAAGCCAAAAAAATTGACAATTTGCACAGCACTATAACTAACACTGAGGAGCAATTGGGTGTATTTTTCCATAAAAGAGATGATTTCTGACTTCCTCCCTCCTCCTTAAACTCATGCTTTGCATATCCATTGGATTCACAGCTGTGTTTTTTACAGCCAAACAGGTTGCAAGAGAAACATCATGCCATCTACACAAAGCTAAAGCTAATGGAGGTGCTGGTTGTCAAAGCAACACTCCATTTTACCACTTGGATGCACCCAGAGTTCATGTACAATTACTTTAGTGACACCGTAGGTAAAACTGTTCCTCATGTAACTTTTGATTACAAAAAGATAAACAGAGATGAGTCTAAATGGTGTGAAACTTCTTAATAGTTCTGAGCATAAAAGTGTTGAAAGGTATATAATGGAGTGAGACTTCTTATTCCCTATAGTTTTTCACTGTTCCCATTTTCACTGTTGTCAAAAGTATAAAAGTGAAGCCTCATGCATGTGTGATTTTGTGTGTGCATTTGTAAATGAAAAGTAGATTTCACAGGTTAAAAAAAAATAGATGCTGCAACATTTCACTCCCTCCCCTTCCCTGCTCCCCAAGAAAAAAAACACAACTGTATTTCCTAACAGAGATGACAAAATTACAACTCAAACCCAACTTGTGACCTTTGGCTTATGGTTTTTAAATGGAAAGCTCCAGGATTCTGTTCTCCCATAATTTACTCTGTATAAAATCTCCATTATTGTATTTTACTAAAATAAATTGTATGCTTTTTTCTATACATATATAATTTTTTTGTCAAATTATAATACATATCCCTAGTATATCCAGTATTCTATGTACTTATGCATCTGCCATTTAGATCTCTTTTTTATTCATGTGGCTTTACAGCCACTCTTTAGAACGATAAGTAGAGAGGACTGAACTTACACTATCTGATATTTCCAGGACATTGTGTGCTTCTTTTCAGTGGCAGAAACATGCAATCCAACAAAATGCATGCAAGAATGTTTGTAGGCCTCCATTACTTTTTCAATAAATAATACTTATTACAGTTTATAATCATGAAATTACAATAATTAACTATTCTTTCATGTAATCCATGGCTCCCAAAGAATTTACAATCAAGTAGGTGGAAAAAAAGAAATGAAGGATCAGGAGAAGACAGGATACCCTGGGCAAACCAGCTGAAGGAAAGAACAGTGGATGGCTAGCATATTTGATTTGCTTCACAATCATACATGACATCCATGTGAGATGGATTTTACGCGTAGGTCTCCAAATCAGCTGAAAGATGCACACAGAGGCTTGAAGGTTGAGATTTCCATATGTACTATACACATGAAGAGACTCTTATGCATTGCTCAGGCCAACAACTTCCTGAAGTACTTTTTGCTTGTGCAATGTCAAACAGCAACACTTCTTGTTGACAACACTATGAAAACAACTGAAACAGACCTGAAACAATTAGGGAATCACAACTTCTAAATGAATTATGTGAATGCCCTAGCTGAGCTAATAACTTTGGGAAACTAAAACTATCCTGCTGTGGCTAAATAGATTACGCCTTTTGAGGGGGAGGGAGGTTATGAACATGCCTATCACTCTCAGTTTAGAGATAAGCTTTTAAATCCATCTCCAAAAATGAATCCTTGGAAATCTAGCCAAATAGAATAAAAGCATGCAAGACTTAAGTGTTGTTTATCCAGGAGAGAATAAGTGTCCTAAGTTTGAAGAGTTGTACTTTATTCATAGCCTGGCAACCCAGGGTAATATTCTGTCTGAAAGAATTGTACAAAGGAGTTTATTGGACTCATCTCAACCCCTGGTGAACAAACCTAATTACTAAACTGCCATGGAAACATCAGCACAGTTCCAGTTGATTGATAGCCTTTGTTATCTTCTAAAACAGAGAGAGCCAGGAGGAGGAAGTATTTAAGTAAATGAACAATGCTTAAATGTAGGGAAAATGCTGCCATATTACTAAAGAACATTGCTCTTTCAAGAGAGTGGTGTGCTTATCAAAACAGCATATATAATCTCTTCCCTCCATCCATAATCACAAAATAATAAAACCCCATAACATTCTAATGCAGAGTTTCCCAAGCCCACCAAATTTGCTGAACCTCCAGAGCAAGAATACAAAGGATCTTCAGATATCTGTAGCTAAAGCAACACTTGGCAATGTGAAAAAATACACACAATCAGAGCAAAGGGGTTAACAGAGCTTTACTCTGTTAAATCAGAGAGTCATGAGCCAAACTCTACTCTCAGTTACACCAAGATACAACCGCAAGAGTCTAATCCAAACTCCACTGAAGTCAGCGGAAGTCTTTCTGTTGGTGTGGACAGTGGACTACACTGTAGCATCACTGGAGTTACCGTGGTATCAATAAGAGTAGAATTTGGCCTTGTAGCTTAAAGGATAAATTTTATTACCCAAATCCTCCTTGATCATGCCTTTTACAACATCTTTTGTCTGTCTAGAGAGAGGTTGTTCCAGCCACTCTGTTTACTTAGCTGACAGCCTGACAACCTCATTATGTTGTAATGAAAAGGAAAGTAACAAGGTTGTCAAGCACACACTGTTACGTGGATTTAAGTAAGAATTCTTCAAAATCCACAAATTTTACTCCAGTTTTACATGGAATAAGTTCCTCTTTCCTTTAGCAACACCCATGCCGACATTTCTTTATTTGCAGTTTGGATCAATGGCTATTTTCACCTTAGAAGCTTGCTAAAATGTAATGAGAAATCTATTCTCACTCAAAACCAGACAGCTTTGATAGAAACATTTGCACACCCAGGGTCTCCACACAGCTGATCAGCCCCTCTGTATTGTTTTTTAGGTTTCTCTCCCCCTCCATTCCCAGTAGTACAACTCATACAGGAGCAAGGAGACCGATTTGCTCATAATAAATATATTTACTCCTCAAATTATGAGCAGTGCATTCTGGATTCATGGCGTAAGCCAATCACACATTATTTCTCTATCTCTTTAAGTAGGTAGAGGGAGAGAGAGAGACAAATACATTCTTGAAATGTACAATTCCCGAGCATGGAACCAATAGTCCTTGGCACATAATCTCCATTGAGATTACTTTAGAGTGACTAGAAGCCAAATGAAAACTTTAACATTAGAAACAAATAATTTTGTACAGAGCAAACTTTCACCCCTACCCCTTGCTTCTTCCCAGACTTTGTGTTTCCTTTTGCAAGTTATTAAGCCTCTTTCTACCTCACTTCCCCATCTGAAACCTGGGGTAAAATTACTTCCCTACTTTACTGGGGTGTTTTGATGATAAATACATTAAACATTGAGGCAGATAGTTGGTAATGGGGATCATATAAGTACTTGGAAAGACAGAAATAATTAGTAGTGCATAGAGATAGCTAGCCCTCATTTTTCTAAAAAGACATGTCTGATGGCATCAAACTCTAAAGATACATTTCTTAAAAGATTTTGAAATCCCAGAGTCTCCTGAGTCCAACTCTTAATGTGTCCTCCCCCACCCTCTTGGAAGTGACGAGCCAATATTTCAAACACCAAATTTAAAAAAGAATCCCTGAGACATCTTTGATTTAAATTACTTTTTGTGTGTGTCTTTTACCAGTCCAGTTAGCTACATACTGTGGCCTCCTTTCATATTCTGACAGCCAGTACCTTTACACTAACCTCAGACAATGTGAGGGCAAACCGTTCACATTTTTCTTTATTGATGAGACAGACTCCAGACATTAATTGACTTGAATGTTCCATTTTAATTTATCTTTGGAGACTTTATAATTCAAAATGTAATTGTCTTTGGTCAAGTTGATAAAGATACACATACAAATGGCACCAGTTCCTAACATAGACACAATTTTGGCAGCTGAAATTCTTGTTTAAAGGAATCAGGCTTATTTGAAGCCGTTATATCCATCCAAAAGCCAGGCTAGTTTTAAAAGGAGCTGGAAACAGCTCAGATGTACTACACTAAATGAGTCTATTATTACAAGAAATAATTGACTAAGTGATTCCTGTACTACTGAGGTGCATCTACTTCGAGTGTTTGCCATTAAGGGCACCACATATCACTCTTCTAAATGAAAAAAAAAAAAAGATTACTTGAAGGATCAGCAATAAAGAGGAAAATATGTTTCTTAATAGAACCATGTACTAACACACACTAAGTAGAACAATTGGCATGTGGCATATTCCACAGAAACATCATCAGTGACACACAACCATCAATAGATAAAAGCCAGGAATATCTCATGAACAGCACATAAAATAAGAAACAGGAATAGAGTAATAGTTAATGAGGAACTGACCACTATTCTAAACATCTACTTCAGAGCAAACCGTCTTTACTGTTCCCTGTATTATGACAATTCTTATCCAAAAATCCAAGTTATTTATAGCATACATTATGTATTGATGCTTATTATAGATTTTGACAAAACAAGATACTGAAGAGGCCTTCTTTTAAGTTATTGAGACAGCTTTTCTTCAATAAAATATGAGGGATAGTCTCTAACCATGAGGTAGCTATATCCTAAATGCAAACTATAATGGTTACCAGGTAAACTGTAAGTTCCAGTGTATTCTAGAGGTCTGAAAAGGTGAACATATAGGGTAATAGATAACAGACTAGATAATTCATCTGGTCATTTCCACCCCTGTGCCTCTTATAGGCCAGATTCTGATACTATTAAATATGAAAAGATATGTTACCTAAATCTTACCCAAAGTGAGTAAAGGAAACAGAATGGCAACAGTCATGTTGCTCTTGTGAAGGACATTGTTTACTAGGTAGCTTTGCAGTGTGTGCACTTGTTCACTGTCTTCAACTCATTCTACATTGCCCACTCTAACAAGTCTGATTCATTGTCAGTCTGGTTTGGATTTAAATTTGTTGCTTAAAGATGAAATTTCCTGAGCCATCCACTCCTCGTTTAGTGGCTACATTAACTCAATGTGCTCAACGTAATTGTATAAGTTTTTGTTTCTTCTTCCCCCTAATGTACTGTATTTGGGTAGTGGGGAGAATCCATCTTTCTGGGGGCATAAGGGTAAGGTTGTTTCCAAGGAGGAAGTTCTATCCTATCTCTGGGTAACTTCAAATTGTATTGCCGCTGTAGAAGGAAAATTTACTTTTCTTTGAGAGTGGCTAGCAAAAACATCCCCAACCCTTTTACTATGTATCTTTGCCTCCCTCCATTTTGTAATAAGACAAAAGGAATTATACAGATACTGTGAAAGAAATGAAACACCAAAATAATTAAAATATTTAATTATCTTTCACCTTAAAGCAAAAGGGAATCTGGTTCAAGAAAGTCTTTTTACATTTAGTGAGGTCAAGCAACATTATTTTATGCCCCACATTATATGGCCCAGATGATCATTCATTTCATAAGAAGGAAGAATAAATAGCAATAGTCTGGTTTGGAGATTAAGGGAGGTAAGAACATAATGAAACTAGAATAGAAGTGTTTTCCAGCAAGTAACTGAGCAGAATAGAGAGGACTGAGAATTGAGAAAAGTTGCAATAATTACTCAATGGGAGACAAAATTTGGACATTGTGTTCTCAGAGTCTGAAAATAAGAATATTAAATATTCTTTGTGTGTGGTTGGAAAATGTGATCATTCTATTCTATCTTTCATCAACAATATATTCTGGTGAAAGAGGTGCTTGTTGTGTTTATATTTCCTTACTGGTTTCCTTGTCTGTCATCCCAAGAAGCTGGCACGTCTGATTTTGATACACTAAAAATAATTATACTCAGAACCAGATTGCAATACAATTATTCCATTACAAGTGATTCTTTATATTTTAGCAGATCACTCAGCTTCAGTCGTTGTGTACTATTTGACTTTTCACCAGCTTACTGTTAAAATTTTAAACATTTTAGCTTATTCTGCATTACAAGACTATAAAGTCATTCGGTGCATGCATGAAAGTTGCAATGATGCATGAGACTGCCACGATTGTGGCAATACCCTGTAAGCCTGGAGCTTATCCTCAATCATTGGGTCCTGGGAGAAAATCACTCCTGTACAAAGAGCCCTATTGTAAGCGTTTAAATTGTAATTAAGTGGTGCATATGCTTTGTTCTGGTTTTGCACAGAAGTAAATGTCACCCTTTGAGCTGGGTGAACTATTTACAGTAATCAAGGTATTGTTTTAGTGTAGCCCTATTTTCTTCTGTTCAGAAATTATCTGAGTACAACTCATGACTTCTAGTAAATTGTTTCAACATTTTATGCTACCATATCCAAGGCTATGAACTGCCTATCCGCTCTGTGCTGCAAGCACTGCTTTGAAAATTTGATATTCATAATTTGAATTTCAATTATTTTGACTGTATGAACATAATTCTTAGAACACATTTTCTAGGGAAAACACTCAGATGATTGTAGCAAAGGCTCATCTGATCCAATTCAGGATCTTCATGCTTCCTGTGCCAGAGTTCCTTGATTTTCTTTTGCTCAAGTAGTTGTTTTAATCAAAGCACAGGTCAGCATCTTCTGTTTCCAGGTAGACAAAGTCCAAACACACACACACACGACTTGTGCTTAGCCCTCCTTCAACCACAGCTTTCACACGCGGTGCAGAGCTCCACCAACCATCCTTCAGCCTCCTCAGGCTAAACAGTGAAATGCTCCTTTACTCTCGTGAGAAGAGCTCAGGATGCTCTTCACCCTTCCGCCATATAAGTTCCATAATACCGCTTTGCACTGTAGTGGCCTGTGCCCTCTACAGGCCCTGGGACACTACATCACAAAATGGTTGCCTGCATTCCACCTCAAGCCCTCAGCTTTGTTTTCAAGGACTGCTCCCCATAGTATCTGTTTAGCCCAAAGCCTATGGCTGCCAAAGGGTGGAAAGGACATGGAAGATTAAGAGGAGCATGCCTTTAACATCATATCATTGGGGTGCGGGGGAGGTGATTGTGTCATTGCCCAGCTTTCAGATGTATGAAGAAGAAGTGTTTAAGTTTTTTTTTTTAAAAAGTCCATTCTGAGGTTATTTCAGCACAACACTCCTAGGCTATTTCACAGAGGTTCTGGCACTCATAACTCCTCCAACTGCTTTCTTAGCACCACTGCTACTACTCCTTTCCTTGTTCCCTTAGCAGGGAGTCCCACACCAGATTTTACTTTAACCGAAACCTTGCCTCAACACTTACTACTCCCTCCAACTCTCACTCTTTTAAATGAAGCCACTTCCTTTGTTCCCTGATATTCCTTCCCAGAATGCCTTGCAACACCCTACACTCCCCAGAACTTCTTTTTTACTATGCTCCATAGGAACAACCATGTTAACCTGTATTACAATGTTAGTTCTTGAACAGGGATGTGCTAGCTAGAGCTGTGCAATTTTTTTGCTTGGCTGAATAATGTATTCATTTGAAAAATGCAGTTTAGGGCCACCTTAAAGTACAGTATTTGCAAATTGTACATGATTAGTTTCAGCGGAGAAAAACCTTTTTTCCCAGGCCAGCAAGTGAGAGACAGAGCGAGAGAGCGTGTGTGTGTGTGTGTGTATGTGTGTAAAACCTTTTAATTCAGTAGTTAGGGCACTTGCCTATGATATGGGAAAAAATAACTTTGAATCCTTATTGTAGAACAGGCCCTTGAACTCAGATCTATCCCCTTTGAGATGACAAGTCTGACCGGTAAGCTATTAGGGAGAAAGCTGCTCTCAGTCTCTCCTGCTGAAGCTGTTCTAGAGTGTATAAATACTTACATAATCATCAGAGTAGGGACTTAATTTCATGCCACTCCTTGCCAAGTGAGAGTCTTAACCACTAGGGTATTCTGCTCTGAAGCTGTACTGTTGATGATCTTCCATTTTGTATAAATATTAAATATTCAGTGGGCCAAAGTGAGTGAGAATAGCTCTATAGCCCAGTCATCAATACCCTTAGGAGGGAGATAGGAGATGTGTTCAAATTCCTCTAAATCAGGCAGAAACAATTTGTCTTTTAAATCTATGTCTCCTACTTCACAGGCGAGTAATGTAATCAGCAGCATAGGAAGTAATCCTCACTTTCTTGCTTTAGCCTATTGAATAATCAAATATTTATACAAAGTGGAACATCTTCTGCAGGTGAGATTTTGATCAACTAACCCACTTCAGTATAGCCTCTTGACTGGTGGTTAAGCTGCTCAGCCAGGAAAATGAGAAGATACATTTGAGTCCTTGTTCCTCAGTAACAGGAGAGGGATACCTCAGTGGTTTGAGTATTGGCCTGCTAAACCTAGGGATGTGAATTCAATCCTTGAGGGGGTCATGTAGGGATATGGGGCAAAAATTTGTTGGATGATTTAATTGGGGATTGGTCCTGCTTTGAGCAGGGGGTTGGACTAGAGGACCTCCTGAGGTCCCTTCCAACCCTAATATTCTATTATTCAGACCTGGATCTCCCACATCCCATCAAAGAGCCCTAATTGCTGGGCTAAAGGTTATGAGACATACCAGGTAATGGCCTGAAAAAGACTTTCAATTTGCTGACAAATTCCAGTTTTGCAACACAACCAAATATTTTTTTCTGATTTTGATCTTTGCTTGTCAAACATGAAAAATCAATTATTCACGCATCTCAAGTTCTGGCCTATTCTTAAAAAGGGACAGAACTCCTTGTAACAATTACTGATTTATATGTTGTTTTTCTGCATATATTCTACAACAGTCACTTAAAGTTCAAAACAGTTATCAGGATTCCTTTGTATTTGCTCAGAGTACGAAAGATTCATGTTAAAGTTTATTTCCTCCATCTGGGGTACTGGTGTGCCATGCTCACTTCTAGTTTCCCTCTATCAAACCATAAGATAAAGAATTTGTCTTTGTTGATTTTACCAAAAGAAGCAAAAGAAAAGACCCAACACCACACCACCTAGGGCAAAATCCTGCAGTCCATAGTCAGTTCTGCTTGGACAAAACACCCATGCACTCACTAGGAATGTGTTCTTGATTAAAGATTGACAAATAGACTCAATCTTACACATACTTTTCTCCTTTAAAAATATAATTTTGTGTGTTGACACACGGAATTTTAGCCTCTACTGAACCCCCTACATGAACAAAACAAGAGTATTCAGCAATAGAAGAGTAGCTGCTTGAAAGTAAAAGAATGCCTCCTACCAATAACATGACTTCAGCTTTCTGTATGTCTTCTCTTGGGATGAAGGAGTGGATTTTCCCTGAGAACTCTCTATCAAAAGCTGAACATTTGGAATTATATCCTGCTCCCCTCCTTCATGCAAAACTAACAGGAAGACATTGACCCCAGTGAGCTGTGGATAATCAGGATCCAATGCTTAAGTCTTCATGGAACCAAAATGAACTGAACCATTTCCAAGGTTAAAAAAAACAAAAAACAAAAAAACAATTATCTTTTCTTTGTTATTTTACAATTTTGTGTGTCTATGCACTTCTGCTTTCTACTAGAAGGGGATAATGACAAATACACATTCAGTATCAGTCTGTTCTGGTTTGGCCATGTAGATAATGTAGGAGGAAATAAATCCTCACTATTAGCGGATTTAGTTTCATATCAGTGTTAGGAAGATGCTCAAAAAAGTTAATTAATTCTTTGTTGTGCTCTTAACTGACAAAATATATAGAGAGAAAAGGCAACTGCAGAAATGACTGAAAAGCAGTTCTTAAGGCAATCACTGGTTCTTAAGATATTACTTTCTGTCTATATCTGTTATTAGCAGGATGAGAGAAAGGGAATAATTCCTAATAGAGCTGAATCAAACAGCTCTCAAATGGGCTCTTATGTGGATGAGAGATGATAAACATAATGAATGGTTAAACAAGCAAAGTGCATTCATGAGGATACGATAGAGAGAAGTCACTAGTGTCATCTGCCCCTCTGTTCAGATACCAACCTGTTATTATAGGATTCAGGCCAAGTTAAAAATGTCCCTTTGATTTAGCTATGTGAGATGTAAGAAACATAAATGATCTGTATTTACACTGTAACATCAATTATTTTGAAGGGAAGGATTTCTGCGATGCAATAATGGTGATGACTGGTCTTTGGCATGCAATAGAGAGCTTGGAAAATCCCAATTTTAAATAATACACAGTGTAGAGAGTCATGCTTGACCTTTTTCTGCAAAGATTAATTATTTCTTTTGCTGTATATTTTGATGACATTATATCTAACAATGACCTGCCTTCTTTTGGCCTAACATGCTATATTTTCCATGAGACAAACAGAATTGTGGTTGCAAAGGTTGAAAAGAAGACAATGTTATTTGGAGCTTGGAAAAGTTTAAATGATGTGTAATTACAACAAACTTTAGGATTATTTAGTCTTCCAAGGAAGATCTAGAGAAGGTTTATTGAGATCTGTGATTATGAAGGGTATACTCAAACCTGCTGAGTTCTTCCTTTTGACTGCTCTATTATGTGGTGCCACAGGACCGGTTGGTAGAGTTAACAGCCGGGCAATTAAAATAAGTTAATACATGGAAATATCACCTTCTACAGCATGTGTAATTAGGTACTACGGGAAGTCATAGGGTCAAAGGTCCTGATTCTCTCACTGGCCAGAAGTCTGGTCTATAAAGGAAGGATAGTCTCATGGTTACGTCACTGAACCAGGATATTTGAGTTCAGGTCTTGGCTCTGCCACAGACTGTGTGAAGTTGGACTATAAGTCAGTATAGATTTTGGCTCCAGGCATAAGTAGGCCTTTTCTTGTCCATTTTTTTTTAGATCATGGCATGTCCCTGGGATAAATCATCAGCAAAGGAAATATGGCAGTAAAGCCCCAAGATAAGCTTTTTGGCGCCATAGTTTAAAACTCTGGCTTTCAAAGGTCAGCTACTCACTGAAATGAGCAAAACTGTATTCACATTTACACAATCAAGCTTCATGCCAAATGCACATGTAAAACAGATACACATTCCCAAATGGCTATTCATTTATATGAAAAGCACTTCATTCCCTTATGCAGTCACAGTGATTGCGGGAATATTCAAGCAAACCTAGATGTTTGTAAAATCAAGCCACAAGTGATTGTGTATTAATGTGGAATTTATGACTTCTGGAATGTTGAATCTTTGTAAAGGTGATTTGATGCTTCCTATATTGCCACTGCAGCAGCATGTGCCGATATGCTGGTTTTTTATATGAACATCTAAAAGTAGCTGTAACCTGTAAGTCTGGGTCTGCTTTAGTGCCCTCCACTCCTTGGGTTAGTGTTGTGATCAATAGAAACAAGTGCAGAATATCCAACAGAGAATTATTATGCATTGTAAATAAGATCTACTATTAACATCAGGGAGGATAATTTTGCCATTATTAAAAAAAAAACCCCACACACTAGAAGTTATTATTGTGATACTCCAGGACTCATTGAGGCAGAAGATATTGGGCTACATCTTGGACATATTAATAAGGATGTATCCTGATTCTTGACTTACAGAACAATTGATATATATGTTGTTATGAGATCCTGATCTGGGCAACTTGACCTTCAGGGCAGGTGTGAATGGGGGGTGGGAGAACAACGCACCACACTAGTGCCTCCTCCTGGCCGTCTTGCTGATCAGTTCCATAGGTTGGTATGCTGACTCCTGCCATCACTTATGCTCTTTGACTATTGCTCCAAGGACCATGGCATCCTCTTCAGGACACAGCCCTACTGCTGTGCCACACATTGTGCTTTTCCCTTCCTGGGGGACAGTACCATAGTCTTAGTGTCTAGTCACTTCCTGTGGCAAGTGTGGGGGGAAGGGAGACCCAGGCCCGCCAACTATGGAGGTTCTAGCTCAGGGATTCTGTAGATGGCAGCCAAGTACTGCATCCCCTCCAACCTCTCAGTCTACTTCCCTAGTAGGTGCTGAGGTGCTTCCCCACAACCCCAGCACCTTCTGTCAAGCTCTGATTGGCTGCTCCTTACAGGCCAGTTTGGGTTGGACACCCATCACAGGAGGTAACGAGCAGACTTCATGCTTTTTGGATAAAAGAGGAATGTCTAGTCAGGGAGCGTTTGTGTGTATTTAGGAGGCTTCATTTTCTCCATATGTTTTTCAGGTACCCTCCATCCACGCATTAAACTGAGATGTCATTGTCACAGTGAGCATACTAGTGTGGGACAAGCTCCACAGTAGTGTAATGAAGAGGGAACATAGCGGTGTAAGTTATATTTTCCCCAGACATGATGATTAAAGCTGCCACCTCTTCATTTTGTTCATTTTTATTGGATTAATTCTAGCAAAAAATGAGAGTGAGGCTGAGGAAGAAGTAGGTGTGTTGCAATGCTAATGAGCATATTTGCCAGCTTCTGCCAGAAGCTGACTGCCTCAGCTTGCCTTTATTAACCATTTTTGAAAATGTCTCAGTTGCAGATGCACAATAGCAATTGTCAGTGCTTTTATAATTTCTCATTTAGAACAGTATGACATTATTTGGAGTAGGACTAGTTCTGCAGCACTCAAGCCTATATCTGTATTGTATAATAGAGCAGCTAGACTCATTTTGCAGTGTGATTACAAAACCCATCACTGGGAATTATACAGCAAGCTAAATTGGTTTCCAGCTTCTGCAAAGCCAGAATATTATCTTGAACAAATAGTGTACACATGTAGAAATAATATGAGTCCGACTTATCTGAATGATAGACTACAGAAAGCTTCTGCTGTTCGCTCCATCAGTGCTGTCTGCTGCTAATGGCACCTAACACATTTTGAAGTAAATTCTAATAATGCTGAATACTCTTGCTTATTTTCCCCTTACAAAGGCTCACTTTACTACACCATTCTGTTGATTGCTGAAACATTCTCTTAAACTGAAAATTAATTTTTCAAGTAACTTGTCTACATTTCTCTGCTTCACAAATACTTGTGAACATATTTGATTCTACTTTACATATATCCTGTTAATTGAACATTACTAAGAATGTTTTTGATGTATTTTCTGTATCATTTTACATATAAAACATTTTCATTTTTGATATACTGTAGTTTTGTATCATTTTTACATACATTATTTAACAATAAATAACCAGATTGTTCACTGAAATTTTCTCTCCTTTTCTTTGTGTGGTTTTCCATTAATGTGCTTTATTTTTCATACTGTGTTTGATCCATGTATGTTTATGCTATAGTTCTGGTGCTGTATCTGGAAGAGCAAGCTGACTGCATGAGGGTTTTTTTTTATGTAGCTGTATAAATAAGCTAGTATAGAAGAGGCAGAGGGCTGGATGAACTGAGATATGCTGCCCTACCTGCCTGGCTTCTGGTGCTGAGCAGCAACAGGATGTGGCTATGTCAACACGACCTTGGGAGAGGATCATGGGAAAACAATATGTGAGTGGGGAACTTGGGTAGATTGGGACCTGGTAGCTGTTTATAGTTTTTTGGTGTAAGAAACTGTTTTTGCAACCCTGAAACTGGGTTGGGAAGGAGAGAGGCCCAGTGTGGATCAGGAGAGCAAGCTGAATAAGATGTCTGTCTGGGGAAACAGAGAATGAATGAGTGTCAGGGCTAAAAGGACCTAAATGAGCCAGAAACAAAGAAAGACCCAGGAGAAAACAATGAAGATAAAAGTAGGGGACAGGTGAAAGAGAAGAAACTCACCTTATTTGATCACATGGATGAAAAGAATTTCTCTGTGTAGAAACTTGCAGCTAATGAGTGGCATGTAGGGGCAGAAGTCACTCATGTAAATGGAGGGCTGTGGTGGGTCATAGCAGCATGTGGTGTGATAGGGGCTGGCTGAGGCAACAGCAAGAAATTTGGAGCCCTTGATAATCAGGGGAAACAGCTGTGAGTGGGAGCACTCAGGGAGTTGGAATGTGAACTAGATGGGAGGAGGGTGAAAGGCAGATTGATCAGCGGCTGGAAAGCAAATACGTTATTTGGGGCACAGACATCAAAAAGAGCATGTTCTAATTTTTGCCCTTTGGCCAGCTCTACATCATGTTTATACACTATGCCCTGTATGCTAGACCAATGGTCTTCAAGCTGTTCCAGACTGAGTCTCCATTTTCCAAACCAGGATCCTTCCACCCTCCCCCGCATATGTTATAATAGGGGAATGGCAGGGTGGCCATGACCCCCTGACACATGTTGGTGAACAGCTAAGAGTTAAGAACCCCCGAGTTAGCACTTTCTTTTCTTAATGAAACTCTGTTTCCTAAACATTATGTGCAGCATATGGCAACAAAGGATGAGTAAACTGGCTTCATAACATTACAGCCAGATTAATCTTCAGTTACATTTTTAAGCAGATTTTATCATAACATTTAGCTGTTTTTTTAAAAAAAATCATACTTACACACACTTAACTTCTCTGGGAATTAAGATGTGGATAATTGCATCTGCTATGTTATACAAATTAGGTGTATTCTTATAGTTTCTGGCAACATGGCCAACAGTTGGCCAGATCTTAGGTATCCTTTCCATATCATCCACCAGACTGTTCTCAAAATTAGATGACAGTAAAGTGTGTTGTTTTCATACATTGTGAAGAAAACAACTCCATATGCTTAATTTCCTCTCCATGTTACATCCAAGGGACCTTTCTCTTTGCTATCCTAGGGACAGATTTGTAAGGTACTTAGGCACATAAAGATGCAACCTCTAATGGCTAGGTGCCTAACTCCCACTGGTTCTAATGACACTTTTTGAAAATTTCTCTAGGTACTTACTGCACATTTAGGAACCCAATGACTGTTTACCTGAAAGGCAAATATTAAACTTTATTTTCCTGATATATTACCTGGTTTTTCTAAATGCATTCACGAAGAAAAGTTATTAAAAAAATGGTAGTTGAAATTTTTGTTTTCATTATCAACTCCAAGTGTCCTTTCCATTATTTAGTTTAGATTAAGAAAAGGCAGAATCTAAGGTAGCTGTGCTCTAGGCCATTTAGGGCTTTTAAGGGATTTGGGGAATTTACCTTAGAAATTTGTAAATGTTATTAATTCTAATGTAACCCATTTTAATTGTCATTTAAGTTTATCCAATAGCTAAATCAACCTCATAAAAAGGGACAATAATTATTTTGTGTGATTAAAAAGGATAGTTAGATAAAAATGTCTAAATTCGGTTGCAAAATAAGGGTTGGTATGGTTCTAATCCCAAGGATTATAAACCATCAACGTGGCACACAAATCATGCAGCACAATTCCTATCCAAAACAATTTCACACTGAACTAATTTCATCCACACGCAATGAGCAAATACTGAAAAGTAGAGGTCAACATTTTACTTCCTAAACTGTGAAAGGACCCCAAATGCCATAACTCATCCATTCAAAGTATCCTGAGCTTACTTGTTTGCCAACTGAAACTTTTTGCCATTAATATTGTCAGATTTAAGCAGAAAATATTGTAAGTTACCATTGTTAGATACAACAGTTCCATTGCTTTTCTGCCCCATCCTTTTTCATTGGTGATATTTATATTTAGAAGCTATATGAAAGAACAGTTTAAAGCAGTACCTACCAATAGTGGTAGCCTTATCTTTTTGACTAACAACGATGAGATTTCTGTCATGCTTTACCTCTCCTATAGAGCTAGTGATGGGATTTTTTTGGAAATCTTATTACCAGGGTCACAGTCTTGGTCTCAGATGGAGCTTTCAATCAAAAAGGCAATCAGAAGGTTATACATTTGAGAGTTTCCCTACAAAGGAGCCCTGCAAAGAGCCATAGTGAACAATATAACACCTACTCAGGAGCTATTTGCCTTATATCTGTGTGTGGATATAAACAACAATCTAATCCATATCTTACATCACCTTCTTTTGCTCCAAGGAGTGTGGTCTAGATTTAGAACTTGGCCTAACATCGGATGGAAATCAGTCCTTAACACTTGTGCTATCGTAAGATGGCACAGTACACTACAAAACACCCTTTCACTTCGGTCAAATGATTAATAGAGCCTTCACAAGAACACATTTGACTGTTATTGAAATCTATTACAAAATGTGCTGACTTTCATTTGAAACCCTGGTGAATGCAGCTTTTCTGTCTTTAGATGACTTCACTGCTTAGTGTACATTGCTGAGAGCGTTGTGTAAAGCTATTCAGATGGAACTTGTGAATACAGCCTAATTTAAATAAATTGGAGATTTCATTAATTTCATTAAAACCTTTACAATGCATTTAGAAGTGGTGTTGGCATATCAGTTATCTGCAAACTGCAGTCATTAAAGGCAGCTGTGGCATAGCTAAAACAAATGTCAATGTTTCCATTTTGAAATGCATGCAGAGTTGGCGATGATGCGTCAAGCTATTTTTGTTTGTACAAGAAACATAACTGAGAATCCTAGAGACAATAATTTCTTTTTATTAGCAACATTCAAAGAAGGTTGGGAGGTTAATTTTCAGCATGGCACACAGAAAATTAGACATATGCATAAATCCTCTTGTGGTATGAGGTTGCATCATGTTTAATTCTCTGTACACTGTGCCAAAATTGCCCTCAACATCTTTTTCTTTTGTTATTCTGACTTTATCCCCTATTTTAAACTGGATATTGAGGTGATTGCCAATAGTGAACTACTTAATTGATTAATAAATGACTGAAGAAACTGTAGCAGTCAGAGGTTTATAAAGAACCTTTTAGCTAGTCACAGCTGATGATTCCTCTCTATAGAGTACAGGTTAAACTGAAAAGAGGCAATGATCACAAGAAAGGTATTTATAAAAATATATTTCACAAAGTAGGAAACAATACAGGAGTTTCTCTGAATACAATACATGAAGTAAATAAACAAATGATAATATAGCATCAAAACAAAGTAGAAAATTAAAATGATTTGCATGTAATACTCAGTTTTATTATACAATTGCTACTTCTAAATGGCAAGTTTGCATTACAAATTGAATATGCTTGCAGCTCCTAGTGCTGTTTTCTGTGTGTGCAAGAGCCCTGGTGCATCACCATGAATATTATATAAAAGAAATGCTAATAACAGAAGCAGTAAAATTATGTACATACTGGTTCCTGCTCTAATACAGTGGAGAACTATAAGCATTGTTTTACTGTACTGTGTAATGTGTGGATTTCTAAAAGTCTACAGTTTAAATATTCACATGAACCAGTTTACTTCCAGCTGTCTGTGCTTGTATTAAAAATGCCAGTTACTAGATTTATGAAGAAAATATAAAACTGTCAAAAGTTTTATCTCGGAAAGTTTTATTCCTGCCAGCATTCACTTACTGCAAATAGATAGGTTACTGCTTTCACCTGCAACAAATTGTCATTTTCTTTTCAAAATGTACATGTATTAAACATTCATTTTATATATAGAAAAAACTCTAAAGGTTTATTAATGGATATAATTTAGTTTTCTTTATAATCTTACTCTATAGATTATTACCCTTAATAAATAAAGCAGTAATGGACATCAATAAAATATTTATTTCAAGGATTAAACAAATAAATTCAATCTTTAGCAATAAAATCATTAATTGTTTCATATATGTAAGTCAATCTCCTTTCACAATTTCTTTTTCTTTCCCGTCAGAAGATGGAGTAGAGGATAAGAGAGTTCCTTCTTCTAGAAAACAATCCTCTTTTAAAGAAGGGTTTTGAACCCCCCACTCTTGAACCTCTGCACATTGGTAGGATTTATAATCCCATCACTGGAATGGATTAAGAACATGTGAATATTTTAAGGCTTGACACAATGTTTAAAGATGATGTCCAGTCTGTGGTTATGTGGCCAACAATTACTGTATGTACAATGTATGGTCACTGCACAGTAGAAGCCAGTAGGGATTTACAGTGCTGTTTCCATTCAGCATTGCAAAGACGACCAGATATTGCTTTTAACATTTCTGTGGTAGGATCTTTGTTGGCAATGTGGAAACAAACCATTAGCTTTACATACTGATAGCCGATTCTGTTCAACAGCAGAATCATTGCAGGTCCAAAAAGCACCTTTTTCTTTTCATTCCTTTCATTTCACTGAAGATTATCAAAGATCCAAATCTCAATCTTCAGAGTGGTCAAGTGAATATTGACTATCCAAAGACTTCTAGACACTCCACATACTTTACTTCACACTCCACAAGACTTATACCTCCTAACATATACTTTGTTTTATTCAACATTACAATGAAGGCGATTTTATGATTTTTTAGATAACTGGCGCTAAACTTGCCTCTAAAACAAAAAGCCACATTAGTCGTAACTAACGGCAGTGGCCCTAGAATATTACATGATCCTTAAGTCAAGAATGAAAAAGTTTGTAATCCACTGTCAAGTTTCTTTGTCACTTTCTCCGACTGAGTAAAGTTCTCCAAGTCTTTTAAAGCGGGGACCCCATTCACTGAGGTAGTCAAAATTCTGATCTGAGTCTGATGTAGAGGACTCCAAAGAACTAAGGGAGCCAGCCACTGAGCCTCTTCCTTCATAGCCATAAATCTGGATGGAGTCATAAGGTGGAGCTGTGGGATCATTATCTGCTTCATGAAGCCTAACGTTAATAAATTCATCAACGTCAACACCATTAGGAACAGGTGCAAGCCCCTGCCTGGGCATAAATTGAAGATCAGGCTTAATATCCTTACGGGGTAAAAATCCATTAATTCCATCTGGATTTTGCAAAGTTGCAATGTCAAAAGCTTCTGTGTCTTCTTCGCCACCTCCTTCATCATCATAACGGATTATATTTTCCCTCACGTCTTCCTCATCTTTGATAATCAGAGGCTCATTTTTATGTCTTCTCAATGTTACAAACAGCACCACAATAACTGTAAAAAAGCATCACAGGCTGATTAGTTAAGAAAACATCTAATCAAAGCAGCTGTAAACTAGAGTTTTTTATAGAGGGTTGCAGACGATATCCTTCTACAAGAGTAATAAAGATAAAAGCTGAAAGAGCTAGAAATGCAACACATTGGTGTAATGATGAAAATTTGATCAGAAGCTAGGGGGAAGGAGCTCTACCTTCCTATTACTGTAACCCTATATTTATGAAATAGCTTATTTAGGCCCACTTTAGGGTCAGAATTTTGAATGTCTCCATTTCTAAGCCTCACTTCCGATAGGTTTAGGCTGATTTTCAGATGGCTCATTTCTGAGAATTTCCAATCCCAACCAAAATCAATAGGAACTGCTCAGCATCTCTGAAAATTAGACCCTAGTTCCTAGATGCACAAAGTTATTTAGGTACTTAACTCTCATTGATGTACCTTTGTGAATCTGGGCCTGTGTGTCTAAAGCTGGACAGGCAAAAATGAAGACAACCAAAATTAGGTGACACTTTTTGAAAATATAGCTCTGATCATAGTCACAGGAAGAAATATTTTGTTGACCTGATGCTCAAAGGCCATATAGTACTACAGGAAGGAGAATGAAACTATAATGGGGGTGGGAGGAAGGCTTAGATCATGTTAATTTTAGAATTATGGGTAGGTACACAAAGAGTTGGGCTTTAGTTACCATTTGTTGTTTTTGCAGCTTAATTCTGAAACCTGTTACTCACTAGAGCAATAAGGCTCTTCCATCACTGGTCTCTCTTGCTTGCTAATGTCATATACTAGGTTTTTTATGTGCTTGATTCAAATATACCATGCTTCTTATCTTGTAAAAGTGCAATATCTCTTAAGCCATTACAATCAGGAATAAACTCATACAAGTCTTCGAAGAAATAGCGTATAACAATAATTCAGTTTCCAACACCCACAGTATAGTGTCAGTTCACCTTTTTACTCAACATTTCTAAAGCCTGATATGACTTGGTGGATTTGATTTCATAATACAATTTTTTATTTAAATGCAATTTCTATGTAAGGATCTTTGGAATAGGGACTGTGCTTTCTGTTTCTGTACATCATCTAGCACAATAGGGCCACTCCTCACTTGGTCTTAGGGCACTAATATAATTCATATATATTCTTTTTCTTCTAACCTTAGTCCCATCTATATACAGTTGAAGCAATTCCTCCAAAACTCCACAGCTGCTCAAATCTATATATATTAACACTAATAATTAGATAATTTTTTTTCCAGATAGCATCACCTTTACCATTTGGTTTCTTTGTTTATTTATAGTCATTTATGAACCAGAAAAATGTTGAATAGCAGGCTGTAAATGAATACATACCTAACAGCAAAATGATGCATGCTAATATGGCAATTAAGGCTCCCATACTGAGTCCAATAGGAAGTACATAAGCTTCAACATTACAGGACTGGACAACACCATCACTGCTGCAACCACAAACCCGAATTGTAAGGGTGCTGGTGCTGCTCATGGGAGGATTTCCACTATCACTTATTATGATTGGTAAAAGATACACTTCTTGCTTCTGACGGCTGAATCCACTGTGCTTTGTCAAAATGCTGAGTGTATTATCTGGAAAAGTGAACATTTAAACAATTGGCTCATTTCAAAATAGCTAATGAAACCAATTATTCCCTAGTTCATAAACCCCCCCGCACAAGCACCTACATACTGTGTCATGCACATCACCTCCCTTCCCCAGCCCCAGCCCTGCTTACCAGATACATAAGGCACTGATCTTCTCAGCTTGTGCATTCATAAAAATGAACTTCATGAAACCAGTGTATGGAAAAATATTATTTTTTAAATAATAAATAATCCCACCTGATATTAGTTCATTTAATAAAGTACATCCATCAGTCAAAACAAATTGTACTTTGTATTTTACATTGAAGCTACATAGTAGCTACTATGTAGCTTCAATTTAAAATACATTGAAGCTACTACGTATTTAAAAGAAGTAAAAGAAGCATTTTTGTTATTTAAAGTGGCAGAACTGTATAGAAGAAAACTAAAAGGAAGTGCTAGATTAGGTTAAAAGCTGTGGGCTTGATTTTCAAAGGTGATGAACATTTATTTGAATGGTAGTCATTGGTATTTGGTACCTTAAAAACTAGACCCTGTTTTATTTCGAAGAAAGTAAGAGAAACTGATTCCAGATCATCCTAGCCCTCAATCCTGCGAAGACTTATGAACATGCTTTAATTTTATGCATGGCAGATGCCCCATTGACTTCAGTGGGATCACTCTTGTGTAAAGCTACCATTTACAAATGCCTTACTTCTGCCATTGGCAGCACATCCAGCATTGTGCACTGGAACTAAGCACAGTCACTAGTGCTAGAACAGTGACAAGGGAAGAGAAGGGATTTGCCACAATTACAATAGAAAGAACTGCCTTCACTCTGGCAACTTTTTTTCCCCATAGTGTTTTAAATACAATTTTGGTAGGTTGTTGGTTAGGAGATTCTAGGAAGTCACAATCGAGAAATCAGTTTTGGCCATCAGCTGCCTATTTGTTATGTTTTAAAGAGTTATATGTGGCAATGAAGTTGTACTAATATCAAGAATCACTCAGCTAGATGGTATGCATGGGCTTTACCCATGTGGTTAGGGTGAATATTTGATTTACGAATCACATGTACTGCTCTCTCATACATAGTTAAATCTCTTATATTGTCACAACTTTCAACCACAGTTAAAACAATCAAGATTTAACTTATGCAGTTCTTAAATTTACTGTGCTATTTGTGATATTTTAAATATAGCCAATATTGTAAATACTATGGTGTGGCAAATGTAGATTTTGTTTAATGATACCTAACATGTGTAGCTGTATACTAAATAACTAACTCAGATTCTCATAGGCAATTACTGAATTTAGTTCCTCACTTAACGAAAGAGATTTTCTAGTGCCTTTAGGTAACCATAGAATACAACCTATCCTGAAAGATAATCCCTCACTCTCACAGATCTTGGGAGACAGACCAGTCCTTGCTTACAGACAGCCCCTCAGCCTGAAACAAATACTCACCGGCAACCACACATCACACAACAAAAACACTAACTCAGGTACCTATCCTTGTAACAAAGCCTGATGCCAACTCTGTCCACATATCCATTCAACTGACACCATCACCTAATCACATCAGCCACACCATCAGAGGCTCATTCACCTGCATATTTACCAATGTGATATATGCCATCATGTGCCAGCAGTGCCCCTCTGCTATGTACATTGGCCAAACTGGATAGTCTCTAGCAAAAGAATAAATGGACACAAATCTGACATCAAGAATCATAACATTCAAAAACCCATAGGAGAACACTTCAATCTCCCTGGCCAGTCTATTAAAGACTTGAAGGTGTCAATTTTAAAACAGAAAAACTTCCAAAACAGACTCCAACGAGAAATTGAGGAACTGAAATTAATTTGCAAATTGGACACTGTCAGCCAAGGGTTAAACAGGGACTATGAATGGCTTTGTCATTACACTAATTGAATGCATTTCCCTAGTTAAGTCTCTTTTACAGATTCTTATCAACTATTAGACATAGATCCATTTAATTTTCACTACAAAATGTTTTTTTTTTTCTCCTGCTGATCATGGCCCATCCAAATTAAACAGCCTCTTAGAATTGGTATGGTAATTTACATCTTTTTTTTTTCTCTCTCTCTGTGTATAGAAATGCATCTTACTTCTGTTTGTTCCATTCTATGCATCTGATGAAGTGGGCTATAGCCCACGAAAGCTTATGCTGAAATAAACTGGTTAGTCTCTAAGGTGCTATAAATATTCCTTGTTTTATTTATCATAGAATCCAAACATTTACCAGCCCACTCCTTTCTGATATAAATGATTTTGTATGTGGCAGAATGTTCACGTTTTAACCACTGTAAGTAAGCACTTAAAATATACAAGACATTTTGATTTATTTACATACTGAATGATTCATCTTAGCTTTTAACTGCTTGATTCAGAGGAACAAATGATAAAACTCAATGTTTTGAGTCATACTCTAACAGAGTGCATGTTGATTCCTGTCAATTTGTTTTATATATTTCTTCATGAAAAATAATAATTAATAAAAATAATTACTCCAGATCCCTACATACAAGTACTGTGATGTTTATATGTCTTTCTGAAAACCCTATTATAACTGATGGAAAATGGAAAGATAAAGCTATACATCACATTTGGGGCTGAAGAGTTAGATTGCACTCTTTTCAGTAACCTCTTTTCTCCTGTATTCCCAAAGTAAATGTGCTTGAAATGCTATGAAAAAAGCAGTCTCCTGATAGTTTGTGTTATGAAATGGTTTTGACTTAATCGCTAAATGACATTTCATGGAAAGCAGGGAATTGAAGAGGGAGGGCTATGTGGCTGGAAGGGAGAGAAAATTGAAAGATAGGCAAAGTTCATACAACAGACAGATACTACAAAGGCCCCTCTCCTGAGACGTGGCTGAAAAAACACTCAGTGCAGCTCAGGAGGTTGTGCTCCCTTGATCCTGGTGCCATTCAGGTTATTGGCCATTCCAACAGCAATAGATTGCTGGGACAGTGACCACTAGCATTAGACTAATTTAAAAGTAGGCATGCTTGGTGCCCCACAAAAGCTTGCAGTCTGTAAAATACAAAATAAACAGGAAGAGAGAGATGGAAGGTAGGGGAACAGGTTGTGGGGAAAGCTATTCAGCTGTTTGGTCACATTCTGATAAAGTTTTAACAATATAGTGCTCTATTCTGTGTGTGTGTGTGTGTGTGCGCGTGCATGCGTGCGTGTGTGTGTGTGCGCGCGCCCATACATGCGCGCACGTTCATTTGGCTGAGGGTGGATACAGAATACAGACAACTCCATACTACCCAACAATAATACCCTAGGAGATACTTAGCAGTAGATGTGAATGATATAATGGTAATAACTTCTATAATTGATTGAGCTGTACCAGGGTATTAGAAACTGGACAGGTTCTTGTAGCTGACTAATTATTGCCATAAACAGAAGAAGAAATGAAGGAGTTGGCTGATGCTTAGAGCAGGAAAATGAAGATTAGGACTCCTAGGAACCTAAATTCTCCCCTTGCATATACCAGTTTCAGATGGTGTAGCCACAAGGACTGGGTGAGAAATGGTCTTCCCATCCCAAGAGAATGTAAGAGTTCAATAAATGTTGCCATCCCAAATTGAGACAAAAAGTTAAATTCTCAAAAAAAGAAGAAAAAAAAAAAGGTTGAGAACCGCAAAAAAAAAGAAAAGAAAGAAAATCAGTTCTGTTCATTCAACACATTTTGTTTCAATAATTTCAAAACCCTTTTTTTTAGATTTTGACCTGGTTTTCCTCTTTTTTTTTTTTTTGATTTTTTTTATATAAATTAAGTTACATTTCTAACTGAAGTCATTTTGAACCAAAATCAAAACCCTTTTTTGTTTAGAAACTGTCAAAATGGTATATTTAAACAATTTAAAAACTTTTAATCACCATTTTTTTCAAGTCAGGAAACTTGTTTAAAACAACCCTTTTCTGTGAATAGTTTCAGTTACAATGAATCAATATTTCTGGCAAAAAAAGTTTAATCAAAAATTTCCCAACCAGCTCTAGTAATCATGTGGGGTGGGTCTACACTGCAGGAGGTAATGAGTTTCCCTGCCTGGATAGACAAGTTCCCACCAGCTTGAGTCAAGTGAGCACACTACAAATAGCAGCATGGATGCCACAGTTTGGGCTCCCAAGCCCACTTGACCCACTGAATCTGAGCTCAGGTGGTGAGCCACTGCCAGAGCTGCAAAATCCATGCTGCTATTTTTAGCATGTGAGCTTGAGCCAAGCTAATGCGTGTCTATCTACCCAGGTGGGAGGCATGCTCCCTGCTGCAGTGTAGATACATCCCTGGTGCAGCAAAGGAGAGAACAGGCTTGGTTCTACTAGGTTTGATTTCAAACATCCCTCCTCCCAAAATTCAGAGGTGTGCTTGGTTTCACGGTTCTGATTTAACTGATTATATCTAATGAGGACCTAATTATTTAGATCTGAGTTTGATTTGTAGACATATTTAGAATACATATTCAAAGACCACCATAAATCAAAATAGTGATATTATAAAACAATATTTTTGAAGTTGCAGCTGATTAGAGCTGATTACTCGTTCTCTAGTACACAAAGGATTCTCCTTCACTTTTCAGCTGTGAGAATCAGATTTTCCTTACGTCTTCTCAAGTTAGCAACAGTCACATCACAACTGATGGCACCATGGAGCTAAATAGATAGTCTAGTCCTGTCTCATGTCCTTTTTGGAATTATAGGAAGCATGCCTGTTTATTAAAGCTAAATTTCAGGTGATCATTCTCAAGGAGTTAGACAACCCAAACAGCATCAAACTCCTTAATTATACCCCTTATTCTGCATGCCACTCTGACGTAATGGAGAAGATATATGTGTATGGAATCAACAATTGGTACATCTTCAGAATGGAGCACAAACTGCATTTCTTTACACTGGTTAAAAATGTCAGGGGTGACACTGAAATGCACATACAGCAACAAAATCTCCCTCCTGTCTCAGACATGCTCACCAGCAGAATTGCAAGTATCCAAATGTAAAGAAAAAAACTACAGTTCTAAAATTATGATGTAGTTCAGTTTATTTAAGGCTTTTTTTAAAAATGAACTTAATTTATTTTGTGGGTATAATCTTGGAATATCCTAGTGGGGCATGTTCAGCAAGTTGTGCTTTCCCCTCTCCTAGTCCCAGTCACTATTTTGCCGTGATTTTTTTTCTGTACTTTCTTTTTTCCTGGTCGTCTTCTCCACCTCCCCTCCCTGTTACACCCAGGAAGGGTCAGACACTTGTTTTGACATGAAAAAAAAGCAATACATTGTTTGCAGCTGTCCCTTCCATCTAATGCAGTTACTCTATTCCTGTTCACCCCTGTGTAACATGTTGAGGATGTAGAACAGTGAGATGCAGACAAGTCATGAACAAAAGGCAGGCTGTACAAAGAGAAATTCTCTTTACAGAGCCCTACTTGCACAATGAGCTTCATAAATAGCTACTGCTCCCATGCTGCTCTTCCCCTACTACCCATTCACGCACAAGGCTGCTTCTAAACCATTCAGCCACTAGGTGGCTCCATACAAACCTCTATGAGAAAGAACACTGACATAAGAATAATGCAGAAACGGTAGCTGCCATTGCAGGAAGAATGGATTCCTGTATGTTTTAAGATGTTTACAAACAATGGGATGACAACAGAACTTTCAGTGACAGCACAAGAAAGAGGGGATGGAACAATGTCTGCTGAGAGGGCCAGAGGGGTGGAGGGAAGAGAGGGAGAACTGGAGAACAACGTAAGAAAACGGAATTGGATTCTACAAGAATAAAGTGGAAAGGTAAAGTGTGATGGGGTGTGTGTGTGCGGGGGGAGATTTGAGAAAAGCACATAGGAAAATGACTGGAGAAAATAGGATAGAAGAGAACTGGGATGGGGACAATGAAGGACCCATTTCTTCCACCCTTGCTCATGCTGGGTGGTATGTTATTTTGCAAATAATCCTATTGATTTCAAGAGGACTGCTTCTCACAGAGTAAGATATTACAGTGTGAGCAATCTGGCCAAAAAGAAGGGGAAAAGAGAGGACTAAACTTGCTCTTTTGGGCAGTGACTGTCATTTACTACATATTTATACAGCTAGCACCTACCATCATGTGAGGTCAACCTGGCTGGCCTGCAGGTAACAATGTGATGTAAGAAGAGACAAAAAGAGGAGAGGAAGAGAACTTTGCCAGCTAGAAGAAGACTACCGTCGAGCTAAATGATCATAAACCTTAAATATGTGAAGTAGATGTTGAGGAGACACAAGGGTAGGGCTCAATCAAATGGGCCCAGAGTGGCAACCTGAACCCGTCATCAGGAAAAAAGCAGAGGGTGACATTGAGAACATTGTTTTGACAATGGATAGAAACTGCTCACTGCTCCTGTGGGAATCATGTTGGCAACAGCCTCTAATCTGCCTCCTCAAAGTAAAAAAAGAAGAAAATGTCACCTATTGCTGCTGGAAATATGGTCTGTACATGAAGAGCAATAGCCCCCAGCTTGCCTTTTATTTAGTTTCTAAAATTTGAAACTTTCAAATAAATCACACCATCTGATTAGTAATAAATTCAGTTTATCTGATTTGCTTTCTCCTCCCTGTAGACACTTTCTTTATAGTACTTTTAGCTGGAAAACCAGCAGGCAGCTCCTCCAGGAACAGACACCAATGCTGCTGCATGAATTAACTTGGAAGCAGATGCTCAGCAGGGTAGAGGATGATCACTCTCCACTCATCTCTCTAATTAACCTGCTGATCCATCATTATAGCACTGTCCATGTTATTTATTTATTCATGCTACTTTTATCATAACAAAGAAAATTACATAAGGTGGGGACAAAAAACTTAAACCCCTCCATGTATTAATAAAGCTCTGACTGAAGTGACAGAAGCAGAGACATTCAAAACTCAGTCTCATGGATGCACAGAAGATTCAGACACACTGTTCAGAAAGTCCACTAACATCCATAGTACTCACACTGACAAAATGGAGCACCCTTGCTGCTGAATTCTGCTATGAACTGTAGGACATTGGTGGAGTTCATTGGACTACCCAAGTTTTGTGAAACATCAGTTGTGTACTGGACAGGGAATAAGAGATGTTTTTTTTTTCTCCAGAGGCCTGGAGAATGGTGTGAGTTGAATATGGAGTGAAGAGTTAAGTCTCTGGTAGCTAAGTCAGCGTAATGGTCAAGAAATTTGTCTTGATTCAAGCCAAATTCTGCTGTTATTTACAGTGATGTAAATCCAGTGTAAGTTCATGGACTCCAATAATTACGTTTTTTGTAACTCAGAGCAGAATTTGCCTTTGGTCATTTATTTTATCCAAACACAAAATCAGTAATTTAAGTCTGAGAACGAGTTTCAGTTTCATGGCATGTCTCAAAACAATGAACTTCAGTGGAGGCACAAAAATGGGAGCACTGGGACAATGAAATATTAAGCATATGCTGATTGTGTTGTAAGATAATTTAGTGAAAGCATCATTTTGGTAAATAATTTGGCAATGTCAAATAAATCTGACATTCTATTGAATCATATTGTTTTGATTTCATTTGTTCCGGCTGTCACCTTATGTTTTTCTTTGAGTTTTTAAAGATGTTTTCCCCATTTCGCTCTCCTTGTGCTCAAATCATTGAATCATTGGCTGAATCATTCTTGCTGAGACTTCTATGCACACACACAAAATATCCACAGCATTGGATGGATACCAATCCTAGAATATCTCAGCCAAAATGATGAAAGTTTCAAAAATTACAAGGGACTAAAAAAACAGGAGGATAAACTTGCAAAATATTCAATCTATGCCAGTTGCTGCTGCTCCTACTATCATGAAACAAGGACCAATCCCAAGCCACAATATGTTTAAAGCTTGAAAATTATCTTTGTAATGATTCAAATATTTTAAAATTAGCTTTGTGACTATCTCTGTACTTACAAGTTTTGTCTACAAGTGGATTTCCCAAATTCCCATAAAATAGACTGCTATGGAAATATTTCCAGCACAACTGAAACCAAGAAGTGACAACAGAGCCCATACTTGTGAAATGGACAGTGTGATTTCTAGACCCAAACGGCTTATAAAAGCACCACTTAGAACTTGTTCCTGCTCAGGACTGAATGTTTCTGAAGGCTTCCAAGTACCCTCAACTCCCATTAAGCAGTTCTGAGATCTTTGGATGAAAGGTTACAAGGGGAAGTGAAAAGTGGTATAATCACAATGCCTGAAAGTTTCAAAGTAAAAAGCCATGTTCATGTTCAAGTATGTTGATTTTATTAAGTAAAATGCTAACCCTTAAATATATTTACATCAAAGTGTGGGTATACTGCTCATGCAGTGAACATGAGTAGGTTAATGACACTGGCATCAACCTTGATTAACGTGCATGTGAAAATAAAAAGCTGGTCCTCAAAATGGAAAGATACATACAGAAAATGTGATTTTCAATTTTTAAGCATTTTAAAAGAAAGAAAGAAAGAAAGAAAGAAAGAAAGAAAGAAAGAAAGAAA
>ML677343.1:23109564-23178516 GCA_007922305.1 Dermatemys mawii | reverse complement strand
AAAGAAAGAAAGAAAGAAAGAAAGAAAGAAAGAAAGAAAGAAAGAAAGAAAGAAAAAGAAATACCAGCAGTCGGTTTACATTCAAGTGTAACTTTGTGCATGCACCTCATCTTGCTTCTTTAATTCCTTGACACACTCTATTTACAGATCAGTAGATTTTCCTGCTGGGTAAGCTTCCACCTACCTAGCTCTTTTTCTGTCTCTCTTTCTCTCCCTTTTATAGTGCTCTCAGAAAGATCAAATCATTAATGGTATTAAAGACTTTGTGGTAGAAATTATTATCTATGCTGGATATATTACTTACATGAAGAAAGAGTTTTTAATTGGAAATTTTACAGCTGGAAACCTCAGCACTGCAGAGCTGTGTATTTCTTCACGTTTATTGGAGCTAATACATATTGTACAGGGTTTGAATAAACACTATTATTATAGGTAGCTTTTTATATGCACTTTTGAGAACTAAAAAGCAGTTTCTCCGTAATACAAAGAGCCCTATTGGATAATATGGAGAGCAGTAAGGATATCCTTATTAAGATGGTCCATGTATTTTAGAAGTGAAAATACGAGGCTATTTCATTCATTTCTTATCTTGTTCCATAAGTTATAGGAGTTCTCCTGGAGAGTTTTAAAGAATTTAATAATAAAGTCATCACTAAGTAAGTTTGAGTGTCACAAAACAAGCAGAGAATCAAAACCATGTTGTATTTAAAGAAATGTGAATCATACCTTTGGTAGCCAAATATAAGTCTATAGAGGGGAAAAATAACAGACAAATACTTGGAGAACATTACAGCTCTTTGCCTATTAATCCACTTTAATCCATGTGACTATTAATCCATTATGCCTCCTTACTACTGTTAACTGTGATAAGCAAATGTCTTTAGATCATCTAGCAATACTTTGTTCATATATTAACTTGCTCATTGACAATATGTTCAAAGTAGAGACCCCAGTCAGCCCCCAACACATGCACATTGAAAGAATTCTAACTTGGATTGTTAGCTCTTTGGGGCAGAGACCATCATTTTTCTCTCTGTTTGTACAGCACCTAGCACAATGAGGTCCTGCTCCTTGATTTGGACTCCTAGGTACTCTAGTAATACAAACAATAACAACAAATGAACAACTGGCACCTCATTGTTCTACATGCTGTACATACACACTAAGAGACTGTATCTGCACTGGAGATCTGACAGTGTTAGGCTGGGGTTTTAAGGGAACTTAATACACAAGATAAATACAGAGTGGGAGGAAAGAAGGATTATTATCCTTATTTTATAGTATGGAAAATGAGGCAGGGAGATTAAATGATGTTTCTAAGCTTTGATAAGGCTGCTGTAGATGCAGGGATTGAACCCAGAGCTCCTTCAGTCCCACTCTATTGCCTTAATCACAAGGCTGTCTTGTTTTCTTGTATTCCTCTATGTCAACACATATACAGTGACAATAAAAGTGACAATAAAAACAACAAATGGACCCCCAAATTGTAAAGTTCTTATCTGTAAAGTTAGGACAAAAATTAAGTATACACCAAACAAGTCACTCTCACAGTCCTGTATATTTGGGAACCCTCTGTGAGCTCAGCTGTTCAGGAACGCATTTCCCTTTTCTGGTTCTAGCAGACTCAGGAAAAAAGAAAATTCATGGATCAATCCCTCTTTAAGCATCAGGAATTTAGGAGCCAACTCAAAGCCCCTTCACCACCTACAATGTAACAGGACACACAATTAATAAGTAAAGCTATGGTTATGTCACAGAGGTCACAGAAGTCATGACTTCCAGAGACCTCCCTGTCATTTTCTGCTTCAACCCCTGGGTCTGTGGGACTGGAGCTGGCAGGCAATGGGACCCAGGCAGGGTTCAAGAAGGGTGACAGCCTCTTTAGGGTCCCCCTACAGGTTTCCAGTGAGAGGAGACAGTCTCTTCTGGGTCTACCGGCAGGGTTCCAGTGACAGGAGACAGTCTCTTCAAGGAGCTCTCCTCAGAGTTCCAGCTACCAGGGACAGCCTGGGGGGTGGGGGGAAGAACCTGCAGCTCTCCAGTCACCAGTTTATTCTGCTCTAGTGTAGCACTGACATAAAAAGTGATTATTTAAGTAATAAAAAATAGAGGCAAACAATGTGAAGGTGAAAGAATGGACATTTTTTCCTCCCTTTGAAAAATGTGAACTTTAAATAATTGTCTGAATAAGTTCTAGTTCTATACCTTTGGAAAAGTCAGAACTTTAGATAATTGTCTCTTAAATATTCTAAAACTGCCCTGTGACCTTTAGTCCAGCAGAACTATAATCAGTGGGGTAGGGGAAACCATGGATCTGCAGTAGCAAAAGTCACAGGTAGGTTATGGCTTCCATGATTTTTTGTTTATTGCCTGTGACCTGTCCAAGACTTTTACTAAAAATAACCATGACAAAATCTTAGCCTTAATCATAAGGCTAGCCCCACGTTGCAAAACTGGTCTAGGAATCCCAGACCATGCTGGAATACAAAGCACAGCCACTAGTTTGTCACTCCTGAAATGATTCTATTCACGCTGCCTTGAAAGATACATCTGAGGTTCTTTTACTTAATGTTCTTTAGTCTGCAGCACATTTAAGAAGGTGTAAAAGGGGAACACGGAACAGGACAACTTTTGATTATGCAAGTTACCATTGCAAACCATATAAGCAAGTGAACATGTGATTAATTTCACTGTGGGAGAGGTGAGGCCGCAATTGTTTTTCTAGAGCAAATTGAATGGTTTGGAATACCTAGTTGTATACAGTGTAGTTGTAGCTGTATCAGTCCCGGGATATAAGTGAGACAAGGGGGTGAGGTAATACCTTTTATTGGATACCTGAGTTCAGTTCCTGCTCTGCCCTAGCATGTCTCTCTCATCAACAGAAGTTGGCCCAATAAAAGAGATTACCCTACCCATCCTAGAATACCTGGTGCATCACACATATATAACACTGTATACAGTAGGTAAATTCACCTGCAAGGTCTGCTTTGAAAAAGGACTTTCTGGTAAAAAACAAAAAGTCATACTGATTATAATCACAATATTGCTTGAGTAAGGACCTTTTCATAATCTTTATGATAAAGATAAAAATGTCCCATTGAGCCAGAAAGTTTATTAAAATAATCTGAAACTAAATTATGTAGTTTTATGGTACTTTTTGGGTGATTTATGATAACTAAGCTTATAGGCACGGAGGCATTGATGGATATTTCAAAATGACCTGCTTTTCATGAAAGCCAACATTTGTGATGTATCTTCTGAAAAAATCAGATTGATAGCAGTTATCAAATTTGATAGAAGATACCAGATATGAAGAAAAAAAATTGCACTGTAAAATTTTAGTTGGCTGATCAAATTATGTCATTTACATCCTATTATGTCACATGTCATGCTGACACATGGCGGTGGAGTATAATTTAAGTCACATAATAGATGACTGCCATACACAATGTAACTTCCTAATTGTGAGCTCTGTTAGTCTGGGAAAATAGCCTTCCAAGTATGGAAGACCTAAATTTCTTGAATCTTTTAAAATACTGAATAAAATACCAGAGAATATAGCAAAGAGAGAGAACAATAGTGCACAGATGGAGAGATGGACTAGATAATTTCATAAATCTTTTACATCCCTAAATTTATGGTTCTCTGCCAAGGGCTTAAATAATAATACTTGTTTATAACATAAATTAAGCACTTCATCAGCTGGTGAATAATCAGCCTGACATGTTTACAGAGTATCTATTCCTATGCTGAGATTAAAGTGCACCATGGAGAATTTCAAAATAATGAACAAACTATTTTCTGGTTTATTGTTATCATTCTTAGAGGTTATTTTTTTTCAGAATTGAATAATAATAATGTTTATTCTGCTTTAGTGTAGCACTGACATAAAAAGTGATTATTTAAGTAATAAAAAATAGAGGCAAACAATGTGAAGGTGACAGAATGGACATTTTTTCCTCCCTTTGAAAAATGTGAACTTTAGATAATTGTCTGAATAATTTCTAGTTCTATACCTTTGGAAAAGTCAGAACTTTAGATAATTGTCTCTTAAGTATTCTAAAACTTTCCTGTGACCTTTAGTCCAGCAGAACTGTAATCAAACATACCTGTATGGTCATTTCCAGTCTAGTGACAACTATTATATTTTACACTTGGGCCTGCTAACCCTTTAAAAGCTAGATAGAAATTGCTTTGTCCATGAGGTGATCATACAGAATCTTGGTACAGACTGTATGAGATTGAATTTGTTTTTATCTTTAATAGGAAGGTGAAGAAACAAGTCAATAATTCAGGTGCAGAAGCTCAACTTTTTTTAAAAAAAAAAACTTGCATGCAACTATGAACGCGGGGAGTTGTGGCGGCCAGAGAACAGGAGCTTTGGTTTCCAGATCTATCTCATGTACTTATATGGTCCCCATTACCACACAGTCTTTAACTGATTTATCCTCCTGATACCCCATGTGAGGGAGGGAAATGCTACCATCCCCATTACAAATTGGGAATTGAGGCAGAGTGACTTGCCCAGGGTCACACAGGAAGTCTGGGGTAGAGCAGAAACTGAACACAGTCCACGTTAGTGCTCTAGCTACTGGAACATCCTTCTCCTCTAATCTCCTATTGACTTCAGTGGAGTCAGGTTTTCATCGGAGGTTCTTAGTTTTGTTCTGTGCTACCTACACTTTCAAGGTACAACTTTTCCTACCATCCTGATGTATATATGTACTCTTGTTTCTGTTATTTCTCTATTCCATAGTTTCCTACTTTAAAAAAAATCTCTGCTAAAAGTAAGAGTCTATAGTGTCAGCATACTTGCGTCTTTAACTGAAACGGCGGAATATTCACATGGGGTACTTGGAGATTTAGGGGCAATTTCTGCTCTCCGTTACACTGTTAGGAATCTGGAGTGACTCCATTAATTTCAATGACCCTTGGATTTTGGTCCTCCCTGTAATTTCTGTGTGTTTTCTAAATTTTAATTGCCATTTCTGTCTTTTTTTAAAAAAAGAAAGGATGTAGCAGACTTCAGCTGAACCCAGAGGACTCCAACCTGAAAGTGGAACATCCCTGGCCACATAATGTTTTGTGTGTATGAATTACCACTATTTTCACTGAATTACATCCTGTACAACTTCATTACAGTCAATAGCCTGATTCTGATCTCACTCACACTGATTTATCTCCACTGACTCCAGTGGCACTTCTTCTGATTTATACCCTTGTAAAGGAAATTGGAGTCAGACCAAAGAAATTGCAAAAGTCATTAAGTTAGCACAAAATTTGGCTCCTCAGTTTTGCTCAATGTACTCAGCTAGCCAGACACCTTGTTACTTCTAATCATATTGTTCTGACATGTTGTACACTTCATATGGATCACATCACTACATATCATGTGTGTTGAATGTTGCAGCTGTAAACTATGAGAATTAATTCAAGATGCCAAGCTTTAGGATGGAAAAGAGATGAAATGGTTGTCAAATGTGTTTAACATTAAACATACATTATTAACATGGTAATTTGCACAGATTAATGGATCATTTTCAGCATCTACAGATTATATGTCTATTATGTTATTCATTTACTCAAAAGTTGCAAAAAGTAATAATAATAATATTATTATATATTATAATATAATAATTATATAATAATTATAATTATTATAATTAAAAATAATTAATTAATATTATTAATAATATTAATAATAATAATAACAATAATAACATACTCCATTGCTCATTATTTTAAAATGGTAAAACTAGTGGCTATATTCTGACCTTGAGCCATGAATCTGGAGTCATGAACTTCCACTTAATTAGTATTTATATTTTGCCAAATTTGAGCCAGATGTGATGGGGGCAATAAAAAGCTAATGATCCCATCCAGAGGGCCTTGCAATCTGAATTTTACTTAAAACAGAATTAAATTTCATAGTACTGATGACTGTGCTACAGGCATTTACATGTGAGATTTAGACATTGAAAATAACGGAAGAGATGTATCTAAACCCCCTAAATCACTTTGAAAGTTTCAATTGAGAGAATCTTTCAGTGCTCAGCTTCAAATGACATGGGTTTTCTCTCACACAGGTTCAATGAAATTCATGAACCTTTCATCAAACAAAGGATGAGTTTCAAGAATCCCTTCCCTAGCCCCATCTCCTTTCCTCACTCAAGCTATTTTTGCACAGGTTCTGGGAAAGGTTTCTTAGCTTAAATCAAAACCATGAGAAACTATGAAATTACATTTGCTTTCTAAAAATCAAACTGAGCTAAAAAAATTGAACCCTATGCTATGAAAAATATCTATTTGTAAACAGTGCATATGGGAAGCTTAAGGATAAGGAGTTTCTTTTATATTAGCATTAATCAAATGTTAGCAAAAATAACTTAGCATCTCACTGTCAATGCTGAGATGACTCTTGGGTATGTCTACACTGCAAAGAAAATCCTGTGTCACCAAGTCTCAGGGCCTTGCACGGCTCAGGCTGTGGGGCTAAAAAGAGCAAGGTAGACATGTGTACTCAGAAGAGCTCAGACTCTGAACTGTTCCGCCTCACCGGGTTTCAGAGCCTGGTCTCCAGCCACAGAGGGAACCTCTACACTATTATTTTAGCTCCACAACCTCAGCCAATTGACCCAGGGTCTGAGACTTGGTGCCATGGGTTTTTCTTTGCAGTGTAGACATACCCTTGTTCACACAGAGGCTGATTCCACACACATCTAGAATTCTAAATGATTTACCAACAGATCATTCAGCACTCCACTAGAGTTGACCTGGGATCAACCATATCAACCATACCAATTTTCTTTTAGAATACTTAAAAGGGCAAATGTAGGCCATGATATTTTAGTACTGCCATTCCATTAATTCTTATAATGTGCACTTTGAGATAGTGGCAGAAAGTGGCCACCTGACTGTAAAAGCTAACTAGAATTTATCGGAAAAGTGCCTGTACTGTTGTAATAAAGATTCTGTCAGTACTTCCATTACAAACTCTTATTTTCAGTGGTTTATAACTCAGCCATAACTTGCTATGAGAATTTTCTTAGCATTCATAGTCTTTGCCAAAGATCATTCCAAGCTAAATGGGGCTTAAATTATCTGAGACATTTTAAGAAAAAAATTGTCACTTGAAATTTCTTTGGAGCTGCTGCACCTCAAAAATTGTGGCTTTGGTTTCCAAAGTGTCTGATCCTGCAGTTTTACAACATGCAACATTTGACTTTAGTGAGAATAAGGTGTTTGTATGACTGCAAAAATGTGCCCTTCCATATATTTTTAAATGTAATCCATAATGTAAACTGGTGACAGCATGTGTTATATTTGCTTTTAAAATGTTAAAGTCTGAAATATTGAGGTGTATAAATTGGCCCAGCGCATGGGCAATCCAATAACTATTTCATAAAGAATTTTAGTATGCACATTATAAAAATAATATTTCATTGTTGTTCTTATTCCTGTGTAAAGTGCCATCAGATATTTTGGAACCCAGTTTCAAAAGGAAAATGCATATTGGCACCCATTGTCTGCCTGTATTACCACCTACATAGCTGTAGATGTCTGCAGCTTGCATATGCATTTGGGCTAGTGTATGTTAAAGCGGGTGTGTGTGTGCACATGCACTGTCCTGTGAATATCAACTGTATGCACAGTATGGACAAAGCTCATAACTGGATGGAAGACCCACACACAGCAAAAGTCACAGTTCCCAACATATCTAGCTTGGAAAGATGAAGGGTTGTCAGCATATGACACTTTGCATGTTTTTAGAATTTACATGGCTTAGTCATCAGGTCTGAAATAACTATACTACCCAGAAGCAAATTAATTTGTACCAGTATCAAAACTGGCAGATAAAGTGCTCTACGGTTTTGCAAAAACTGGAATACTTGGCAGGTACAGTTCATTTGTGTGTGAGAGGAAACAAAAAATATATATTTATTTAGTTGTGAATCACTTTTGGACCCAGCCAAAAACACATGAGGCAGAAATCAAATATGGAATACTTCCCACTGCCTCTTTCCGAAGGAGTCTCTCTCTATTGATTTTGCGGCTTCTGGGTAAATTGTCCCTTTTTCAGAATTGCCCAGAATTTTAAATTTGTGCACACAATTGGCCAATGAGATGCCTAAATTGCTTATGGAAATTAAGTGTGGTTCTGCAGTTGCTATTCTGAATACTAAATCTCTGGGCACAGTTTGCACCAGTGTTACTGAGAGCTACAATCTTGCTTGCCACACTGGATTTGCTCCCTCTATCATCTGTAATTCAGTAACAGTACAGACAGTAGCTATGATAATACAAGATGAGGCGAGCATAGTAAAATTATTAAAAGGAATAAGAGTCTCAAGTGATTCTATTAGTCCAGACTCGGGATATGAGAAGATTTTAACAATAATCCAACAAATAATTTCAATCACTACAAGAAGGCTGATTTAGCTGAGCAGTGAATCAGAAAAGCAGAGTGAAATAAACTTGGAATAGCATGAGAAATTATGAAGGAAAATGTTAGGTACACCGAGAAAGATATCGGCTTCCTTACTGGAAGGACTAGAAAATCAGAAGGCCAGATTAAAGGAATCTCAGAAGAAGATGAGTGAAAGAATTCTTGATACAATGTTTTCTGAAGGAACTTCGTCTGATAGAAAGAGGGACATAGAATTTTCAAAAAAAGACCTAGAAACCCAGAGACCTAGAATCATTTACTTCTTTATTTTTATGAGGATTTTCTAAAGAATTTCAAAGGGTAGTTAGGGATTTCCTTTGTGGCTTTTATGAAAAATCACAATTTAACTGATTTATAGGCTGTTATGGTCCCCAACACCATCTGAGCACTAAGCACACGTTAAAAAAAAATGCACCTATACAGCACTTTTAGAAGACAAATATTATCCCCATTGTATGTATGGGGAAATGACGCATACACAATGATTAAGTGACTTATCCAAAGCCAGATAGGAAGCTTGTAGCATTTCTAGGGAAAGACGCTCTAAATCTCAGTCCAGTTCCATAATTGCAAGACCATCCTTTGGAGTGAGGCTTGCTCACCAGTAATAAGGTTTAAAATTATACTGGAATGACTTTCATGTCCGTTATAGATGGATAATAGTTAGAAAATGGCTACATCAAAGATTATTTGTATTGTTGTGGCATCCAGGACCCTTAGAGTGAAACTTAGGTATGGCAGTTCACAACAAAACATTTTAATTTAAATTCTTATGAGTTCCCACCTCCTAAATTTTGCTTTGAATTTAGAGTTAGGTTGAACCAAAATCTCAAAGAGAAACTCAGATAAAATGATCAAATTCTACCTGGTTTGAGGAGAAAACCATATAAAACCACCAAGTCATTAATTATATCCTAAGAAAGAAAAATCAGCTTCCATGTGTGAGACAGGCATAAATCTGCCTAAATATGCCAATATCAGAAAAGGCTGCTCAAGTGACCACCTGATTTTTCTCTTGAACAAGCTGAAAATTCTACAAGCACTGTGATAAAATGGCTGATGTTGGTATAGTAGGTCCCATGCTTTACTTGTTGAGGGGCTAAGATGCCATCCATTTCCCCTGCTCTTGGGTGCCAAGGACACCGCTAGTGGCCCGGGAAGGTGGTAGAGGAGGGAAGCAAGGGAGGGGTCTGGATTTGCATCTCACTCTGAGCCCCAGCCTCTGTCAACCCCCGCGGGTTCGTTACCCTCATCCCCCTTGGGTACGGTTACTCTCGGTCCTTGACGCTGGGGGAGGGAGTCTCCCCCGTCCTTTCCTTCAGTTCTCTGGTCTTTCAGGTCTCAGCAACAAACTCTCAACTCCAGTCCTCTCTCCTTCCTCACACCCCGCTAACTGCTTGAAGCAGGGTTTTTTTAATTAGGTTTTCTACAGGGCCTTAACTGACGACGGGTGCTCCAATTAACCTGTAGCAACCCTCTCTGGTCTACATGGAACCTACAGCTTATATATCTCCCCACTGGTCTACATGGAACCTAGAGCTTATATATCTCCCCACTACCACTGTCCCACTGCTCGCTGGTCCTGCTGTATCACAGCTCCAAATGGCCTATAGTCTTGCCGATTTTACTGAGATGGTCATAAGCACCACATGGTAGTATTCTCATTGAAACTCCTCTTGAACTCAGTCTTGCATCCATGGTCCTCATCAACTCAGTTCAAAATACGACAGCCAGACCTTCCTCCTGGCTTATCCCTCTGACCATCCTCCTTCTCAACTGGCTCCCCTGTTTCCACAGCACCAAATACAACCTTTTTGTCTTTTCCTCCAATTCCCTTCATAACTTAGTTCCACCCTACCTATCTGACGTGTTATCTTAAGGCCGACTCCCATCTTCACTCTAACAATAATGTCAGCCACAGTCTCCCAATTTATTGTTTCTCCAACAAGCATTTTTGTACTTTCTCCTGTGCTGCCCCTTGTGAGTGAAAATAGCTCCCAGTCCAAATCTATACAATCAGCATCTTGTCCCTCTCCAAATCCCTTCTCAAAATTCACCTTTTCTGTAATTCATACCAAAAAACTGGCATCTGAATACAGCTAAACTGACTGGAACATCTCATCTCCTATTATACTATCCTGCCTTCCCCAACCCCAAGCCTGGCCTGCTAATTAGTGCCATCCACCTATCATGCCTTGTCTTCTAGACTATAAATTCTCTGGAGTGGGGACTGTCATTTACCTCACAATACAGGGACCAGATCTGGTTGCCCTTTAGGCACTACCATGATAGTAAATAACAATAATTATTCAGGAAAAGTTTGACTAGCATAAATGATCCTCCATGAGAGAATACTAACCCTGATAAGCAGAATTTTAACAATTAGGTACAGGTTGGAGACTCACACTGCATTGTATTTTATGCCTAAACATGCCTCTGTGTCTGTTATAGCCAGAGCAATCCATTATGTCTGTGAATGAAATTTTCTTGCTTATGACTAGTGAGGAGGGATTCAAGTTTTTAGGGATATATTTGACACCCTCCCCATAGCCAGCCAGTCTCTGCAGCACAGAAAGGGTTCATATTAGATAGATATAATGGTCATCTGGCTGGGAAGAATTACTGTATTTCAGATGAAAAATAATAAGAGTCCCATGTAAACTCAAAAGCTTGTCTTTCTTGCCAACAGAAGGTGGTCTGATAAAAGATCTTATCTCACCCACTTTGTCTCTCTGTACTTCAAATGATAATTTATTACTTCCTCAACACCTCTAGTATATGTGGCTGTAGCGAGGCGGTGTGGTGCCCAACCGCCCCGCAGAGGGACGAGCCCCAGTGGCGACCCCCCTATAGTGGCACTGTATGGGAGGTTGCAATCTATACAAGCCCACCCCATATTCTTGTATGTGGTCTGGCAGTTCCCACTGAGTGTGCTATGCTTTCTTTATATGTATATATATAAAATTGTAAAAGACTATATGGACCTGCTCCATTAAGTCAGTGAAAGTCTTACCATTGGCTTCAATGGGCTTTGGATCAGACCTTATATTTGTGAGAAAAAGACCTCAGTTCACTGCCTCCCAAGTTAGAAAGGAATCAGATGTATTAATGTATTCTGTATGTTATATTTTGTGTCTCTTGTATAGTGAGTCCGTTAATGCTCCAGACTGAGGGTATCGATAGATAACTTTTATGAACAGAAATATTTTTGTCAGCTTATCAACCTTTATAAATCCCTGCTTTACACTGTTGTTGTCCGCAAACTGGATTCTCTCTCTACAAGAGGTGTATTTATTTGTTTAACTGTACTGCAGCTTCAGGGAGTGGGCATATCAGCTAATTCTCATCTACTGAGACCCAGTGGTTAGAAGAGAAAAAAATACAACTGAAGGGTGGAAGCATTAATTGATATTCTCCCTGTCAGCCATTGGAGGATGATTAAAACAGAGCAGGTATGAAGAAACATTACAAAATAAAATGCAAAACCAGTGACTAAAAATGGACTCATGCCATAATTGCCAATTAGCTGCTCTGAACTACAAAACTAAGCACATGCACACAAACACCCCAGCCAATAATGAGGCTGGGGAGAGGGTAGGGAACGTTTGTTAAAATATCATGTTTGTCCTGACCTATGAGAAGATTAGGGACAAAAATCAATGGCAATTTCCCCTCCTACCAACACCTCCAGTTCTGAGACATTATTCCTCCTACTCAGTGAATAAACGCCACTTAACAAAATATACAACATGGATAGAAAGCATATTATCCATGAGTACCTCTACTGAGGGACTTGCTTTTAGAGTGCAGAAAACTTGGAGGGATTAATCCCAAATAAGAAACCAGAAGTGTCTTATATTCTGAAAGAGGCATCTAAGCTACATGTTTGCAGAAGACCCCCCTCTTGAAAACCTGGAAAAATATTTCCAAGTGTTCTGATGTATATTTGTTAAAAGAAGCCAAGGCAAATATAGCCACTCTGCTTTGTACATGATTCCAGGGAGGAAGCAACAACCTGTGAAAGTTGTGGGGGAATAGTTTCTTTCTTTTGCTCTCACATAGGTTGAGTTCTGAATGTGCGGTGATCCAGTACATTGTGAACATTGTAAAGCTATAATTGGAGAGATCCAGCAATCTTCTTCTTGGAAGAACATTCACCTTTTGTAAACCCCTTATACTTCTGGTTCAAACTATCAGATGTTAGAGTAGAAATACTGCACTATGCACAATAACCAAATGAGACTGGCAAACCTGACAAATAATGGTAACAAACAGATTGTGAAAGTTTTCCTCTCAAATACACTAATTCTAAGCCCCACTAATACAGTGAAGTTCCCTCACTGTTTCTGAGGAAAAATATGGTCCACTGTCTTTATTATTAAAAGACAAGTTATTTTATAACTCTTAGCATTTTGCAAAAACACTCAACACACTAATCTGCATGCACAGCTGAACCCAACATGTGACAGAACTCTGAAGCAATTTGTAACAGGGAAGGAACAGGGGGACAAGAAGAGTTACTGCCACTAAAGTTTTCGTATTTATAGATAGGTACGGTGGTTTAGACATCAGAAAGATGCTATTGGGATACATAAGATCTGAAACATGGACAAACCTACAAGTGTCCAGGCAGATGTTGCCAGATAAGAAAGAGGAATCATCTCTCAAAACTCCTATTAATTTTTAAGGTTTATTTTTCTCTGGTTTTCTTTCAATCATTTTCTTTATTTTAATCATAGTTAATGATTATATTAAAGTGACAAAATCGGAGGAAATGTGTGTGTGTGTGTGTGTGGGGTGTAGAATATAGTTTAATAGCCTGTGTGTACTGAGGAAGTTTTGTGAAGAGCTATAATTTTGCTGCTATGTTTGACTAAATGTTGGCCCCCATTAAAAACAAGAGGAAACTGAAATGATTCAGAAAATAAACATGATGAAGGAAACATTAAGTCCTCTCACCAAATTATCATGTCTGTTTAGAGGCTTCATTAATTTATCTTTGTAAAGCACTTTGAGATCCTGTATACAATCAAGACATTGCTGTACAACTGAGAAAACTTGTAACATTTCTGAGGAATCCGACTTTGGATTCCTTTATTGCTGGGATGCTGTGAAATTAGCACACTTGCTACCGTCAAGGCCAGAGGTCCCTTGAGTGTGTTGAGCGGTACAGTTTTGATATGTCAATTCAATTTTTCTTTTCTTTTTTTTTTCTCTCTCTCTCTCTTTTTGGGAGGATGGGGGGTGGGGAGCACATTGCTTAGCTGAAATTATGTCAGACTGAAGGTTTAATTTGTTCTTTTTTCTATGTGTCTAACTGGTCTTTCATCCACATTCCAGATTTTCTTTGCTAAGATGAATTTATTTTTTCATGGTGATTGCCTGGCCCATTTTTTTTCTTTCTTCTTTGTTTTCTTAATCTTCTTTTCTTCCTTATGTGCCATTTTAAAATGATGCCACTGTTATTTACTTTACCATATTTCTATTGACAAGTTAATGAAATAATTATTGGAAAAAGAAAGAAAACTATTGGATCTGGCAAACACTACAGCAGCAAAATTCACAATATTTTCCATTGTAGTGCATATGGTGCTCAACACTGACCTCAGATCTTTTTCACTTAGACTGCATCTGGTTCTTAATTAGTTTGATTTGTAAAATGAAACATAATTGACTCCTTGTCAACATTATGTTGCTAGCAGCACAAATCATAAATTATGAATAAGTGAAGTAAAAGCTTTTTATGATCATGTATGCATAATGGCATCCTGTACATATACAATATTATCCCTTCCTTTATTGCTCTCCTTTCATATTTGCTTGTACTTGTTCATGTTCACATAAATGTTCTGAAATAAACTGTGTCGTTGTGACTGATAAATCACGTGCGGGTAAAAAGGGTTCTCTCTGGAGGGATATGATGCTGTGGAAATGAGCCCTCCATTTGGGTATATAGATTCCCTGATGATTGGCTGGATCCTTTTATCTGTGGGGGTGGTGGAGAAGGCAACATGACAGAGATAGGATGAAGACAGGACTGAAAAGATTAAAAGAGGATCTGGAACAAAAATGCTCCAATAGAAGCACTTTGCTAGCTATAAAATTGCAAAAAGAGCAGGAAAAATAAAATAATAATAATTAAAAAACTAAGAAACAAAAACCCAACCACAGCACAGCTGAAGAAGAGCCTAAGGATGCCTAAAAGAGGACAATCAGCTTACCAGGTGGCCCCCTCCTTGCTGGCTGGAACATCAGGTTGGCCTGTCCGGTCCAATGAAGCCTTGATTGATCACATCTGGTTTATGGTGGAGAAGAGAGGGGATCTGTCTGACTGGAGCCCTGCATCTTGAATACAGGAGAGGAGTGAATAAGGTTTCAGCTGAACAGAATAGACAGCATGGTCAAAATGTGGAGGAGGTTGGTAGCTGTGTCAGAATTTGTGGCTCTGGTTCTGTTCTCTGGCACTGGGTTTCACCTAGAACTGAGGAAGTTCTTTGTCAAGCTGCCAAAAGGACGCCATCTCGTCAGCCTACAGAGATGGCAAAAACTGCATCAATCATTTAAAGGAAGCGTAGGCAGCAGCCAGATAGGGTTAAAAGATATGTCTGAAGAATAAATTGCACGCAGTCTTCACCTGTTCTGTGGCTCCAATTAGAGGTGAGCCTGAAAAGAATAGCTGCCTAAACAGGAAAAGAAAGATGGGGCAGGTGGCAGAGAATCAGGTATTGGTGGAAGAAACAGAACAAGATTAAATGTCCAATGTTGAGGGGTTATATGCCCAATACACACTCTGCTACAGTGGTGGCAGTGGGAAAATGCAGTTTCTCCCCTCTATTGCTGTAGTCCTCACAACGGACAATAATGGAAACTTCTTCTCTGCAAGACAGCCCATTTCAAATATCTCTCAGGTGATAGCAGGGGGGAGCATTACAGAAAATACCCTATTGGGGAAGTAGTAGGGGAAGATAGGAGAAGGAAAGAAGGAAGGTTTCAGACATGAAGGATACATGCTGAGTGAAAGAAACAAATGTTAGCTTTTCCTTGTTACTGGGGTTCTAAGTAGATGGGGCACATGCTGTGGTTTCTGAATAATGCAGAAAATGTGAATTACTAGCACTGCAAAGTGGCATGTTCTAAAAAGTGAAATATGTTATTTACATTACACTATAAGACAACACCATGGAAACTGAAACACAAGTGTATTTGTACAGTGCCTAGCAAAATAGGACCTCTAGGCATTTCTATATAAAAATCATTTACTTGAAACTAGTGGCCTGTCTATGATATAGAGTAATTCTCAAGAAGAACGTGAACACCATGAAAAAAAATACAATATATCGGATGCTCCTGATCCCTCACTCTCATCAATACAACGAAACATCATGTGCCATCATGCTGCTGTTCTTTTCATGGACCCACAAACACATCCAACACACATTCAGGATGATGTCATGTTTTAGAACTTCTTCAGTTACAAGACTGAATAGGTTTTAGTCTACTTGCCTACTTACTGCTAAGAATGAAAATGTCTATCACAGCCACTGATCCCTGGCAGTTCTCATCAGATCAACCATCTAGGGACTAAGAATGGGTGAACCAATGCAGAACAAACAGATAACCCCACTCCATCCTCCATGTCCATTTCTACAAATGAACCTTTTCAAAACTTTACAAATGTCATCCCTCAGAGACATCCCTGAAGCTCAAGTTCCTCCCAGTTTTTTTCTTGTTCCTGGAACAATAATTTTCTGCTGGTTTTGACTGGCAGCAAATTACCATGCCCTCTGTACTGGCTACCTTCTACTTTCTGACACGTTGAGGGACAGATCTTAGACATCACCCACATTCCCAATCTAGCCTTGCCCACACTGCACCCACCTGCTACAATGGTGATTAAAAGTAGGATGGTGATAACATCAGCTTACCTCTGTCTCTCTGGACCCAGGTGCTTACTGCTTCTTTGCTCCCCTGCACTGGTGCAAAGCACAAGTCACAAACATAGGCCCTTTTCTTTCTTTTTATTTTTTTTTAAGAGTTGACCATGAACAATCACTGACATCTAAACACCCCTGAATTTTGTTAATCTTCTGGCTCAAAATCTGAATTTTGTGAATTTCTAGACCTATACCTAGAATGTTATCTTTTAACTAGATCTGGCCAGAAAATGCTGATTTGATTAAATTAAAAAGTTTCATGAGAACATACCTATTCCATTGATTATTTGCAGGAAATTAATGAAACCTTTTGTTTCAATAAAGTCATGACATTTAACTTTGACTCATCATTTTGACATTTACAATATAATACAAAAGTCAAAATAACAAAGTTGAAACAAAATGGTTCAACCTTCTTGAAATGAAATGTTTCAATCTTATCAAAATAATACATTTTGATAAGATTAAAATGAAATATTTTGGGAATGTTTTGTGAAAAATTCTGAGATTTTGACTTTTTCTCCTGATTTGGGACAAAATGAAGTTGATGGAAGTTCTAAATTTTGATCATCTCTACTTTTAATCCAGTAGAGGATTGTTAATATGATATTGATAACAAGATTTAGAAGCTTAGGCCCAGACACTGCCATGATTAGTGTTTTTTGGAGTAAGGTGTCACTCTGTCAGTGGGTAGAAGATTGTCGCACACATATTATCTAATAACCCTAGTGTCCATGAAGTATTTTCAGATGTTCAATTATTTAAATACATAAGCACCCAGTCTACTTAGGGCCAAATACTGGCATCTGTCCAGTGAGTAGCACCTCATTATGAAGTAGTCCCATTGATTTGAGATGTCATATGGTGCTCATAGCAATTAAAGAAATTCTGACCAGTGGCCTTCCTAGGGCTTAGCACTTTATTTTTTTACCTTAATAAAATGCAACTCATACTCTAAGTGCATGTATACACTTCCGGTGCTGCAGATAGGGTGGCAAAATTTTACTTATAGGCATCAGGACCTACAATAACTGCTTTGCAATCACATCAGTGCTTTTAAAGAAATGCATGACTTGAGCCGTGATTTGGTACATTTCAGAACTGCACTTTGAAAAATATGCAAACCACCTTAATTACTATGGATAAAAATGAGGATAATAGTTAAACACATTAGAAATATAGAAGCATGTGGTTCCCCTGGAGAACTGCCACTGTTAAATGAAATCTGAGCCAGGGTGGATGACAGCTGGCCATGAAGATTCCTGAGGCTCATGTAACACTGCATGAAATGGCAATGGAATAGGAGGATTTATAGCACACGTGCATAAGACAATAGGAGTGCTGATATTCTGGACATGTATTGTACATAAATGGGCAGTAATGGGTTAAAGGGTGTCGTTGGTAAAACAATTTGTACTAGAGGTTGTCTTTCAAACTGGGTCCAGCAGAGGAAGAGCATTCAGCTAACATATCTTAACTCTCCAAGCTCTCTTTCTATCTACGAACGTCAATCAAAAACACAGTAACAACTTTAAAGGCAGTAGAGACAGACAGACAGACAGACCGATCAAGGAAAGGAAAGGGAGCATGATACTCAGTGACAGAATCCTGTATTAGCCCAACCAGAGTTACCATGGTGGGAACAACAGCTATTTTGCCATAGATTATTCTGTGAGTATGCATGTGACAGAGGCTGCTAAAGAAAATATCTGACAGCTGGAATATTTAGATATTTTTTTCTCTTTTTGTTTTTATGAAACTGAAGGCAAAGAGGTAACAGAACCATTTGCTGATTTCATATATGTTCTGGACACTGGCTTTTAGCATTTTCATTTTGGACAGTAAAATGAGGGGAAACAATCCCCAAAGGTGTTGCATACTTTTTCAGATAATTCATATAGTTTGGAAATGATAGCTTATAAATGGGAAGGAGGTGATGTGGAAAGCAACACTTAAATAAGGTGAGTGATTCAAGCACAGGATGGCATGTAATCCATCTAGTGCTTGGGGGGTATATAAGGTATGATTATAACAACAGGCTATCTTACTTTAACCACATGGCACATTGCCTACCAGTTTCCTGTCGCCTCACCGAGGAAATAACTGACAGATTAAAATTGTTCAATCCAAGGAGCAAAGATATTGCATTTTTAAGCATGAATAATCTGGGAAATATTGTGTACATGTACACATACACACTGATAATTTTGTGAGCATATGTGAGAGCAGAGGAAATGGTGCATGTAGTCATAAGTGTGCGAATCTAGATGCAATATTGATTGTATATATAATGAGTATTGTATCTAGGCTACCCAGAAATTGAGAATGGCATTTATAACATTTAATTTTGCCAGTAATAAGCTACATCATGGAAAGGTTTCTCATTAGAGTACATATGATGGGAATGGGACAAAGGAGGACAACTTCCCAACAAAAGCATGGAATGTCTGTTGAGCTTTTTCAGGAGTATCAATGTGTGCCCCTAATGTGTTCCCCTCTGTGCTTAGAAGCAGATTTTCCCTTTCCTTGCCCACTTTTCACTGCTGCTCCTTGGTGGGTCCCAGCAGATAGCACTGTGCACTCTCTCACTGATGCAGTGAAAATGCACCATTTTCTCCACCAGGAAAGCCTCTGCAACCCTGGACATTTGGGGACTATTTGATCCAGGGCATATTTTCAATATACAACACATCTGCCATTTGAGGAACATTCTGTAGTTTTACCAGTTAATGGCAAACATACATATCCTAGCTTTAGGATGAAAATTGCAATTTGCATTTGCAAACAAAACTTGAACGCCTCGGAAAATTATCTTTTTTCATACGGCTCTGCTCTTGAGTGATCAAGCAATAGAGATAATCAGAAGAGGATTGCTTAATGGTAAAGGCATATACAACATACTATGTTATAAATACAAGTGAAAGTTGATGTGCTAGCATTAGACTTTTAATTAATTTTTTCATATCATGCTTTTATCAAATACTATTAATCAAATCGCAAAGCCTCATTTTCACAAATCTCATTTCAGTTTAGTGGGGCCGCAAAGTTCTTTCTCAGTTTCCTAAATAACTCGTGGCATTTCATTATCTACCTCTGTGCCAGAATTAGTGAGTAAACATTCTAAGAGTTGATATACATTGTCAGAGTTTATCCAAATCTATCTGAACATCTTTGTTTGCCTGGACATTTTACAATATCAGGTTTTCACCTGAGATTATTTTCAGCATTTCTTGCTTTGGAGGCAGTCAGACGTAATGTAAGAATAGCATTACCCATGGTATTTCATCCATCACTCCAAAACCAGCCACAAAGATATGTAAAAATTAGATAAGCAGTCACTTCACACATACTTAGCAATGGTGCGGCCATATAGCTCCAGGTAGCTAAACACGGGATCTGCCCATGACTCACATAGTTGGGTATCTGGACTGGTGGTGTCATATGGTTTGTAAGGTTGAGTGACCTGATTATGAGTTAACTAAGTAGAATTTTCAAGTCCCAGTCTGATGGAGAGAGAAGGGTTTAATGCATCTGGCCAGTTCTAGAGAGTTAGACAATCTTTCAGTAGATTTTCTGTGCCCAGCTACAGCACATTTTGCTAAATTTAAAAAATATCAACTCATTCAGTGACACCAGAGATAAGAAAACATACTCAGGAATTGAAGTTTTGGCTCAGACAGAATGGAAGAAAATCATTGCATATCATTTGCTGAGATATGTTCTAGGGGCTTTAACAAGATGCATGAGGTTCCTGATGATGTTCAAGATTACTTTGCTAGTCTAGCCATCAAAAAGGCAGTAGAGGTCCCAAGGAGTCATTTCAGGATGTCTTGTCTATGAAAGAGATTGTAAATATGCAAATTTACCAGCTAGAAAAGAAAAAAAATCTTGTCATGGTGCCTGTAAATCATTTCACAGGAACAGAATGTAGCTATGAATACTAGCCAATTTCCATAACACATAATGTACTCTTGGGGTGGGATGGAGGGAAGAGAGAGAAAGTGTTTTGCTGGGTGCAAATGAAGACCCAACACTATGTCAAAAGGTCAATTAAAAACATTTAGTAAAGGCGGGTTTTAGCCTATTATAATATCACTCATCACCTGTGCAGCACAGTTAAGACAGCTCACAAATTGTTAGATCACCTGGTGACAGTCTGGAAGGCTTAAAATTCATATTAGCCCAAAGGAGATGAATTAAAGTGAATTGAAAGTCAGAGGTTTTTGTAAGTACGTTACATGAGCAAACTCAAGACAGTACTACTATGTAGCCTGCCTTTATTATTTGGGCTATAAAATATGCCTCTGTCAGAAACAAAACCACATAGCTTTGATTTCCACAACAGATGTAAAACTGCATTGGTTGAGTACTAGTGCCAAGAGAAGAGATCAATTAAAACTGCTGCTTTTTCAAGTACAAAGGTGTCTGCCAATCCTAAAAATGCCAGTGCGGCACAAAGGAAGCAATATCAGACAGTAAGAAAGTTTCAGAAAGACCCTAAGACATGGTGGTTTTGCACAGCATTATGCTTCACAGAGTATGGAGAAAGGCAAGAAGTGCTCCAAAAGAAATTAAACAAGCCTAAAGAAAATGAAAAGCCAAATGTAGTAACTTTATAATTTTTTTAAAAAAACTGCATTTGTAGGTTAAGAAGTCACTGAGACACTGGGCTTAATTCCACATTCAGCAATGCTCAGGAAATACTTTAACAGTCACCAAAGCTATTCCTGACTTGCATTATTACACCAAAAGCAGAATTTGGACCAATGAGTTGAATTTCTTAGAGTAAATAGAGTAAATTCATCAGGCATAATCAGTCATGCTCATTTTGAAAATAGAGAACATTTTATAAGTCATACTCAAGCATCGATGATTAAGTGGTTTCACTACATCAGGAGCCTTTATAGCTCTGACCACATAGATGCTGGGAGTGAGTCTTGAAGCCTGGGTGTACAGAGTTGTGTTTATTGGGCTTGCACTACCATACTAAAAATAGCAATGTGGATTTTCCAGCTCATGCTGGAGCTTAGGCTCTGAAGCCAAAGGACGAGGGTGAACTTCAGAACCCAAGAGTCAAAGCAATGTCTACGCTTCTATTTTTAAGCATGCTAATCTGAATCCCACTAACATGAGTCTGTATAGACATATCCTCTGTGACATGACACCTTGCTTCACCTCAGCTATATTATTCTGTACAAGGGAAGATCTGTTCTAGCAGACAAAACCATGAGTTTTTAAACAGGGTAACAATCTTGATAAAAACATGCTTAAAGGGTGTATGTTATAAGTGTGTTTAAAGTAAAATGATATTAGGCACAGAAAGATTGATGTAACTGTATATCCTTACGTGGAATTTGAGAACATTTATTCCTTAATGGGTGTGAATTTGTTATTCAAAGAAAAAGTGTAGTAGATTTATTATGATTATTATGATGATTATTAAAATGTTAATTATAAAACAGTATCTCTGTTGTACACAAGATTGGAATGTAAAAAAGAATATTAAGGCTCCACTCCTTCTCCCATACTGGTCAATGGGAATTATACCATTGACTCCAGTTGGGAGCAAGAGTGAATCTTAAAAAGGTAATAGATTTAAGCAGGAAGGTTAATTAGTGGTATGAGTGGATAGTCTATGCTCAAAAAAGAAACGTAAAAACCTTTGTTTATTGTGTCATGCTGTGGAAGGCAATCCACTGTTTATGGGAGCTTCATATTTAGAAGCATTTAATTCAAATTGTGTTCAATGATTTTTGGTTTATGAAGAAGGATTTTTAGTCACTTTATTTTCTATAATGAATGTATTAACTAAAGAATTCAGTCCCATAATGACTCTTTCATTTCTTCTGTAAAGATACATTCACAAAAATATTATATATATATAAATATATGAGTGAATAATGCTACAATAAACATATCCATAATACTTTTCAGAAATTTATTTTTTATAAGGCCATATTTATCAAAGCAATACCAACATACTTCACTGGCTTCTACATCTAGAGCAACAATTGGCATGAAAATGGAGTTTTCTTCTTAAATGTTTATACATTTCCTTTATACACACAAATAAAATTTCATATTAATACTAATAAGGCTGACTAGCATGTTTTGATTTCCTTCATAATCATTGCACAAACATGATATAAGAGACTGAAATACAGGATGCAATGTTATTAGAAAGAAAACCCTTGATTGACATACAAATACCTAGGAATGCACTGTTTATAGAATTAGTATTATCATTTCCAGTTCTCTCACTATATGACCTTCAGATATAGCTACATGCTATGAACAAGAATCAGACTAAATTTATTACTCAAAAAAAGTAAAATGGATTGATTTTTTCTTCTTCCCCCCGCCCCCATGAATGAATTCCACTTCTATAGTATTACATGAGACTATGCCCTTCCAGAAGTGATATAAAACAGCAATTCTAATACAAAATGCCCTTCAAGACTTTGCTGACCTAATAGTTTTCTCATCCTAGTTAGAACGTGTTTAATTGTAGTACTTCAGAATTTGTATACAGACACCAAGCTGGCTTAAAATGTGTTTCCCTTTTGGGATTTAGTAAACATTTAGTTAGATGTTCCTGAGTAGATGTGAGCCAACATGGGTTCAATATTTATTTATCACATAGTTTTAACCACTTATTTTACAATCCCTCTCTCTCTCTCTCTCTCTCTTTCTCTCTCTGATATCTCAAAATTAAGAAAAAAAGTATAGTACAAATTAAATCCCGCCGTTCAAGTTTTATGTGACTCAATGAGTTATTTTCTGCATCTAAATTCTGTTTTCATTTTAGTTTTCTTCTTTTGTACAGATATTGGAAATAGCTGAAAATGTGGTATTATGGTATCATTAGACATATAAGCCACATTCTAATTGCTCAAGGGATAAATTGGCAAAGTAAATGGAAGTCAACCAAGCAATGCAAAAGAGAAATAAAATAAGTTATATAGTGCTGCACTATAGACATTTTATATTTACCTTCATTTTTCTTGATGGTGAAATTTGGATTGTTGACCATTTCAGGAAGAAGACTATATAGAAAAAAATGTCCATTTTTAGGATCGTCTTTGTCAATGGCACTGACAGTTTGAATTACCTGCAACAGAAAAATGTTACATAAAATCTATAGCCTCAACATAAGTTCTATTGATCACCAGCAGAGCTTTTAATTAATTAATGTGCTACATATAAAGATACTGAAAATCTGTATTCACTGTTGAAAAGGACATTCTTTTTTGTATAGGATACATTCTGGTTTCTACTTTCACAAGTGTAAGAATCCTCACACACACCTAAACTTCTATGTGGACTGCCCAGATCTTACAGAAATGTAGGGCTAGAAGGGACCTCGGGAAATTATCAAATCCAGCTCACTGTGATGAGGGAGGACCTAGTCAACCTAGACCACTTCTAACAGGTGATTGTCCCACTTGTTCTTAAAAACCTCCAATGATGGGGATTCCCAAACCCCCTTTGGAAGACTTATAGTTAGAAAGATTTTCCTAATACCTAACCTAAATTTCCTTTGCTATAGATTAAGCCCATTACTTCTTGTTCTACCTTCAGTGGATATGGAGAAAATTGATGTCATTCCTTTTTATAACAGCTCTTCACATATTTGAAGATTGTTTTCAGGTGCCCCTACAGTCTTCTTTTCTCAAGACTAAGCATGCCCATTTTTATAACCTTTCCTCATGCACTGTAGCTTGTGAGGCACACTGCCTTCTGAGCTACTCGTGGTTTCATATAGCTTTGCACGGGGATGTGCCTACAACAGTCCAGTCATAAAAATCCCTCCACCTCCATTATCTTTCCCCCCTGAGTTCAACAAAGTTCTTTAACATATACCTTCTTGTGTGAAATTTTGCATTTCTAATATCAACCTAACAGTAACATTTTAAAGTTAGAAGAAAACCTGATCCACCATCTCAGAATGTATGGAATTGTATAAACAATAAAACCTTTTCTTCTTTTAATAAAATGCTTAACAATTCTTGTGCAACCCTCTCATCACCACAAAACTAGGTTTGATTTAGCACATTAAACTTAGGATGTTTTGCACATTGTCCAGAACATGGAATGTTATTTTATCTAAGTTTGATGGAAAGGGTTGTTTTTAAATAACAAAATGAGGAAAATTTGGAATCAACTGCACTTATTCTGTACAACATCCATATTCAATGGTGTACATGAAATGCTATACAGTTTCTGATCCTCCTCCAAGCCAAATGGGATTGCAAAGAACAGGGGAGAATAGTATAAGAATATAACACTGCCAGAAAAAGTAGGAGAGGGATTTAATGGAGTTTAAAGTTTGGGATAGATTTGGTTGATTTCAAATATTTCCCCATCAGAAGAAGTGGAGACAGGGAGAGATAGGGACCTAAACTCTGATAGGGCCTCTTGAACTCAGTGGGAATTTTGCTGTTAGCTTCAATTGATGTAGGATCAGACACTTAATGATTATTATTTAAATTTTCATTTCCCCACTGAAGTCAATACAACTTTTCTCTTATTGCTTTGTTGACAAAAGCATCAGAGCCTAAAACAAGCAAACAAACAAAACCCCTCATAATAACAACTGAAAATGTGCAAATCCTCCTGGGACAAATATATTTAAAGAGTCAGAGCAAGTTCCAATTAAAAGAAAATAGCAGTATGTTTGGAACTGGTCTTACTTGTGAGGAAGGAATTAAAGGGGCCTGATCCTGCCCAACTTTCAAAGTTAGCCCAAGAGCAATATTTTCAAGTTTCAAGTTTCTGGCATACAGAAATAACCACTAATTGGTGTTTTACATCCTTATGCCTCAATGAGGTAGAACAGCTTGATAATAAATATCTATCACAATATATATATTATCAAACTCATGATCATTCCCTTTCCTATTCCTCCCCTCAGAGATAGAGCAAAAATTAAAGTCTTCCATATAGCACAACAGATAGTTAGACAGTGCAAACATCAATACATTAAATCTCTCTGTGTATCTATATTTAGATATAGATACAGACACATTAATACTTTTTGATCTAATATTGTATAAAGTTTTTATAGGCATGAATTTGGGATGATCTCATACCATCAAATATTCTAAATAGGCTTAATATGTTACAAAAATCTATTTATAGAAATGTTTTACAAATTTTAATATATCTATATAATAATCTTGCAGGATTGTCAATCTGTCTATCAATCTGAAACTTTACCCTATAATGTCTGTTGAGTCAGTGTGAAAAGTTGGCAATAGCTACAATAATAGCTGAGAGCTCTTTTTTGTTTCGAAAATCATCAGGTTCAATCACCACCAGGATTCACAGTTTGTTACGATTCTGATTTTAAGATATCAGCCAGTTTTCAACTCACAAATTTTCCTTTACTCAAAATGGTCACTATCTCCTATTACTGTCAATAGTCATAAGTCAGCAACATTGCTGCCATTTCCCTACAAACTAACTGTATGTGGAAGTGAGGCTTATCTTAATAAAGTTGTGCAAGGCTTTTTTTTTTTTTTTTTTTTTTTTTAAACTTGTTGGAGGTGTAGAATGTTATTGGGAGACATAATAGAGAGACTGATTAGTGGGCAGAGTGAAATTTAGGTGCTCAAGTGTGCGTGATAAATGCAATTTATCACCTGGGTATGCAATTTAAATATCTTGCTGGTTGCTTAACTGTAGTTCTTCCCAGTGTTATGTGGGAGAATTGGTTCTAATTATTTCTCTTCTTCTCCAGGGTTTTAATGAATTAAAAGTCACTAGCCAGTCACCATGGTGCCATGAACTTTTCAGCTCCCAGAAACTATGCAGGATAGTTCAAGTCATTATTTAGATTGGAAATCTTTGAGAAGTGGAATCTGTGGGCACAAAAATTATCTTTTGCGCACAGATTTGATCTTCTCAATCTCCTATGAAACTTATTCCTCACATTGGAATTATTCTCACCCACATGTTATCAATTTACTTTTTTTATAAATACACACAAAAATATAGTCGAAACTTAGCCTTAACAAAATGTTACATTATTATTTTACTAGCACAAGCCAAAATTTTAGGTGTTAGCATTTCCATAGCAACCTTACTCTACTCCTTTTTGTGTATGCATTACAAAAGGATTTTCTTCAGCACATAACATATGCGCAGTAATATTAATGACTTTGTGGATGACCTGTCCTCCTGTTTCTTTACAGGATTTTTAAATGATTCTGAACAGCACAATAAGGAGATCCACTAAATAAAACTGGCTCATAAAGGATAATTTTAAAACCTCTGAATTATTGATGCATATATTTCAGGTTGCTACCCTTCAGGTTGCTGAATTCATCAACATTTTTCCACATAAAATTTCAACCTTGATTTTCAGTTAACAAAATTTGTGCATGTAATTGAGTATGTATATGTATTAAGGAAGAGAGTATTAAATTAACTTCTTACCTAACAGGCATAACTGAATTTGAAATTAATAGCAAAAGTATCCCAGAGGACCGCACATCATTACATTCTGCAAACTTATATTACATTCCTGCAAAGCCACAGATGCCTAAAAGTATAGCATTCCTAGAAGAGTATCAGTATAGTAATAGTGAATGCTACTGAAAGGTAAACAGCAAAATCTTGCAAATATAATGTACCTATATCTGTATGATTTTAATGCACAGCATAGTTTTAATATACTCAAAACATACCAGAGCTGAGCAGCACTACAGAGTATGTTTTTATGTTATTACAAAACTTTGCATTGGTAGAAAATGGGAGGAAAGGTATTCTTAAAATTAAAGTGTAGTTTCCACTATTTGTAACCCTCCCTGTGACTAGAATATCACAGACTCCAAAACTTTCACAGACAGTGTGCTGTTCAGGCACTCTTTGGGTTACAACTGAACTATCCTGCAGATTCACAGAAACGTAAAAGTGGACGCCTGATCTTTGCAATTGTCTCCATGACTATGCAGATAGAGCCCATCTTCTCCAAATATCATGGTCTTCCCCTCCCTCCCACGGGACCAGTTGACACTCCACACTATTAGTACAACTAACTAGAATCCAGTTAGAGGCAAAACATCTCAGAAAGTTCTATTCTATTTAAAACTATCCTGTCCGTAAGGCCTATGGCTTGCTGAGTCTATAGTAATTTGAACTGTGTAGCTAGCAAGGGATGATATCAAAGGTATAAACTGCTTTTCTTTCAGTTTGAAAATGCCTTGACAACAAATCAGATTTTTCCCCTCAAAAAGACATTTTTAGTACTTTCCTGGTGTACGTAAAATGTACAAACAGCTACACGCATACATGTGGGCACACGCTTTTTCTACCAGTTTTGAGTTTTGTATTTTGCTGTTACAGATTCAGAATAAAAAGCAAAGAAAATTCATCTGGCAATATTATACATCAACAGTTTTTAATACATTCTGTCACGTCACCAGCAGCCGCGCTTGCCACTCTCAATTATATCAGGACCCAAAATAGAACAGTTGGAAAACTGAACTGTAATAGATGGTTCAGTCAATATATTTAGGGGTTGCAAATAAGGTTTTGTAAAAGGTTCAGATGTAGTCTTTTCCCTTAAGGTGATTCAAATTCAATTTGAACTTACGTTTAAGTTAAACTGCAAATGTAAATATACTGATGTAGCATAAAGCAATCATACCCTTTCTTCACATGCAATGATTCTGCTTTAAAATCTTAAACACCCAGCTAAATGAGAATTTAGATACTTCAATTATAGAAGTCACTTTCTCATATTACCCTTCTTATGGCTTGGAGATATAGCGTTACTTCTACTTCAGTTTCTTTAAAAAAATTGAAAACTTTGACTTGTCAATATGTTTATTTGCAAAATTTTAACACAGAATACTAAAAGAAGTAAAATATCAGCCAGTGTATTTGCTGAGATTTTGGGATGAGCTGTGTGCTGCAAAGGATGTTGCTGCAGAATTTAGATTCTGCTCCTGCATGGTACAGTGCAATGGTGGATATTTGCACCTGCCCTGAGGCAAAAAATTGAGAATAAGGTGCAGGATCAGGGCCACATGCCCCAGTGTGGGAATTAGGAGGATTCATTATTTCATAGGATTCTCTGTCTCCTTTCTTACTAATATTTGTGCTACTCTGATACTACAGTGATTAGGGCAGTATAGAGCTGGTTACATTTTTTGATACAATTTTTCATGAATACTCTAAAATGTTAAGTGATTTTGTCAGTGTTGTTACTGGTTTTCCACCAGCTGTTTGAGTTTTTTAATTTAAAATTTTGGGGAAAAAAAGAAATTGTGATTTATTTTCACCCAACCCCATTGTGGTACAAATGCTGAGATAGATGGAAACTAAAACCACTTCAGAATATCTCTCTCTCATTTCAAGCTACTTTTAGTACTTGCTCACATTTTGAGAACAATCATTGAGCTTTAGATCAGGATGTAATCATTTGCAAATACAATATTGGAAACAGAGCTTAAGGGGATCTAAAATCCACTCTGAAATTTGGGAATATAAATATCAATATATTCTCTGGAAAGAAAATACCCTCTAGAAGGAGATATTGCAATAAGATTATCTTCAATGGTTATAAATAATGTTTACTACTCAAATGATGCATTTGTGGCAGTAAGGGAAAACAGCAGCTAGAAGGTCAAAACATTGATCTTTTACAACAATCAAATCTTGGCACAAAAAGGGTTCTCAAACAATACTACTAAGATAAAAATTTCTGATTCTATTGTCAGGTAAGATGTTCTGGCAAATAGTGAGTTTAATGTCTAACACCCACATGAGGCACAAGAATAGTTGGATTAACAACTCTGGTGTCATGCTGTCAGCGGCTGTTTATTTAAAATTAAAATGTCACTACCCAGAATAAATTATGTAGTTGAAAAACAGTGGATTTCTATAACACAGTGCCTCACAAGCTGGACAAAAATGCTTATATTTCATCCATTCTGTATCACTTTATGTAAGGTTATGTCATAACACTGATATTGCATGTGATGCACTCACCCCTAGCTCTTTATATTTCTGTGTCTAATGAAGGACACATTTGAAAATGTTTAGAGGTTTGGTTTACTTTGAAGTCCCTAAAGGTTAGAATTCACTTACTAAACATAACCAAATTTATCTGACCTTCTGAAGTCTCTTGTCCCTTCCTGGTATGCATCCTTCTTCTTTTCTCATTCCATAGTCCATTTCACCAAAACCACAAGATGCACATCCCTCACCAAGTCTCTCTCTGAGACTACATCCCTGAATCAAAACCTTCCAAAACTCTATCCATACTCATTATTAAGGTCCCTGGTTTTGGTCCCAGTTGTGACACACACTTTGATGTTTTATTATACATTCAGAGGTTTTCCCTTCCATCCCATAATAAATCACTTCCAGACACAAGCAAAACCTAAGAACTCTAGAGCAACAGAAGAAAGCAACTGGCCCAGAAAAGACGACACGAGATGGATATTTATCATAGCTGAGAATCAGGAAGAGGGAAAGTCTTAAATGACCTCTATTCACCTAACATATGGTTTGAGATAGGCCCACCACAGTTTGACATTTGAATAGAGATTCAGTCAGAATCATAATTTCCTCCTAATCAAGACATGATTTTATTAGGTGCTGTTGAGCTCCCTGAACTCCTACTGAAGTCAATGGTAGTTTAAGGAACTCAGCACCTAATAGGATCAGGCCCCAAGCTACTTATCTTTATTTCAAATCTCATCATTTTGATTATAAATAAAGTAATTACGTTTCACCTAAGTGGTGACTAATAATAGCTCAGACATCTGCAAAGGCAAATGTTTTGAGACAAAGGGTGTATTAGCTCAGCATTACATTCCTGACAAAAACTAGGTAATTTGGAGATACGATACAACTCACATTTGCTGACAGATTAAGGGGAGAATTTACAAAAATTACACAGCATCAACAACATGGAGATATTTACTTGTCCAGGCTTCCCATTCTCACATAAAAAGGCTTCATGCTCTGATGCAAACTCAGGAGCGTTGTCATTTACATCAAGAACTTTGATAGCAACAGGCACTCGGGATACTTGACTGTGGTTCCCTAAGAGAAGAAAACATAGCATAAAAGGTAAGAATATTTCATTTGGGATTGATGCCATAAAGGGCCCAAGATATAAACACTTCCATATAGAAAGTGTACTATGCCCATTCTCAATCTTTGCTTAATTGGGGTGCTTCTTCACAGTGGATTATATAATTGGAGCAAAAGATAAAGATGAAGAGTCAGTATTTATTGAAGGGAGGAAAAAACAAATAAATCCCTATTGAAAACAGCATTTGTTGTTAGACCTTCTCAGCCTAAATTGCTAGATTTTTCTCTGATGAAGTTTGTATTGTTTTATTGATAAAGTCCATTATACCATAGAAAGAGAGAGCTGTAAACCACATAGATTTATTTCTTTGCTTATCTTTGACAGAGAACAGTGTATTTTACTCTATTAGTCATTTTGACTGCACATCTATTATTTCTTCATTGCAAATACAGTTAATGTTGAGACCGAATTGAGAGAGAGAGATGGGTTGTAGGCTTGACGTCGACAATACTGGATATTACTTGAGATTATTTAAGCAGCCTGAATCATTTATTGTTGACCAGAAAAGTGGCCTATGAACTTCTTAGTTTTCTGAAATAAATCCCCATCATTTTTAATATTAAACTATTTTACATGAGGTTCATCAGTGAACATTGCAAAATAAACTTGCTAAGCTCTTTGGAAAGCTGAACTAAAGCAACAATTGGAGTTCTATTTTGACCGAAATTTATAGACAGATTTTATTGTCCTCACTGAATTAGACAGTGTGCTTTTGTGTGTGTGTGTGTGTGTGTGTGTGTGTGTGTGTGCTTACGTGCGTGTATTTTAGAGACAATTAATAACTTAGAATATCTGATCTTATGACCATTTTCCCTAAATAGCAAATATATGATTTATTTAAAAGAGTGATTGTCCAAATGGCTATTATAATGGCTAGAAAAATATGTTATAAATCGTAATAGTATTTCAGTAACCTAATGCTAGCTTCATAATCTATGAATCATAGAATCATGGAAGTGTAGGACTGGAAGAGAACTTGATAGGTCTTCTAGTCCAGCCCCCTGCACTCAAAACAGGACAAAGTATTATCTACACCATCACTGACAAATGTTTGTTTAATCTGCTCTTAAAAACATCCAATGATGGCGATTCCACAACCTCCCTAGGCAATTTAATCCAGTACTTAACTACCCTGGCAGGACGTTTTTCTTAATGTCCAGCTTAAACTGCCCTGGCTGCAGTTTAAGTGCATCACTTCTTGTTCTATCCACAGAGAAGCAGGACCCACACTGCCTCGCTTTTAGGTGGTAAAATGTCAGGTTTGGTCAACACCTGCTGTGGGCATTACGCTAGCCGCTCCTTTTGTAGGGAAGGAATCTTTCCCTTACCACCAGATTGGCTCGGGTGCAGTTCGGGTGGGGGGGATTTTGCTTTCCACACAGCGGGTTCAGAGAGGGTTCTGTTCATGCATGGCATGATGGGCGGTATGGTGTAAGTCACAATTCATTATTTAAGTGTAGGACCGATACTCAGGGCAAGTACTCCATAGGCAAGGTATACAGTGACTAGATAAATGGCTTAGCAAAGGACATAAAAAGAGATGTTCCTTAAAGAATGAATGGGGGGTGGTTTGGAATTCCTGTGATTGGTATGGCAGGGAGCCAACCCCGCATTTTTATAGCTCATCTTAACTCTCCTACAAGGGGGTACAGGTGAATGATAAGGCAATGGATTTGCTGGAGGGACCTGGATGAAAAAAGAGAGGGACCTGCTAAAGGGCATCTGGGTAATTATGGAATAAACATGGGGTTACCTTCACTGTACTCTTTTGTCTGACAGGTATTCCCAGACATCTAATAATAAAGTTGCAGCCAGATTAAACCCATGTCAAATATCTCCTGTCCTTCTTTCAGAATATCCAGACAATAATTATTCTCCCTCCTCTTTGAAAATTTTTTTAACATACTTGAAAACCGTTATTATGTCCTCCCTTAGGCTTCTCTCCTCCAGACTAAACAAACCCAATTTTTTCAATCTTTCCTCTTAGGTAATATTTTCTTGATCTTTAATAATTTTTGTTGCTTTCCTCAGGGCTCTCTCCAATTTGTTCACATCTTTCCTAAAATGTGTCACCCAGAACTAGATACAATACTCCGGCTGAGGCCCTACCAGTGCAGAGTAGTGCAGAAGAATTACTTCACATGTCTTATTTATAACTTTTGCTAATACTATACATCCCAAAATGATGTTTGCATTTTTTGCAACAAAGTTACACTGTTGACACATATTCAGCTTGTGATACGCTATGACACCTAGATTCTGTTCCACAGTACTTCTTCCTAAGCACTCATTTCCCATTCTGTATGTGTACAAGTGATTGTTCCTTCTTAAGTGGAATACTTTGCATTTGTCTTTATTAAACTTCATCCAATTATTATATTACCTTATTTTACATCTTTTTTTTCCAATAAAGTATCACAATTCAGAGCCTGCCTCAGGCAAAACTAATTATTTCTAAGCAGAAGTTTTGCCTGAGTAAGTACTGCAGAATCTGTTCCTGTCAGGAAATTTTCAGGTTAAAGAACAGACAGACTTTCATGATAACGATGGAACCTTAATTAATATCTATATGTGATATCACAATATTAATAAGAATATTTTCCTCTTTTTAGCACCAGTCATTCAAGAATCTCTAAGGATGTCACAAATGCTATTCTACAAGTATTAGTATACCCATTATAGGGCAGGTAAACTGAGCCATAGAGCGAGCCTCAGCCCCTGGCAGTGAGCCATGGAGCCTGGGTCTCCAAATCTGGGCTTATGAGAGATGGGCTACTGTGCTAAAAAACTACATGTGTAGACGTTACAGAGCTAGAGCTCACGCTTTGAATCCCAGGGAGGGGATTCTTGTCCTCTGAATAAGTGGCTCTAAACATAAACTCTAGGCAGGCACTTCCAAACAAATGTCAATAAAACATTTATACTACATCACAATACAACCCATTCTAGAAATGCCACATATTTTATGAAGGGAAGGGGGGATAATTAGTGTACACAAGTTTTACAGAGTTTAAAATATAAATACAGGGATTATCTTTTATGTCCCTCCACCTGTAACCCAGCTGCCTTAGTTACCATGATTCTCAATCTACATTGCTCAGAGGGAAGAGAAATGATCCTAAATACATTCACAACACTTCTAAACATGATGTGAAATAACATAAAAGTGTCTATTTAAAGATTCAAAACTATGATATCAGCAAACCTTGCAGCAAATGGTTGGTGTCCATTGGAAAGCTTGTAATATCCCATTTCCAGTTATATAAGGGATGTGGGTTTACCAAATATTATATCATAAATACTTAATGCTTGAAGCTGCTCAATGCTAGGTAGCCTAGGAAAAATTCTAGGGGAGATTGTCTCTGGATGGGATAAACTTATTCTATCAAAAGGTGCACAATAAATGCAACAAATCATTAAGTTTCATAATTTTATCACATTAATAATAACATTGCATTAATAATATGTAGACATTCAAAAAAGATTAATATGCAGTTCGCAAAGCCAAAACATGCTAAGCACATTTTCTTTGTCTTAACTTGATAATACATAAACAATGAATGTATTGGCTTTTCAGAATTCTCAGCACTAGTGTCACATTTAAACACTAAAGATTTACTTTTATCTAAATTAAAGAAACAATGACAGTTCGAATTTTAAAGATATTACAGAGGAATGTAATTAATTAGATAAGCTTCTAAAGAAATTATTCATGTCCCTTGTGACTGCCCCCAAAATGTTTGTCTTTCAAATGAAAAACAAACATTATATTTAAATATATTATAATTGGAAACTTGATGAGAATTCATTAAAAAAATTAATTTACTAAACACGACAGAGAGACCCAACTGCTTTGGAAATCTCAAAACAAGGGGATAGCCAGTGCTTGTTATTTTAGTTCTTCAGACTACAATGAAATAAACTGTCATTGAAGAGAAAGAGAGAGAGTTTTACATATTGTTTACATTGATCACCAATTGTTGTCATTATCACTATGAGCCACACCTCTTTATCATCACCTCAAACACTGCATTGTCTTTTCACTTAGGCCTTGGTTACACTGGCACTTTATAGTGCTATAAAGCCGCCAGGAGCACTATAATCTCCTACCCATTCACACTGGTGAGGCACGTAGAGCGCTATAACCTCGGAGTTATAGCGCTACTGGTAATCCATCTCCGCACAGGGAATAAGGGCTGTAGTGCTGCTGCTGTAGCACTACAGCAGGAATGCGGACACCCACTGAGCATTAATTGGCTTCCAGCCCATCCCATAATTCCTGTTTGAGCCACTCTGGTCATCACTTGCAAACTCTTTTGTCCTGTCCTCAGGTGACCACACGTCAGACCCACCCTTTAAATGTCCAGGGAAATTTGAAAATCCTCTTCCTGTTTGCTGCAGCCAGGTGTTGAATGCTCTTCAGGGAATCTTTGCAGGTGACCATTTTGCTTTGCCATGACTCCATGCACCATGCCTCCTCACAATAGGCAATCCCTAGCGTGGAGCAATAGTGAGGTGCTTGATCTCATCAGTTGTTGGGGGGAAGAGGCTGTTTAGTCTCAGCTGTGGTCTAGCCGCAGAAACTATGATACATATGGCCAGATATCATGGGCCATGATGGAAAGAGGCCAAGACCGGGACACTCTGCAGTGGCGGGTAAAAGTCAAAGAGCTTAGGAATGCGTATCGCAAAGCCCTCAAGGCAAACGTCCACTCTGGGGCAGCCCCGGTGAATTGCAGATTTTATAAGGAGCTGCATGCAATACTTGGTGATGACCCTACGTGCACTCCATCGACCACCACGGACACTTCTCAGCCCACCAGTGAAGGCGGGGGGAAGAGAAGGACGAAGAGGAGGAGGTGGCAGCAGCAATGACCCAGGGCATGGAGGAGTCACAGGACGTATGCAGCCAGGAGCTCTTCTCAAGCCAGGAGGACAGCAGCCAGCCGCAGCATCCGGCAGTTGCCGGGGGCAGAGCAGCAGCGGATTGCAGAGGTAAAGCTGCTTTTCTATTGGGAAGGCAGCCAGCTTGGGTGAGGGTGGAAAGGGATGCTTGCATACTTACCCACACGTGGAATAGTGCATTGATGTAGTCTATCACATCTCAGTAATCGTCATCAGTAATCTCTTCAAAGGTCTCAATAAGAGTGCTTGCAATGTGCCTATGCAGGTTTCTCGGGAGAGCCAGCATGGCCCCTGTCCCAGTCACGGTCACTAGTCCCCGCCACTGTGCTATGAGGGGTGGGGGGAACATTGCTGCACAGAGGCAAGCTGCATATGGCCCTGGGTGGAAGCCGCATCTCATTAGAATGCCCTCCCTTTCTTCCTCGGTCACCCACAGCAGTGAGATTATCTTCCAGGACGAACACCTATGGAGAATGTTGGGACAGTGTGCAGAGTAAGGTTCCTGCCACTTCCCTGCTCTCCCCACCAGCCATAGCACAGCACGGCAGGGAAACAATCATTTCCCCTGCATCTGGAGAGCATTCACCATGGCAGGGGCTCCGTTGTTGTCTGTGTGCTCTCTGTGTGCTCTCTGCTGGGGAATGCAGCAGAATCATCAGCATGTCTGCTGTTTAAAAGGGTGCCTGTAACAGGGTCTGCTGGCCCCCTCTTCCTGCAGCCCACTGGCTGCCCAAATAAAGCTCAGAGAGGCTTTCACTGTGCAACTCCTGTGTCTTTATTATCTTACAACGCAGTGCCCACCACCAGTGTTAAACTATATACAACTTAGAGGCTTGTTTGGCTCCTCACAAAGGCAGCAGCGCTCAGCCGGGAGATTGACCTTGCTCTGGACATTCCCCCCTTTCCTTCTGGCTCCTTCCAGCCTTTATAGCCCTCAGGCCCTCAGGTGTAGCCAATCCACAGGCCAGGCATTGGGCTTTCCCCAGCCCCAATCCATCTCCCCTGATTGGGGCTGGCTGAGCAGGGGCTGATTAGGTGCCTCTGCACCAGCAACCTGCTACAGACCTCCCCCGTTAAACTGATGCCAGGCCTGGCCGTCCTCGGCCATGCTTCGCTCTGCCGGGGATTGTCCCCGGGGGCTGATCCGCAGGCTTAACCACAGGGTTTTTTGGCACGTCCCACCCACAGAACGCACATTGAGTAGGAGATGGGGCACCCCACAAGTCCACACTCACCCAGAGGTCCTCACACCACTCACATGGTTGGGCAGGTAGCTCTCGATGCTCTTTTTCCTTCTCTGGTGGGGGAGATGAGTCAGAGCCCCCTGCCCTGAGTCTACCCCCCATCTCTGGGTCAGGCCCCCTGCCCGTTGAGGTTTGGGCCTCTCCCTTCTGTTCTTCCTTTACCTACTTTTCTGCCCCCATCACCGGGATTCCCTCCGTTGGGTAGTCCTGCCCCAGAGGCTCCATTCCCTCCTTGGACACTCCCACAGGATCCCTGGCTTGACTCTGCTGTCTAGGTTCCTCCAATCTGTTTGCTGGAAGGTGTGGGGACCCCCCTCTCACAGGGACTACCTCCTTGAGGGCCTGGTCCCCTCCTCCCAGGGCTCTTTTTCTCCCATGCCTCGTTGGTCCCTTCCCCGCGGCCTCTCTCCCCTTTGGGGGAGGATTCCAGTCCACCCCCAGGACCACAGGGTAGGCCAACCCCTCTATTACCCCCACCCGCTGCCAGGTAAACCTCCCCTGCACCTCCAGGGGTACCTGGGCCACGGGACAAAACTCCTCATCCCTGTGGATGCATTTCACCCGCACCCGTTTCCCAGGGACGAGCCAATGCGGCTTGACTAAGAGCCGCTGTATGAGGGAACAGGCTGATGCCGTGTCCACTATACCCCTCAGGGGCTTCCTCTCAACATGCACCGGGATAGTGGCCAACCCACGCCTCTTTCTCCGCCCCCCAATCCAAGTCCAACCGCAAAAGTCCGCTGCCCAACAGTCCATCACTGGGCAGTTGCGACTCTTGTGTCCCAACTGTCCACAGCGCCAGCACACAAACTGTGCCGGGTGGCTGGGTGTTCCCTTGGGCTCCTCCCGACGCTGGTCAACTGGTTTCCCAGTGGGGTACTCCCGAGCCTTCCTGCATCCCTCCATGTCCCGCAAGGTCTGACACTCCTCTGAGGGGAAGTCTGCCTCAGCGTACTCCTCCGTCCGCTGGACGGCAGCTTCCAGGGTGGCTGGCTGGTGTTGCCGCACCTAGATCCGCATGCTGTCTGGGAGGCACTGAACAAACTGTTCTAGGACCACTTGGTCCATTATTTGCCCCACAGTGTGAGCGTCAGGCCTCATCCAGCGAGTTGCCCAGTCCATCAGTTTTTGGGCAAAGGCCCAGGGCCGTGCACCGCCTGCCCACCGGGCTGCCCGAAACTTCTGCTGATATTTCTCGGCCGAGAGTCCCAGGCGGTCCAAAATCATGGCCTTGACACTTTCATAGTCCCTGGCCTGGGTATCTGTCAGGGCCATATTGCTGCCTGTGCTTCTCCAGCCAAATAGGGGGCTAACCGCAGGGCGCAGGTTGTCTGGTCCCATCCCGTGCCCAGGGCCACCACTCGAAGGTGCCCAAAAAGGCATCAGGGTCATCCGTTGGGGCCATCTTACAAAGGCTGAGGCCTGGGGCCCGGGTGCCCTCTCCGCCTGCAGGACTCACCACTCGTTGCAGGAGCTGCTGCTGCACTGTTGACTGTTGACTAAGTGTGGACACGCGATAGCTATTACATATACCTATTGCTGTATATGGGGACTGCTATAACCAGAAGCGCTATTATCCTGTACATGTAACCATACCATTATGTACAGTGCTTTCCATATAGTATAAATCAGAACAAATAGCTATTAAAATAGTGAAAACAAAGTAAGAAATACAAAGTAGACACCTAGATCTACACTTGGATGAATATAGTATGAATATAAAATAGTTCTAATTTCTTTCATAACCCTATTTTGGCACTTCCAGCGTACACCTCTTTCTCTATGGCAAAGTAGTTGTATGCAATTTATCAGATTCTCAAATTCAAACCTGTCTGTTAGCTATAGCCCAATATTCTTAGAATCCTTATTCCCTGTTACATATTAGGAAACGTGTACAGAGTATAATGGGGGCTATTCCTCCGATGCAGCTAATGGATTGTTCCAATTAGTTACTCTGATGCAAAGCTATTAAAGGCAATGAGGGTGCACGTGTCCTAGGACATAATAAAGGTAATGGGATAGAACAGTTTTCACAATGGGCCTAATTTGGCTTCTGAAGATTTTATTACTGATGATGATGATGATGCACAATAAGAAAAGGCCCAGCTTGATTCTCCCAACCTAAGGGAGTTTGCAGGGCTGGCACTTAAAATAAAATAAATAAAATAATGACTTTGTAAATTAAGTATAATTGATATGGATAGCATTGATGGGAACAAGGACTCCTACAATGCCATTTTTAACAAGTGTCTTTTAAGAGCTATGCCTTACAGACCTCATTTTCAGGTCTGGTAAGGGCACACCCACTTGGTCATCTGCAGGTTCAATTGTCACAAACATGTAATCACAATAATTGCACTGCACTTGCAAATTAGGTGCATACACATGCACATGTTGCCTCTTTCCATGTACTTACTGAAGTCACTACTGTTATCTGCAGACCCAGAACACTTCTGACTTGGCACTGGTGAAAACACCCAGACTTCCCACCATCTAACAAGACAGATATCAGGAAAGGAGGCAACAGTGTAAAGGAGCTAAAGGAACCAATTAGTGATGAGTGAACCTGAAAATATTAGAAGGCTCAGCTGGGTTCAGATCCGCAAGTTTCAAGGTTTACCTGAACCACATGTGTCTGAAAAAAGTTGCACTAGAAATTTAATGAAATGTTACTTTATTTCAGCACTGTCTGGATGTGAACCTGGAAATAAAGGTCAAATCTGGCAGTCCTTGCTCAGGCAAACTATCCATTGATTTTAATGGCAACCTTGTTCAAGGAAGGACTTAAAAGGGCTCCATCATTTGACACAAACTACAAAGAGATAAGAAAATTAGAACATGCCAAATGACTTAATCAAACTTTTCCAAATCTCCAAATAGGATCTTTTAGATTTATCTGAGAGGACTATGAGTTGATTGTTATAGCCATACAAGTTTGCTGACACCTTGAAAAAAATACATATAACATTTGAATTTAAAATGTTACAGTTCCATTATTAGTATTAGTATTATTGTTGTTTATTAGCAGTTATATCTCTGGAGCACATAAGGCCCTAATCAAGATAGAGAATAGAAGACAGCCCTGCCCTGAAGAGAATACAATCAAGAGAATAAAATGAACAATGAAAAAGAAATTTTCTAAAAGTGCAAAACTTGATACTGAGCGTAGTGGGTAGTACCATGAGTAATTAGTCCCTCTGAAACACTATAAGCCAAGTTCTTGGCCTTCACTATGCAATTTATGGAGTAGTACAAAGAAGCTGTAAAGCTGCTATAGAAGGGTGGCCAAGGATTCCTCTCCTACTCAAACAGCAGCCTTCATTGAAAATCCTAATTTCGTGCATAGAGATGTAAACTTTAATATTTCCTTTATCCAAGTCTATTTTTCTTTACTTAAATGGATTATCAGAAATTACATTGACGTTCTGCTTAAATAGTAGTAAGCTGTGTTGTGCTTTAACTAAAAGCAAGTAATACCTAAATATGAAGTAAAATCCTGGAAAATTACCAGCTTTTTGTCATCATTTTGCTTGGAAATGGCTATTTCATGCTCCTCTGGCTTGGCAAAACTTCAAGTATAATAAGATTTTAAATTAAAAATAGGAGAACCCAGAGAAGTTCCAGTTTTAATAGATAAATCAAAAGCACACAAAATCTAAACTACAGATTAATGAAAAAATGAACAACCCCTTCAAAACAAAACAAAACACCAAATCAGACTTTGTTTCACATATCTATTTTTTCAAGTTCTACAAGTTGTATTTATCAGATCATTTTCCTACACCATAATTTTGATTGTATCTGATGGGTCTCATAAAATAGTCTACACATATGATAAATTTATTCTCTTTGACTTTACACTCCCCCTCTCCGTGTATCCCTTTATCTGTACAAAACTGCACTGGAAAACAACTCTTTGCCATATAAAACTGACAGAGCCAATCTTGATAAAAAGGGATGCAATTATGAAGTGGAATTTTTATTTAGACGGTATGTTCCAACTGTAGAAATATTACAGCACAGAGTATGTGTCCATTTGTCTCTAATACTGCATAATGCCCTGCTTTTAACAAGACCTAAGCACCTGAGGCTAACTTTGAACTAATAAAAATTAAGCCCTATCAGCCTACAACTTTCCTATTAAAAATAATGGACTACCATAGATTCTGAATTGGAAAAAGAGTCATATTAAGGAGTGGTAAATTCTGAAGGATTAATACTACAGAAAAAGATTCCATATTTGAAAAGTAATGGGAGATACTGCCATTGAAAAATTACCATAAATCAGTGTAAATCTACCAGTATATAGGGAAAAGACTTTAGAACATGCTATTCAGGAAAAAGAACATTGGTTCCAAATTAATGTTCCAATGGTGTTTACCTTCAGCACACCTAAAGTCATGTATTATCAGAACACAGATTAGAGGGAATATGTGGAAAAGAAGACTACTGAGCACATTTTTTGAGCCTGTCCTTAAATCATTCTTTGTGGGGGGAAAATAAGGGTGATTGAAAGCATTGTCTGCTCCCAGTGGGTCCTTTAGTCATTTTCCAGGTGAAAAAGATAAATAACTCAAAAGCAAATTTATTTTAAATGCAATATTTATAACAACACATTGACATGCTGCCATTTTTTTTAACGGTGGAGTTTTTCAGATGTTTCCCAGTGATGCTCACGAGATAAAATATTCTCCCTTCTGTTCCTCATTACCACCACATATCCCAGATTCTTGCCAAACCCAGGTCCACTCTGATATAGGTGTGTCCGGGACAGCATTATTTCTTGGCTGATAAGTGAGGTGGAGCTGGGCTACGAGAGTAGCCTTGGCTTTTGGTAAAAGTAGTTCCAGCAGGGTGGATGGGTTATGTCTGAAGGGTAACTAACATTTTTCTTCACAGGATCCAGCTGCCAGCTCTGCTAGTAGGGCGGCTAAGGGTATGTCTGCATAGGAGCTGGAAGGTGTTAATTCCAGTTTAATGAGGCATTCCTGATCAAGTGAATGCTCTAAAGAACAAAAGTGTAACTATGTCAATGCAAGCAGCAGGATGGGCTAGCCACCCCAAGTACGATATCTATTGTCTTGGACAGATTTGTATTCAATGCAGCTACATGTTCCAACTCTATCACTGACAGATCCTAAGACAGGCCAATGTTGACTAAGCAGTGTACAAGACTTGTGAATGGTGATGGAATGGTACATAATACTTTACCTTCCTCATACCCAATCTTTTCACTGCTGACATAAGAAGAATTTGAGAATGTTAGAGGTGGAAAATGCAAGCTGCTCCAGAAGATTTTAATTAATTAGGGCCAAATCCCTGTGTTCAGGCAAAAATCTCAGCAGCTTCAATTTTTGCCTAAGCTTTGTAAAGCATAACAGTTGCTGAATTTGGCCCAGCATTATTATGAAATATGGATTTCTTCTTTTTCTTCAAGTGACATATCTGATATGGAAGTTATCAACCACCACCTTTCATCTTTTACAGTCCTGCTAGAGTTGTAAAACTTCCACTGCTTTGGCTATCAGTCCATCTGTAGATGTTTCTGACATAGCTGGTTCTCATTCTTTAACTGTGATCTTACCTGATAGTATAAGTGCTAGATTTAAGTCACTTTGCGATCAACCTGCATGTTCACAAAAAGATGTTATTCTCATACCTAAGGTCTTAAGAAATTGTGTTCTTTTTAATTTCATCATCTCATTTTTCACAGTTTTAGTTACCCATCTAATTTTAAAATTCCATAACACCCAAAATCAAATACTATAAGTCATTTCTCAGTGTCCTTTTTAAGTTTCCATGTCTCACATCCATACAGTGAACACAGGTAGTACTTCAGCAATTTAGTGCAGATGTGCAGTTTTAATTTTTGACAACACAGAAGTCTTTGGAAGTTGGTGAATGCATTTTTGTAAGCTGTATCCTTAGCTCTGCAAAATTCACAGAAATGTAAATACCCTGGGGCTATAGAACCAAGCAGATTAGCTTTATTGGTAATATTCTGCCCATCCTGTATTGCCCCTTTTGCTGGTGCAATATTAATGGATTATATCTTTCACATACTTTTTATTTTTTCTTTAAGGCCTGATTCAGCTCTCACTTAAGTCAGTAGGAGTCTTTCTACTAACTTCAATGGAAGTTTGATTTAGTCCTTACTCTTGATATTATATTGTCCAATTTAATTTCTTTGAAAATATAACAGTATTCTCAGCTGGTGTAAATCTGCTCCATTAATTTCAATGGATCTTTACTGATTTATGCCAGCTCATGATCAGATCCATAATATTTAAAAATTAAACCAGCATATTCTGTACAGATAAACACACACACTCCTGCTGGAGTCAAAGAGATGTGAGTTTGAATATCTGAGGGCAGAATGTAGCTCAGTATTTATAAGCAAGCTCTTTGCTACTTTTCCTGTAATTAAGCTGTGTATTGTATCGCTTTGCAGTTATTCAGCAACCTAGTAAATAGTTACTGTGTAATTACCTCTGATCCTCTGTGAATTAAGAAATCCATTTTGTTAGTGCCCTTGAAATCTTCTGAGCAGTCATTAGGGGTATTTGTTTCTTTGCAGAACGCTCTGAATGCAAACATAGCAAAGTCCCAAGAAACTATTTCTCCGTATATTTCATTATGACAACAGTGAGCTTCATATTCACTGTGACTCATAACCAAGATATATGTGACACATCAATATGAGTAAACAGATAATTCAAAATAAATTTCTGAATACTCCTTGGATAACTGTATTGTAACATGCTATCTCAGTGTCAAGCTTTTGGAGGTGTTTTTTTTTATTATTATTATTATTTTTTTTAAAAAATCCTGCTTTAGTTGTAACTCCCACTATACTTAAAAAAAATGTAGGGAACAAACGTTCTCCCAGCCACCCTTCCATCCTGATACCACATCACATACAAATCTGGGAATTAACTGGCAATAATTCATACAGTGTAGATCATTTTCCTTCCTTACTCATTCCCAAGTATTTGGGGATGGCTGTAGTCAGTTCCCCATCCCTCCAAACCTGGTACCAGCCCACTGCTGGAATCCCACATCCGTCTCCTGGCATAAGGGTTAAGGAGCTGACTCTGCTGTGCCAGACATTAGGAGCCCCAACCCCATTCACAGGTTCTTTAGAGGACACCTTCCCCTAAATCCACTTCTGACTCCTGTTTACCAGCCACCTTAGAAATGGCTGTCTGGACTGGACATTGATTACCTGCTAAGTTGTGACAGTGTGAACTGTACCTCTTGACTTACTCAAATGGGTCCTGGAGCTTCTGTGGAGAAGATGAACTCCAATCCCATTCCCATTCAATCTCTGTACTGAGGAAAAAAATCCTTCCCAGTCCTGAAAACCTCAACTAGAACAATGCTCACATCAGACCAAAAAAAACAATCCTACACTGATTCCATGGGTGAGAAAGTGGGAGCTGCTGGACTGGATAGGAGAGAGAGCTCCATTAAGCAGGACAGGGCATATATATACCCTCTCCCTGGTGTGCAGGGGGAAAATGGCATGCCTGAATTTCTTCAGCCTTCCCTCAGCTCGAGTGATGCCCTCATCTCTCGCTCCCCAACCCAAAGGAGGAAGGTAACCCATCAAGGAACTATGACCCCTTTCTTTCCACTTGACCAGAAAAAGCCTCCTGCCATTGAGGTTGTAGGTACTGTATTCTGATGAGCCTTTCTGGTAACTGGAGTTAGAATCTGTTTCTTTGCTTCTTATTAACTTCCCTTATTCCTTGTGACAGCTGCCACTTGTTAACTCTCCCAGTATGTGACAGAGATGTTCCTATTGGTCAGATGGAAGTAAGAGACAGAGAGATATTGCAGGGAATCCAAGGAACAGCTGGGATTTAGGAAACATCTTTGGATGTGATTTGAATTCTGACATCATTATTTGAGTTACCAATAAATCCAAACCCCAGAAGCAGTAAGTTTGTCTTTATGCAATGTGTGTTGTAAACGTCATTTGGAACAGACTGAGATGAGAAAGCTACAAGCACGCAGCAACATAAGCACTTTGATGGGTTTCTTATATTTTCAGAGGCTATATGCAATATCATAATCATTGTTAGGAAGTAATGGGTTCTCATTTCTACACATTACCATGAGTTATTTCCAGAAAATAATGTGACACCATAATATAACTTGAAACAAACACATAATAAAAGCACTAGAACAAGTCTACACTATAGGATAAAGAGATTAAGGAGCCAGTCTCAGACACAACAAACCTAGCAAGTGAATTTCCAGGGCTTGAGTCACCATTGTGTTGTTCCTGTTTTAGGTTGGAGTATCTCCACGTTAATCAATGGAGCTTGAATAGTATAAAGTTGGAGTAGCACAGTCAGGAATCTAGCCCACAGTTTAGAGCAATCACAATGTTAATATGGTGACTGTGTATTATGCATATTAAAATGCTATAAATTGATTCATACAAAACAACCTATTATCAATTATAATTACCTTTGAAATTGTATAATGAATAGAAGCAATAATAAATAAATGTTATTGATGACTAGATGTCTGAGATGTTTTAGATTTTTAATTTAAAAAACATTTCATGAATAGCAAAATAAATAACTCAGAAGAAAACTGACCCAAAACATTTCAATACAACTTTTTACAACACCTAAAATTATTATAAAATATGTTTCTTGTATTTATTTATTTAATAAGTGGGCAGATTTTAAAATATGCTCAGCACTTGGCAGTTCCCATTGTTCTCAACTATGCATGTTGAGCACTTGGGAAAATCTGCCTCTTTCTTTACCTCTTAACCTGAAGGTACTGTAACCCCTCGCCCACAACGACCTTTGTTAAAACTCAAAGCATGCTCCTCTGAGTAGCTTCATTATTTGAGATGGAAATTCCATCCACAAAAGTGCTCCAGAGACACTGACTTGCATGGTGTTCAATTATAGATATATCTCCACCCTGTTCCATTACCAAGCTATGGCCTGCAATGAACCACACACAGTTTTCAAGGTACTGGAGTCACATATTGCCAGAAGAATAAGTGTACTCACATCAAAATAACTGTGTATTCTGCACTACTGATCTGGGGGGGGGGGGGGAATTCCTTCAGAAATTATAAAATTCAAGGTGCGCATGTTCATTTGGCAATTGTCCAGTTTAGAAACTCACTTCACTTCAGTCTCACACTCATTTTGCTAATGCAATAATGAAATATTGTCAGTTTGTACTTTCCTGCATTTCTTTTGCGGCAATTAACAAATCGGTCAAGCACATTAATCCTTTAGCTAACAGACCTGCTTGCATTTGTACTTATTTTAGTCCCTATCATTTCTAGGCCCCATAACACCTCATATGCTCTCCCCTTCTCTCAATCTGCCCCCTTCATGCACATTTTTATAGTGTAAATTTTTATCAGTGTTGTCAGTCTCCAAATCATTTTGCAAAGTCAGTGTTTTGCAAAATGTAGAGCTTTACATACTAACATGAGTCCATATACTTCTGAAACCAGGGATGATGGTTTTTAGGCATCTGATTCAATCACTCTCCCGATTAGGTGTGGTTACCACCTCCTACAAAGTATGCTTCTTGCATTTTTTTTTTCAGCTAAGTGTTCATGTTTATAGTTGTCTTGTGATTTCGCCTTACCAGATAACTGGAAACACAGTTTCCTTGCCCACTTATTCTCCTTCTCTTCAGTGCCCCCACCTGCCTGTTTGCATGTTTGCATGCCAGTTCTTACAGTTCTTACTGTTGAGATCTCTGTTCCATTCTATAGAGGCTTTTATATCACACTCGTAACCATAATATCTGAGTACGTTTCTAAGAATGTGACTACATATTTGTCATGTTTTTTTTCTCTCTCATCTTCTTCACACAGGGAGTGGATTGTTTTGGTAGCACATTTCCACTCCCTTTAGCATCCATGTGGGCCACTTCCCCTCAGACGAGTTCCTGAGATAAATACATAAATTGCTCACATGGAAAGCAATATAATCTTTCGAAAGTAGGTAATGCATTCTAGTGCATCTTTAGGTGAAGTTTAGTAGACAGAAGCAAAGAGAGCCAGGATCATGTGACCAAATACCTCAAGGACCTCCAGCACTTGCTCTGTGGTCTATAAAAGGGTAAGCCTCTAGCCTGTAGTTATGACCAAATAAAAAAGAAATTTAGCTTAGTAAATTCAGGTAGAGCAAAAATTATGGGTTATATAATTTCTATCATGATCAGACAAGAAAGAGTCTGGTGAAAAGGTTAAGCAATTCTGAACTCCTATTTAAACCTTTTCTAATGCTTCCCTTTCCTTTTTAAGTTTTACTGAAATTTATTCAGCCTTAAATGAAAGATAATTATATAGTATACCAAAGTAATTCCCTAAAACATTATAATTATTCTTAATAACGTCAACAGTAGTTTTACAAGAAAAGACAAAATAAAATTAAGAAATTAGAAGTATTAACAAAAGAATTTATGACATTAAGATGTAGTTTTCAGGTATATAAAAGGCTGTTACAAGGAGGAGGGAGAAAAATTGTTCTTCTTAACCTCTCAGGATAGGATAAGAAGCAATGGGCTTAAACTTCAGCCAAGGTAGTTTAGGTTGGACTTTAGGAAAAACTTCCTAACTGTGAGAGTGGTTAAGCAGTGGAATTAATTGCCTAGGGTGGCTGTGGAATCTCCATCACTGGTGATTTTTAAGAGCACCCATCAGGGATGGTCTAAATAATACTTAGGCCTGCCTTGAGTGCAGGGGACTGGACTAGATGACCTCTTGATACTCCTATGTTCTATGTCTGGAAAACATTTTTGTGGTCACATCACCATTTTCATTTCAAGATCTCTTCTATTTTCTCATCCAGTGCTTTGACTAATGATCCACCAGAATTTTTACTGGTTGTGGTACTTTGCCAAACACCATCAGGAATATTAAAATAATTGTTCAGATAACTGTATTATAATGCAAAAAAGATGTTACTTATTTTTACGTAGAAATGAGTTACAGTGATTTCTACTTTTCTGTGTTAGAATAAAATCTTTTTTCAAATATGCAAGATTCAAGAGCTATTTATTTCATAACACTTCCTAGATAAAAATGAATTTTTATATTCTCAAGCATAGCTGAACAATTTCATTATCAATATTTGGTAACCAACTAATACGTTTAATATTAGTTTAAAGAGTAGAGCTGTGAAGAAAAGGAAAATTCATTCATGGAAGATTCTGAATTTTCAGAATTTGTTTTTATTCCAAGATGGAACAAACCCCCACAATTTGAAAACTCTCCACAAAAGAATTTCCATCCATCCATCCATCCATCCACGATTGATTAAAATATTTAATTTAAACTTTGACGTTTTACATTTATAATACATAATACAATAACATAAAAAATAAAAATGAAAAGTCATTTAGAAAAGAAAAACAAAATGCATTCTGAAAATGTCAAGCTATAATGTGTTGACATTTTTAGGAACTATTCTTTCCTTTTTTTCCCCCCAAAAATGATTTTTTGGCAAAATCAACATGGCAATGGAAATGTGTCTTCCAACAGTAAACTGTTCTGAGTTTTATTTTCAACCAGCTTTATTTAAGAGGCAGGCCTCAGCAAGCCCCTGGTAGCCTTTCTGCTAGGCTAGGGAAGCTGTATTTAAAGAATGATTGAACAAAGGAGTTAAGCCAAATCATCTCTCTGTGACTGCACCTAGTAGCAATAAGGGTCATCAGCATTTTGTTAGGAAACCCTTTTTCAGATGTTTCTAACTTGGTTGTAAAAATTTGGTCAGGGTTAAAAACTAAGTGTTCCCCTATACAGTCCAGCAGTGGTGCTGTATTTTCAGTGGATAACACATGCCATCCTGACCATTATTGCCAGGAGCTAAAATATTGAGATCCCTCAGGGATTGGGCTGTTCAAATTCTCTGTCATGTCGGGCCCATCAGAACTAACAAAGATAGAAGCGCTAGGGCAGCAATAAGAGTATGTTTACACTGCAGTTGTAGATGTGACTGCAGCTCTGGCCGAATTCCGGGCACGCTTGTATACCTTTACTGCTATTTTTAGCTGAGCTAGTTAGATTAGCACTAGCCTGGGTATGCCAACCTGTGCTGCAGTGAAGCCTCCAATTCAGTGTACACACATACACTAAAGGTGTTGCTGCATCCATGCTAGAGCAATGGTGGGAGGTTTTCCTGTGTTTTTTAACATAGCTGCACCATGTTAGAAAAAGCAAATCTTTTCATCTATGGAAGAGAGAAAACAGCAGGCAAAGCTCAAGCCATGAAGGAATCTGTCACTGATAGAAGAGATGTTGAAAGAAAAGAGGAAACTTGCAAGAGGTGGAGCCAATGAGAAAAAATATATCTTTACACAGATAGCTCAGTAGTCTCCCAGTTGAAGAGGAAAGAGAAACACCACCCATTGTGTTCTGCTGCCTTTGTATAGATAGAGAACATTAAACATTCTGATAAAAGCAAGTAAAAAGTATCGATGGAAACCAAATAAAGAGGTACTCTTTAAGGTGGTCAGAGCCAGGTAGTTGGATAGTAGGGACTTCAGGAATTAATCTTATTTATGGGTTCTAAAATGAATAGTATCTGCATTTAAACTATCTCCCTGTGCAGAGTGGTCCTATGCAAGGTTTTGGTTACTATTTTTCTCCTCCTCTGCACCATTTATTACTCTCATGTTTCATTCTAACAGACTGTAAATTCTCTGCCGCAGGGACTGTCCTTTCACTCTGTGTTTGAACAGCACAGAGCACAATGAGGCCCTGTATTTGGCCCAGTATGTCAGTAGCATAAAGAATAGGGTGCAGCTTACATGTGAGCAAGTGGTCATATCTATGTTTCTCAGCTGCTGAAAGTTACATGCCGTAAAACTGACTGAAGGTATAAATTATTATTCTGAGTCACACACTGAATTTGGGACCGACAATTTAACACATATCAAATATTACAAGAAGAAATATATCACAGAATAATTAACTCCTGATAAATCTCTCTCTCTCTCTGATTCTATATATAGTATGCATACAAGAACGGTATATATTTTTAAACTTAGGGCTGGACTGGCACATTGCAATCCACTGTGAGGGGGAGCATATTGTTGCACTGTGGCAGGATCAGCACAGACCAACTATTGTGAACTTTGTTCCAAGGCAGATGTAAACCAAACCTGCCCCCTTCCTAGCTCAACTTACTTCCTCCTTGACATCTGTGTTGATGGATCTGCTGTGTGGTAGGGAGAACCCAAGACTCTTACTCATCCCACTTCTACCACCACCTTCACCCACCTATGCAAGAGGAGTAGCAGCAGCCTGGGAAGAGCTGCTCCATTTTGTAATTGATAACATAGGTGGCCAACTCAGGAAAAGGAAGGATTTGATTACTCTTTACTCCCCAGTGTGGGGATGTAGGCAGGCTCAACACTGAGCCCATAAAATGGAAGCATAACGTTGCACTTCTTTAAGTCTCAGCATCCTCATTTCCACAAGATTATATGTCACAAACCATAACTGAGATTCATTTCAAATATGGTGATTGCAGAATCCAAATAAGTAAAAAAGAATAAAGAAATAAGCAACACAGCTATATAGACACACACAGAGAGAGCACATGTGTTAATCATGAGTGGCAATTTTTAATGAGCACAGTAGTTCTAATGTCAGGTGAGAGAAAGTTTGTGTATTTTAAAGGGATTATCACTTAATCACCTTTAAAGCTTACCATGTTTTCCTGACTCTTGCTGATCTGAATCTTTACAAAGATACAGCTTAGACAATGGAATTTTATAGAGGTTTTTAATGTTGTAATTTATGACATAATTGTATATTGTGCACATATTTCTGAAACACACCGACTCACCTTTTGCAAGGCCAGTTCCAGACTGGCATAGTTAGTAAGGAGCCCATATCTTATAATAAACCAGGCATTTATTTTAAGATTCACCAGAGCCTCATAATTCAAGTGGACCTCACTTATGGTCTATGAGATATGAGCATGCAAATATCAGCATGTTCAGCTTTGGATTAGTGAAATGTTCTGCAGTCATATTATGTGAATAAAGCACCCCTTCATTGCCTAAGTTATAATAATGTCTCTGATATAAACCTTTACCTTGGCTCCCAGCTACCTTAAACCTCCATTTATTATTAGTCTTGTTATATCAGTTAATGACAGACTGGGAGGAATTGATGGCATGAAGAACAGATGAGGAAAAGGTGTTATTGCTATTTTAAGAGGGAGGTGGAAAATCATGGAAGAGGAATATGAAGGCAGAGGGAAGATAGAAATATCCTACAATAACAGTGAAAACTAAAAATGTAATGCTCTATACACAAAGCAGTCTGAGTCATCAACTTCTACTCCGCTTACAATATTTGGATAACATTAGTGAGGATGGTGTAATAAATAATAAACTGTGCAAATTTGGCTTTCTTTTGATGTTAGAGCTGCAGACACAGTAATTACTATGTCATCTTAATTGGGTATTGATAGATAAGGCAAAACTTTCTTTACCCATTTTACATATCATAAGTGAGACTAGGAACAGGATGGACCAGCAGATAGCCACTCAATGGTAAAAGTTATCACAATTTCCATCTATTCAAAGCCTACTTAATCATTGTTTAATGTATTTTTCTATTTTCATATGCACACTGTAAATAATTAATATCTAGTACATTATACCATATCATATTCCCCTCACTTTCACAGGATACTGAGTTTCCATTCATAATGTAAAATGATGTGCTACTATTCATCATGCTACTAAGTGACCAGTTGTAGGGCTATGGAAGAATGAAGCCATGCTTTTGACACTGGTGTGTGCTTTGATAGAGTAGAGTGATATTCATATCCTAAATGCATGTTTTGTTTAAGGGCAATTCAAATGGCAGGTACAGTTCAAACCTGGTCCAATTAGGGCAAAGTTCCCCCATCTGACAGGACAATAGCAGAACTCTGGGAAGCATGGAAATTGGGGAGGGGTAGGAAAAACTGACTGGGAAGGAAAGTGAGATGCAGGTGCTAGGAAGGATGTGAGCAGATGAGTGGGAATTACAAATGAAGGGCTCTTTTCCCATATAATGGGTATAGTTGAGCAGTCAGAAAACCACACTGCAAAGATAGTACAAGACAAATCAAGGATGGAAGGAACACTGCACAAAAAGAAGAGGGAAGTTAAGGGTGCACCAAAAGTTATTGAAAATGTCAATTTAATTCTCATTGCAAGCTTAGTATCTCAAAGTATTTTTATGCCTACATATTTCCCTAACCCTTCCTCCTCTTCAAACTGCAATACAGGAAAATAAAACTATGTCAAGTCCCCAGCCATCTGGTGAATTCTCCCAAGCTTCTAATCACAATAACGACTCCATTTTCAGCATATATTATGAAGTTCTTTAGATCTCAGTCACATATTACTGTGTGATACAACAAAACAATGTGAAATTCCATTATTCCAGAATCTAAGTTTCCAGAGTCAGTGACAGGAAATAAAGTTCACCTTTTATATTCAAAGAACAAAAAGGCATGTTCCTAGTAGGAAAAGGTCACCTGGCCAACAACACTGCTCCCTTTAGATTTTAATCAACTTCATGTTCTTACTTTATATTCTTCTTGACTCACAAACGATTCTCTCTGGAGCAAACTTGACAGGGGGCGGGGGAAGGAAATACACAAGAATCAATTTATGTCACTAGTCATTTTTGGTATCCTTCTTGCTGTACTTTAATAAGTGAGTTTCTGCCTTACACTCCAAACTTCTATTTCAGCATAATTTTGCAGTAAGGTAAAAAACCTTTGTTTTATTTTGTTATCTTAAACATCGACGTGACGGATAATATCAGCGTAGCAGGGTCACTATGTGACAGGATAGGCAATATGCTTAACTGTAAAGGAGCAAACTCTTGTTTAAATACAAATATTTTCAATAGTAAGAAACATTTAGTAGAATACATAAGAGGTAACTTGATTTATGTTTTAAGACGAATGCTTGAGCTTCTCAAACCAGTGCAAGAAACTTATCCACACATCTCTCCATTAAAATTAACAATAAATGGCAATATCTCCTGCACTGGTTTGAAAAATTTCACCTGATATGGCTGAAGCTGTTGTGCAGTGTTTAAGATTACTTTCCGCCCCACATTTTCCATTGATGTCTTTGTTTATAAACACTGAAGCACACCACGTCTTCAGCATTGTGACCATGAATCCAGACTGAATACTTGTCTGAGAATCACCACGGTGGGACATTCACTTTGTGTGCTATTTAGTTCTTGCATTTTGGGAATGAGCTTGCAAATCATCTCCTGTCTACATATCACACAGATTTAAGACAGACAATGGGGATAAATCTGTTAATCATTTATAACGTCATATCTATGTCTATCTAAAAAAAAATCCAAACAGATTCCTTTCTATTGCTAGAAGTAGGTAATCTACCTATGTGACCAGAACAATATCTATACCTAGGCCTAAAGCGAGATTGAAAGGTGTAAAAGAAGTCAAGGCCTTCACGTGCTTTGATAACATCTGCTCAATAAGTTTTGTTGTTGTTGTTTAGTTTTTTAAATAAAGAAGTTTAGAAGACATACTGGTAGCTGGTGAGATGGTCAGAATCAAGACACAACTTCTTGGGCCTAATTACTTCTCACTTGAATTAACCTGGCCTTTGCCTTCTCAAAGGAATATATTAACAGTTTTCACCAACTGGGGACATTATATTCCTTACCACCTAATTTTACCATCTGTGAAAAGTATTGATCTATCTTGTATGTCACCAGATGTAGCTCTGTTACTACATCTTGAAACTGGTTGAAACTCAGAAAAAATATGTTTCACTTCTACACACGTATTCCCAAACACTGATATTCTACCAGAAAGGCAGCCAAAGCAGTCTGAATCTAATTAATTGTATTCACCACAAAGTAAATAGAAAGTTTACAGCAAGAAATACTGAACTCTGCTTCTGAGAGAAAGCAGCTCAGATTCACCAGACAATCTACCACCTAAAAGACTACCACTATTTAAGACTTCATGTCCGGGTGGTGGAGCAAAATACTCCCTTTGTCTTTATCAATGCAGAAGATTGCCAAAATTTGTTTACATCAGAACTTAAAAGAAACAGAGATCAGTTTCTACTCAAAACATGATGCTATCACGTGAGGATGTGGCAACAGGAGGAGACACTTAGTAGTCACCTTATTAATCGTCAAGGACAAAAGCTGATTATCATGTCCTACAGCTGGCCACTGACTAAGAGAACTCTGGAACACAAATAAGTCAATTTATCTCTACCTCAGCCCACAATAAGAGTAAAGGTGAGCTCTGAACAGCGATTAGGAAGTAAAGGCCAAGTACTAGACTACTGATAGACTAGGACAGAATGAGCTCCTCAATATCCATCCAAACCCCCTATTGAATATTCTACATATATGTTATGTAACTTTATTTTTGTATTGCAAAATCATTACTTCATTGATATTATCATTATACAATTATATTGACAATGCTTTTTGAATTTGCCTTCATAGTTAGTGCCTGAAAGATGGTATACTGACTCTGTTTGATTTTCAAGGAACATACTGTCTCATAAAAAAGACCAGACTTAAAGTAACAACAAAATTAAATATGTTCCTTCCTGTCCCCCTCCCCGTGACAACTCACAAAACACACTTATTTCTGGCTTAGAAGCTTTTAAAAATACTTCTTCAAATAAAAAAATATATAGGTTTCTATGGTATTCTGTGAAATTCAGCCTTTGTTTCATTCTAAATGCCACATAATTACACTGGAAATGTGAAAAAGCCATCAGCAGGAACTCTAATGCTAGGTGCAATCTGGGTATTATTTTTTTCATAGTCACCCTGTAGGCAGCAGTTTCACAATAGTGATGGATGCTGTGGCTTATATGAGGCCTAATGACAAGGCTTATTATTCAAAATACTTAAGTATAATTATTTTTTTTAAAAAAAGCTGGGGAGGGTAGGGAATTGATTCTGATGTCAATGTGATTCAATTGACTTGGTGGAGCTTCTCCTGAAACACAGTGAATCAGGAGACAAGTCAGTTAAAACAGTTTCTTGATTTTTTTTTTTCCTTTAGCTTTCAGAGAAATGGAAAGTGAAATTCTTCTGCATCATGGCAAGCCACATCAGACACCGCATGACAAAACATGTCATCCAAGATAAGAGAGAATGCACATTTGGATAATACATTCAGTTTAATCAGTTAAAGGCATTACAGTCTTTCATACAAAAACTCCTCTTTTTAAATCAGTCACCTCACCAAACAGCAATAACATGAATGCTACCACATTCTAATATATTTACACCAGTGCAAGTCAAAGGATAGGGGGAGAAACCAAAACAAAATCATTGAAATATTTGTGAAGTATCTTTCCAGTTTTCTGACACAATTTTCCTTTTGTAGAAAATTTCCAACCAACTCTAATTACTATAGCGCTTAGATGCCTTACACATCAGATTCCAAAGCAAGCAGCCTCTTTGGCTGGCAGCCCACAGCAACTCTGAGGGTTCCCTAAAAATCCTCTCCCTATTCTGTAGGATTACTGTTTCCTGGCTTCTACCTATTCTGTAAGATTACTGTCTCCTGGCTTCTACCTATTCTGGGGGATTACTGTCTCCTGATTTTAGTGCTTTACCCACTTCTTACTGGTGACAGGACAAATGCATTGTACACACATATAGCCAGAAAACATATTAATTCCACTGTGGTGATGACAGGGGACTTCCCATACCCAGTGCCAAGTATTTCTATTGGAAATCACAAGAAAACCATATATTCACAAAAAAGGACCATGCAGAAGGCTTACAATAGCACTAGCATCACAGTGCTTTTCCTGCGGATTGTGCAACTCAAACTAACGGAGGAAAGCAGATAGTTCTTTTGTGTGAGATGTGTTCTTTCATTGGAGGGTTTGTTATATTTTATTTTTGGCCTTATGAAGCAGATCAACCTTTCTCCTGAACAAATCAGCCTGCTGTCCTTCTACTATCAATATCTTTCTTTAGCTCCGAAGTCTATGGATGTGCTATGCTGGACGAGGCTCAAGAAGTAATGGAAAAAAACATTTTGTTTGATTCAGCTACTTAATGCTGGTGCATTTCTTTTATGGCTGGGCTCAGTATTCAATGTCGGTCAAGTTCTGGATGAAGATATAATGACATATGTTTTAATTCTTGTGGTAAATCTCATAATATCGTAATATGTGATAGAAGTAAGGATGCCATGGGGAAAACTGATATGGAAAATTTCCTTAGAATCAGCATTTCTACAACCACAAAAATCTATCCATTGCACTTTGCAACTTTCTCCACTAGAGATGGTATATTGCTCATTGGCTGATATCGATATGGGCAAAAGATGCTCCAGATAATAGACTTTGTACCGGGTTCCTTGTAAAAGGTTGTTTCCATAGTTTAGGGCCTCTCCAATAGAAAACACTCAGACAATTCTATCAAACTAGTGTTAGCCCACAAGATTTAGCAGTAATTAACAGACCAAGTGTTATTTTAAGTACTACACACATCACAATGGTAGGTCATATTAACATAGTTTACTGTGCATGTAACTCCTAGCTTTCAAAGTAGAAGGAACCATTGTAATCATCTAGTCTGGCCACCCATATTTCACAGGCCATAGAACTTTCCCCCCAAAAATCCTAGAGCATCACATCTTTTTGAAAAACATCCAATCTTGATTTAAAAATTGTCAGTGATGGAGAATCCATCACAACTCTTGATAAATTGTTCCAGTGATTAATTACACTGGTCTACAATTTTTTAGAAGTCGTTGGCTTCAGAGATAAAATGTGATATTTATTATGTATTTTGATGCGATGAATTCAAATATGACAATTAAAACAACTGATTGGCTACTGTTTCTAAGATATTTAAGTTTTTACATTTTATGTCTATGTATATTGTGTAGATAGTAAAGTTTTAATCATAAATTGTAAACCTAGGTCTTTTCATGTGTTTATGGTTGCTTTACATGATAATATTTCACCTGTCCTGTTTATGTAACACTTTAAAAATCAGCAAAAGGGTTATATAAATAAAGTGTATTATGAAACAAAAGGCAAAAAAAACTATTATGTACATAGTTTAGTCCTATTCAGTGTCTACTCGGCACTTCTTGGCTTGTCTCTTGTATTCATTAAATGGAGCATCTCTTGTCACTGTCCAGCAATAGTCTGCAAGCATTGATGGGCTCCATTTGCCCTGACAGCGTTTCTCCATTGTTGCAATGTCCTGGTGAAATCGCTCACCATGCTCGTCGCTCACTGCTCCGCAGTTCGGTGGAAAAAAATCTAGATGAGAGTGCAAAAAATGTATCTTTAGTGACATGTTGCAACCAAGGCTTTTGTATGCCTTGAGGAGGTTTTCCACCCACAACCTGTAGTTGTCTGCCTTGTTGTTTCCGAGAAAATGTATTGCCACTGACTGGAAGGCTTTCCATGCCGTCTTTTCCTTGCCACGCAGTGCATGGTCAAATGCATCATCTCAAAGAAGTTCACGAATCTGAGGACCAACAAAGACACCTTCCTTTATCTTAGCTTCACTTAACCTTGGAAATTTTCCACGGAGGTACTTGAAAGCTGCCTGTGTTTTGTCAATGGCCTTGACAAAGTTCTTCATCACACCCAGCTTGATGTGTAAGGGTGGTAACAAAATCTTCCTTGATTCAACAAGCGGTGGATGCTGAACACTTTTCCTCCCAGGCTCCAATGACTGTCGGAGTGGCCAGTCTTTCTTGATGTAGTGGGAATCTCTTGCACGACTATCCCATTTGCAGAGAAAACAACAGTACTTTGTGTATCCAGTCTGTAGACCAAGCAAAAGAGCACCAACCTTCAAATCACCACAAAGCTGTCACTGATGTTGGTCATAGTTTATGCACCTCAAAAGTTGTTCCGTGTTGTCATAGGTTTCCTTCATATGGACTGCATGACCAACTGGAATCGATGGCAAAACATTGCCATTATGCAGCAAAACAGCTTTAAGACTCGTCTTCGATGAATCAATGAAGAGTCTCCACTCATCTGGATCGTGAACAATGTTGAGGGCTGCCATCACACCATCGATGTTGTTGCAGGCTACAAGATCACCTTCCATGAAGAAGAATGGGACAAGATCCTTCTGATGGTCACGGAACATGGAAACTCTAACATCACCTGCCAGGAGATTCCACTGGAGCCCAACAGCTCTGCCTTACTCTTAGGTAGTTCCAAATCCCTGACAAGGTCATTCAGTTCAGCTTGTGTTATGAGGTGTGGTTCAGAGGAGGAGGATGGGAGAAAATGTGGGTCCTGTGACAATGATGGTTCAGGACCAGAAGTTTCATCCTCTTCCTCTTCCTCGTCTGACTCAAGGGAGAATGATTCTGGTGCATCAGGAACCGGCAGTCCTTCTCCGTGGGGTACTGGGCGTATAGCTGATGGAATGTTTGGATAATGCACAGTCCACTTTTTCTTCTTTGACACACCTTTCCCAACTGGAGGCACCATGCAGAAGTAACAATTGCTGGTATGATCGGTTGGCTCTCTCCAGATCATTGGCACTGCAAAAGGCATAGATTTCCTTTTCCTGTTCAACCACTGGTGAAGATTTGTTGCACAAATGTTGCAGCATATGTGTGGGACCCACCTCTTGTCCTGATCTCCAATTTTGCAGCCAAAATAAAGGTGATAGGCTTTCTTAACCATAGTGGTTATACTGCGCTTTTGTGATGCAAAAGTCACTTCATCACAAACATAGCAGAAGTTATCTGCACTGTTCACACAAGTATGAGGCATCTCTGCTCACTTTGACTAAACAGAAATGTGTCCCTTTGCAAAATTAAACATTGACAAATAAGAGAACACGACACTGTATGATTTCTAGAGCTGATATAGGGCAATTTGTTCAGCGAAGTGATGTAAGCTTTGTTATGATTGCATCATCCATGACTTCTAGGAAGAACGTGATGCAATTCATATCATGTATGATGCAATACCAGCTTCAGATTGCATCATTCATTGTTTTGCCTAAAAAGCAAGTACTGTCCAAACCCAGTCATAGATTTATTCATAGATCCAGTCAAAGATGTATTTTAGTCATTTCTGGTTTAAATTGAGATCCCTTCCCTTTATAACTCACTTATCCTCCGCCATTCCCATGTCAAGGGTCGTATATACTGACCCAATATCATATCTTGAAAACTAGAGCCAATCAACAATTTTAAGCATCATTTTCGTTCTTAGTGACTCAGAATTAGTAAAGGTTGACTACATTTATTTCAGAAGCATTTTGGCTGTTGAGCAGTGTTACCTTTACTGTTAAAAATTTACACCTTATTTCCAGGCTGAATTTGTCTACTTTCAACTTCCAACCACTGGATCATGTTTTACCTTTCTCTGCTAGACTGAAGAGCCTGTTATTAAATATTTGTTTCCCATGTAGGTATTTGTAAGAGTGCATTTCCCATTAACCTTTTCTTTGATAAGCTACATAGATTAAGCTTCTTGAATCTGTAACTATAAGCCATGTTTTCTAATCCTTTAATCATTCTTACTGCTCTTCTCTGAACCCTCTCCAATTTACCAACATTGTTCTTGAATTGTGGACACAGAACTGGATACAGTATTCCAGTTCTTGTTGTACCACTGCCAAATACAGAGGTTAAATAACTTCTCTACTCCTACTGGAGATTCCACTCTTTATTTTTTGGAGGATTGCATTAGCCCTTTTGGTGACAGCCTTGCAATGGGAGCCCACATTCAGCTGATTATTTACCATAACCCCTACATTTTTTCAACCACTGCTTCCCAGGATAGTCACCCATTGTATAAATATGGCCTATATTCTTTGTTCCCAGAGGTCTATATTTACCTTCAGACATATTAAAATTGCTCTGTATCAGTGACCTGTCCTGTTCATTATTTATCACTCCCCCAATTATTGTGCCATCTGCAAATTATCTCAATGATAACATTTTGCTTTCTTTCAGGTCATTGATAAAAATGTTAAATAGTGCGGGGCCAACTTGAGATTTTATTTTATAGTCAATTATATCTTTCTTGGTTATGCACAAACTCCGGTTACCACTCATGGCTGATGCTTTCAAATATAAATACTATAGGAAAATTGACTTCAAAATATTGTAAAGTCCAAGTAAAAATCATTCTATCATTCATTTTCATGTTGGAACACGATGGTGTTATGAGCTTCATAATTAAAAGTAGTAATTATTACAGCACCAAATACTTAAATCAGATGGTTGGGTAAGGGTGGGAGGAGTTGAAGCTGAAAATCAGTAGAGGTCATTAACAGTGTTAATATGGCTATGGTTATTGTATCATTAGAAAAGTAGTATGGTTTCTTCAACAGAAGACAACTTTCTTAGGACAGTGTGAGAAGAGCGCATCTACTAATAGAAATTGTGTATACACATTGATGGCAGAATAAATATATTAGCAAGATCACATATATACTGTATCTCAGCTGAACCTGTAAAAGATGGAAAAACCACTCAGCAATATCATTAAAGAATAGAAGACCAACTTTTCTATGGTTTCTTTGCTGCAATAGGTTCTCTGTGTCAATTTTCTTTTCTAAAATCATAATAATTAAACTTGCTTATGCCCTAAATCCTCAAAATTAAACTAATTGAGAATTTTGTCTGGTTATCATCTAAGGCCCAGATTTTTAATGGTATTTAGGCATTACTGTGCTCAGTGTTGCAATGTCTGATTGATTTAGGACTCTAAGCCTAATTCAAAGCCTGGATCTCATTCAGTCTCAATGGAACTTATATTTTAGAAAACTGGCCTAAGATCCTGAATTCTGTGGATACTTAAACATGTATGTAACTTTGATCATGTGCAAAGCTACATACATGCTTAACCATTTATGGGACTAGAACAAAGTAAATGCTCAGAGTAAAGACCTTTGGGTTTGGCTCACAGTTTACTTCAGTCGTGTGATGATTTCACCCTCCTTCTATTAGATTCTCACCAGGTACTCCTTCTCTCTTACATTTACAGTTTTTTTTCCTGCACAAACATATCCATATTTTATTTTATAACTATATTCCTCACTTATAAAACACATTTTTGAAAATAGACATGATAGGAAAACATCATATACAATTAGCTTAGCTTTCAAAACCTTGATATTTTAAAATCTAAAACACACATACAGTACTGTAGAATATCTTTCACAATCTATACAATCTCTAGTATAATATGCAATGGTAGGTCATATTAATACAGTTATTCAAATATTTGAAACTACAAAAATATTACAAGACAAACAAAACCAAAAGTAAAGCATGGAAAAATGCATAAGCACTTACTAGTTTCCGTAGCTACAATAGTTATGTTGTGCCACGTGTTTGTTTCTCTGTCGAGTGGTGTTGCCAAAGTTATTTTTCCATCATCTGCATTAATGTTGAACTGTCTCTCAAGGTCAGTGTGTCGATCAATGGAAAACCTACAAAATGGACATCCCTGTAATCTACTCAGATAAGTTTGTATGATCTGTATATATTGTAAGAGAATTTAAGTAATCTTCTGAGAACTGCAGTTTTCTAGCCAAATGGATTGAGATGCTCAGGAGAATAATAATTTATAAGACAAAATGAGTGACTGTGTCTCAAGAAACCTAATTATTGTCCAAGGAGTAATTAGCTGAATATTCAACATGAAGGTCATAAACTGCCATCAGGTTCAATAGGTAATATCTTTACAAACTGCTGCTGATCAAGAGTTAATTAGACAATCCATCACATTTATTAGACAGCTTATATAGTATTTCATAGCATCTGCTTATAATTTCAACACCAATATATTAAACACACAAAAAATATTGGGCTTCATTATTATTTTAAAGGAGTACTGAAAAACATTCTTTTACTAATATTCTTCAGTTTTAATGAAACATGAAATATTAACTAAGCATGTTACCTGCTTAGTTTTCAAGCAATTCCATGGACAACAGGTGGTTAATGAATTACCATTTAACGGTAAAGCACTTAGAAACAAAAAAACGGGAAAAAAAAACAACACAAGGATTGACTGTTATATGGATTGACATAATTGGTTTCTAACAAAACAACTTTGATCTGACAGCTAGTCAGAGCTTGCAAATGAGAATATACAGGTAAATTATGCAGCCTAAACATAGCCAGCTTGACTAACAAGCAAGAGCTGCAGTAGATTGCTCCAACAGTGCATTAAGCAGAATGATGATTTAGGGCTCAGCACTAGAAATCTTTTATATAGGTTCATTTTCATAGAGTTGTTTTATTAATGTATTACTTGTAAAAAGAAACTAAACTGGAAAATTAAGCCTTCCGATTTTTTTTTGACAGGTGAGGTGCAAAAAGAATTTATCACAAACTACTGATATGGTACAACAGTCACTGGCTTCAAGGGGTTTTCTTGAAATTGAACTGTGGATTTATATAAGAGACTGTAATGCTTTTGTGTCTAGGTATTATAGAGAATAACAGCATGCACTGATGGTTCTGCATCTGTTCTGCATTATACCTAGGCATAATAAGGTGAATTAGGATGGAGTATCAGAGTGGATTACACACTTTATATTGTGGTTATGGTCTGGAGAGTGACACAAAAATGGCACTGTCCTATTACACATCTGTTTCTTACATACACTCTGCATTATATCTGCTTAGTTTACTGATTAAAAGCTACAGTCGACAAGACAGTTATTAAGATACTAGTGTATTCTATTCTTCATCATGCATCATCATCAACTTCCATCAAAGTCTGATTCCAGAGCCTTTCTTTGTCATGATGACATACAGTGGAGACTGATGTAGAATTAAACAAACCTTGACTAACCTGAACTCATTCCTTGTGTAACTCCACGAATGTTAGCAGGATACACCAGGATACACCAGGACCTACAGGTAGGTAGGCCAGACTGACCTACCTACTTGTAGTAATTGAATCTTAAATCTCAATGTTACACCAATTTTTTTTTCCAATATTTGAATAGTAAATCATTTGTTCATATTAAAAAGTAGATAACTGCTGCAATATAACTATGTTGCTGGTAAATTTAGTAAATATATTGCCCATTTTAAAAGTTTTAGTTCACTGCAAATGTTTATTGGGGAAGTTCTGCTGTACAAATATAGCTCTAGGAAAATCTAATGTAAGCTATAATATTGCTAGATTGAATGACAACTAATGGACTTAAAATTAAAATGTCTCTTTGACCCAAAAGACATTTTATACTTGATTTATCCCATTTTCAAGGTGTTATTAGCTGTGTGCAGAACTACAGTAGCTAAAAAGAATAGTAAAGAAGTATTCATTGCCAAATTTTCATAACTAGTTGCTTAGGGCAAGGCACCTATATTCATATTCGGACCTTTAAGTAAAGTGATTTTCAGGTGAGCAGACTTACTTCCTATTGGCTTGAATAAGAATGAAAATCTTTCCATTTGTCTGAGGCCCCCTCTGTGTCATAATTCCATTTCTGCCTTGGTACAAATAGTATATATATATTTTTAAAGTTACATAACTGGGGATTTAACATCAGTGAATTTACTGTATTGACTTTAATCCTAGCAACATTTATTCAGATATGCGTTAAAAATAAAACCTTATTTAACACAAGTTAAAGGGGGTTACAAGATTGCCAAGAGGCAAACATCTCCTCTTGACTATAAATTAAGAAATATCTTGTATAAAGTAAAAAAGATAAAATCTGTGGTCCCATAAACTTCAGGAGGCTAATAGCACATATGAAGCTACCTTTTCATGATAATGATATTATAGCTCTTTTTAATGGGGATTCATTGTCAAATATATATAAGATACATAAAATATACATTTCTATAAAAATGGAAAGAAATATCTCAGAAAATATTATTCTTTGAAATTGCCATAGGAACATCACAGGCTATTTGGACTTTTTTTTTTTTTTTGGTTATTTTATTAAACTATGCAGGGTAAAATAGAAGGTGTGATCATACATTCCTTGAGCTAAAGACTCTGGGCCTCAATCTGATTGTTCTCACTCAATTTACCTTGGTGCATCTCCACTGACTTCATCTGAGTTATTCTTGATGTACATCAAGGTAAATGAGAGCAGAATGCAACCTTCATTGTTGAAAACTCTCCTTTGCTGACCCTGCTGAAATCTGAATCACAATACTGATGCTATAAATCACCCTATCTCAGTTATGCCAGGCAAAGAGGGCATGTTACTTGGTGACTGAAATAAACAACTGTGCATTAGGAAGGCAAAAAATATTGCAGTGCAGTTTTTAAGGCCTGTTGTGAATTAAGAAAATGATCCATTGCTTCCAAAGATGAAGTATCGCCAGTATGAATTTGAGGGAAACCTTCAGCAATGAAGCTTACTTCACTCAGCTAGGGACACTGAAAGACAATGATCATCTCTGAATGTATAGGAGGCCAGAGAGTGTATAGAAAGCACAAATTACTAGGCATGCTTTTTGCTCTGCATTTGGACCAAGACTTGACCAAGGTAATAAAATAATAGAAATATGAAATGAGCAGCACTGGAACAAGTCAGAACAGATTTGAAGGGGAACTTAGAATGATAAAAGATGCTGAGCTGATACACTGAACCACTACAGAGCAGTTTGACTACCTTTACTCAAGTTCGGCAAAGGAACTTCCTACAGAGTAAGGTGCTACTCGTTGGATTAAGAGTATCCCTAGACACAAGTCTAGAACTATAAACTATACATTTATGGAAGTTTTGGTGGAATTTGGTAACTGTCTGATTAGCAAATGTTTGAAAAATGTCTGTTCAAATTTGTGACTATTTTACATCACAAAGTTTAAAAGTAAATTGGTGATTAAATAATTTGGAAAAGAGAAATTGTAAATGTAGAGAAAACAAGCAGAGCAGGTCCTTATAAAAATAATGCTGGATTATGAAATGCAGACATTCTACGAAATGCATAAAGAAAATAGTTTTGATTAGACATATATTTTTACACACACTTTAGAACTGATATCAACAAATATATCATATGCAAGGGATTACCATAACAGATCATTAAGACAGAATCAACAACTGGATCTTACATAATTACTTCACAGAGCACTAATATCCCTCCATTCTCAGATTTAGAGCCAGACGGAGGTAGTGAGAGAATGGCTACATTACACATACACACAAAGCCTCATCCTTCAGTTTGTCCTGGCACAACTCCCTTTGAATTTAATGGGAGTTTTGCTGGTATGAAGATTGAATGATTCAGGATTGAGCCGTCTGTTTGCTATAGGTTATTCCTGTCCCTTATTACCCTTCCTAACAAACAATCACTCATAACTGGACTGGGACCAAATTGCGAGGCTATGAAGACACCCTCTGTCACCATTTAGACGAGGGTTTCCAAACTCTGGGTCAGTGCTCAAACTGGGTCATTGGAACATTTCAAAGAGTGATGTGGGAGTTCCTGTGGCTCCTATCCCTTGGGGCTGGCTGGGCTCACCCCACTTCTCCAGGCACTGCAACCTCTGGGGTCCCAGCGCGATTCAAGTTTAGCCTAGCCATCATCATGATGGGAGTCCAGGCATAGGTACTGACTCTGTGGGTGCTCTGGGGTTGGAGCATCCATGGGGGAAAAATGGTGGGTGCTGAGCATCCACCGGCAACCCCCTGAACAGAACCACCCCCTTCTCCCAGCGCCTCCTGCCCACTGGTGGGCCCTCCTGATCCGCACCTCCCCCTCTCCCTGCATCTCCTGCCTGCTGCAATCAGCTGTTTCACAGCATGCAGGAGGATGAGTGGGAGGGGGAGCAGAAAGGATGCAGCAGCACACTTGGGGTAGGGGCACTGAACAAGATGGGAAGAAGAGGGGCAGGGTGGAGTGGTGGCGGGAAGAGCCAGGGCGGGGGCAGGGATGGGAAGAGATAGAGTGGGGGTGACACCTGGGGCAGAGCTAGGGTCGAGCGACTCAAGGAACATTGGAAAGTTGGCACCTGTGAATCCAGGTAGGCCAAATTCCACTGAGTGACACTGCAACTCCATAAGACAAGTCACAACCCCACTCACAAATTTGGTCCACTCAGGTGGGTGAGGCCAAAGTTTAGCAGGACTGCAAATCTGGAGCCAAGAGCCAAACCCAGCCAGTCCCACAATACAGGAAATGCAGATGCCACCACTGTGGGGTGAATACTAAGCAGGACACAACCTCTCCTGTGGGTAGAATCTGACTGATGCCACCAGACAGCAGAGCTGTAACCAGGGCAGGACAAGCGGGGCAGCCATCCAGGGCGCAAAGACATGGGTGGGTCTCAGGATGGAAGGACCACTCCATCCCCTGACTCACCTCAGTGGGCCACCTATTCCTGTCTGGGTTAGGAGGGCACAACTAAAAAAAATGAGAGGCATGTGATCCACATGTCCCACCACACATCACCTCTCGTAGGAGAGGAAATATGCTTGCTTGTCCCAGGTATTAAAATGCCTAGTCTGCCACAGGGCTTCCATGCCAGATTATTTACTGGGTCATGACAAGCCATAAACATTTACAAATAGGTCCTGAGCCCCAACAGTTTGAGCGTAACTGATTTAGATTGAAAACAAATGTGATTCACAACCTCATATCAATCTCCCTGACATTTTGTTTGGGAGAAAATAAAGGGAAAAACATCCTATTTTGACATTTTGGGAATAAAAGGTTTTGATTTATCCTTTCAAAACAACTTTGTTTCCATTTAAAAAAAATGTATAATATAATTTTTTGAAATGTCAAAATCAAAACACAACATCTTGTTTCAGCCAAAATGATTTATTTCTTAAATTTTCTTTCTATTTTAAAATTTGTGGGTTTTGTTCCAAATTGGGAAAACACAAATTTTGAAAACTCAAAATCCTTCACAAAATGGATGTTCAATTTTATGCACAGCTCTAATGTATAATAGTGCTGTTGTAGAGATGCAAGGACTCATGACCCTCTTTTATCTTTTAAAATAATTTGTCCAAGAGATAAAAAAGATATTTAAATTCACTAGACCTGTCTGGAACCACCTATTGCTGTACGAGTTAGTGCCAGAATTAACCAGTTGTATGCCAAGAATAACCATGAATATGAAGAAAATTACACTTTGTACCTTTCTCATTTAGTTAACAAGAAAATACTGTGGAAAGATGCCAACCTTTTTTAAATTAGCCCAATCATCTATTGGGGGTTTTTTTAAGAAAAAAATTGAAATTACATTAAAGAATTCAGCATTTCCAATTTTAATAGGCTTGGTTCTGTCCTTTCTCATATCAAACGTATATGTGGTTTCTAAATAATTTGATCAAGAACTAGCATTACCTGGTTCTGCCATTCAGTTTGTATAGCATTTTGGAGAACATCATGAGAGATGTTCACATATCACACGTGCACATCAGGTGAAGAAAGGGAAGAGTTAATGATGTTACATATCCAGAGGGGAATAAAGCAAGAAAGTGATTCAGATATTAGGGCTGGGACATGGGCAACCTGGCCTAGGGGTTAGCCTTAGGCATGCACCAGAAGCCATTTACCAGAAATCAGGTTGGGTTGGAACACCTTGAGATTAGAATCGGGAGATACCAGAGGGCAGGGATCAAGAATCAGTTATCAAGTGTCAGGCCAAGTCAGGATACCATCAGGTCAGGTTTAAAGGCAGAAACAGGTAAACTCCAGTGGTCCATGGCTGGATGAATCCCACTTGAATAGACAATTTCCTGTTTCCTCCTCTGGCTTCAATAGGGGCTGCAGCCCTTCAAGAGCCTTAGAGCTCTCCTAATCAGAGTGCAGAGGCAGATTATGTGCCCTAGTTAGGCTTCATGGACTCTACTCCTAGCTGCTGTCTGTGAGCTGCCAGATGGAGGCTTGGAGGGTGATGAATCTACAGAATTAGGGTTCAAGGCCCCTAGGGCTGACATCAGGCAGATCAAAATGTGTGTATTTTTTCTTCCCTTTTTTCCCCTTATCTTTCTTCCCTTATTTTTTTAATCCTGAGAAAATATGCTGTGCTGTTCAAAATAAAGATGTCAGTAATGTTTAATTGACACAATCAGCACTTCTCAGAGTCCCTCTGTTGAAAATGACAAAAGGGGTGCCCATTCACACTAATTTGGATGTGCCCATTAGGAACTAGGCTGTAATCATTCATTAATTTCACAAAAGAACCTGAACAGTTATTAGATGTCAATGTTTGGTCACTGCTAAACTTAACTACATTTTAATGGATGACGCAGAGGTGAAAGACTCTCTACTAATGGCAATCTTCCAAAAAACCCAGTCCTATAGGAGTTAACTTTTCTGATTCTGCTGAGGAAACAATAATTTCCTGTTACTGTAATCTAGTCAAATTTAGTGTGCAACAAGTGGCTCATTGTGTGATATGGTAAAACTGTGCCCTAGGCCACATTTGTAAATTATGTAATTGATGGTGGTCAGAAAATGGGTGTTAAGTGGTAAAATAATGTAATTAGCATCATTTTGTCATCCTTATGTGTGCAAAATGGGTATAAACTTACACGTCATGAGGGAAGAGGGTGATGGATAATCTTATCAGCAGTCATAAGGCTTCAATTTTACCCGTTTTTTCAAAATATACTCTCACTGTGGGACTGACCCTTCAGTCAATCTGGACAAGACTTGTATTGACTTTAAAGGGAGTTTTGCCTGAGCAAAGTGTTCAGCATTGGTCCCAGAATTCCTTCATATAGCAAACAAAGTGTTCTTTTGTAACTATCTGATGTTATCACATAAGAGATTAGCAAAGGGAAAAGATGTGTGTGAATAAAAACCAGACAGAAATAATCCTAGTTTGCATAAAATCTTAATAGTGGATTTTATCTAATTTGGGTCAGATCAAAGTGGTACAAAATATTAACGAAAGAAAACAAACAAAATTCTTCCTGGGTGAAAACATTGATCTTTTCATTGGCATTAAATCAGGGATGAGTTTGGCTTAAGAAATTCAGTACAGACTATAAAAGAAATATTTCCAACATTACAGCCAATTATGTGGAATTGCCTTGTATTCAGGATTGTTAATGAGGAAGCTTCATGATTATTTCAAACTCAACACAGTAAGTGAAATAAACATTAATGTGTCAAATGCTGTGCTCAGATCTCTTATATCCCTATATGTCTTATATCCATTTCATTTCCATTGTTGGACAAAACAACTGAATTGGGAAAGAAACAAAGCAGCTTATGTTTTATAATTATAAAAATTATTTGATTAGAAGTGAATCAGAGGAGTAGCCGTGTTAGTCTGGAATTGCAGAAGTGACAAAGAGTCCAGTGGCACCTTAAG
>ML677343.1:22952286-23109164 GCA_007922305.1 Dermatemys mawii | reverse complement strand
TCCGACGAAGTGGGTATTAGCCCACGAAAGCTTATGCTCTAATACTTTAGTTAGTCTTAAGGTGTCACAGGACTCTTTGATTAGAAGTGTGACATCTAACACAGCAAAGATGTTTTTCAAGTGAAACACAGAAAGACAATGATTTCTCAAAAACGAAACACTGACAGTGAGAACAAACTGCTTTCCATTCTATCATCCATTGCACTAATATACTTAGAATTCTGATAGCAGCTTTTTTAATGACATCTTTAAAGCAGTACTACCTTATAGGACTAGAAGACACATCAGGGTCATGAGCGGTCACCTGACCAATCACAGAGTTAATAGCAGCATTTTCATGGACTTCCAGTAGATAAGTAGGTGATGAAAAAACTGGTGGCTCATCAGCATCCTCCACTACAATTTTTACAGTTGCTGTATCCTTGAATGGTCCCCCACTGATGAAGTGAGGATCAACATGAACGTTGGCTGCTTCTACCTTCAGAGTATAGGATTTTTTGGTCTCAAAGTCCAGGGGCTGTGAAGAATGACAAAGATAAATGACTTGCACTAATGAACAGAGAATCCAGAACAAATAAATATAATGCTGATGGATGAAAGTTACATGCATTTAAGTACATTCACTGAGTTTTCATGCAATCACTTCCCATTCCCTGAAATCCAACCTGTAAATTATCTGGGCATTTATTGATATGTTTAGTATTTAGCCTCAGTGAAAGAAGTCCCTTGTCTTTTTTTCTTCTGCATTATTTCACTAGAAAGTCACAATGATATATCCTCTCTCATGAACTGTACGATCACAATTTCATGTTTGATTCATGATAAAAAATTACTCACGATTACCTGATGTGCATGATAATCATGAATTACATCATTGTTCCCTCAGTTGGATATAAGGAGAAATATTATACAAGCTCCATGTGGAATAAATATATTATTATTTTTTAGAACAGTGTGAAAAATGAAAAGAACAAACAATTATTGTTCTTTAGGCAGAAGAGGCATTATGCAAAGCAATTTAAAAATAATCATATGAAAAAGTATTTTAATATTATTACACCTCAAATAACTCTTTGCATCAGTATTTATAGAGATAAATGAGGCAGATCTCTCTCAGGAATATCTTATAACTACTGCAATTTATATTGCTGTATGCTTCTTTAATTTCAGACAGATAAATGTGGAGCCCAATTACTCTAGTCCACCAGTGTAACTTCTCCATCATTGCCACTGTTTTTGATATTTTATTGATGTACATCAAAATATAAAATTTGGAAAAAAATGTCATTGATGTAAAGAAATGAGTCATATAGTAAAAAGCAAACCTATGATATCTTCAAATGTGAGAATTTATGAGTATATAAGATTCAGATCTGCAGTTTCGTGCGCATCTGCATCAATATACTCAACATAATTTTCATGTCTCAGAATGATTCAAATTTCAAAAATGCAAATGTGTTAAGCTTTGAAAGATTTGCATTACAATGTTCAATGGGAAAAAGAAAAGGACATAGAAGTCTCAAATCTGCAATGCAAATGCAAACAAGAACACAAGCAGGCATTACAAAACTCTTTCAAGAACTCTCTGAAAGCTTTAAATATATATTCTTACTTTGAAAATTTGTGTTGATTTTTAGATATGAATCCAGCTCTAATTGGACTTTGCTCTTTTTCAAGAATTTTGAGTAAATATGACAAGCACTTGCTTCTCTGCTACTCAGAAATTACTAAGCTTTTGTACTTATGAATAGGTGATTGTAGATCAGCATATTCACAATTTGCCAGTTACACCTTCTGTATCATTTTTAGCAATTTCAAATTCTTCATGATAATGACAGCATCCCATAGAATTTCTCACATCTAGTCCCCAGAATGCCATATTCAAAATTTACTCTACATTGTCTAAACTGCAATGAATTTAAAACGGCAGGGGGGCAAGGAGAAATAAAAGAAGAAAATAAAGAAACCCCCACACCTTTGGTGAATGTCTCCTTACATACAGTTTCTGCTACAGAGAACAAAAGTGGTTATTGCTGTCAGGATGAATATGCAAAACAACAGTACATTAGATGCTCAAGATATGAAATAACTGGTGAGGGAAATGGGGCAAAAGGTTAATTGCTTTAGTTTATAAAATAGGCCCACAGCATACTATAATTAACAGAGTATAGGTGCTTGAATCATGTATTTAACCTATGGAAAAGAGAATCTAAAGCATAGATGCATACATAGTTTTTCTTTTCTTTATATATTTCCTGTGAATAGGTCTGCACTGTAAAACTATAATAAACCATTTTCATTGGTAGAGGTCTACATTCTGACCTCTTTAATCTAATAACAGCCACAAAGTTGGATGTTAACTGTCTATACATATTGTATTCTTATCTTCCAGCTAGAATGTCATGTGGAAATGTATTATATTTGTTTAATTACAAAGTACTATTATATTGCTTTACGGTAGGCATGAAATTCAAACACTTTCATGACCACTTTTATAATGTTATAATTTATAGTCATATTTAGATTCAGGTTTCTAAAAGACATGAGTTTTGCCATTGACTTCAGTGGGACCAGGATTTCACCCCAGATGTCTTCTGTATGTACATGGCTAGATATATGCCTTTTCAGATAGGCAAGTACACAACCCTCCATGTTGTATACACACATGCAGTAAGTACACACACACAAAAGGAGTAGTGGACCTGCAGCTTTACTTTGTGCCTGAATTTGCCACCCTTACTCATGCTGAGTACTTTCTAATGCCATGAGTAGATGAACTTAAATCACTACTCATGGAGTAAAGTAGCGCTCTACATGAGTAGAGCTGTTAGAATTGGTCTCTCTGGATTACAGATCCTTTATAACTCAATAAGTAGTCATGAAATTATATGTTAACTGATCAGGATTCAACTAGCCATACAGCTGGCTAAATACCATTAAAAAACTATTTGACCAATGGCAAAACTGAATAATTATACATGGAGGAAAGTTAATTTTACACAGTTGTCATTTACCTTTCTCAGTCTAATAATACCATCCTGAGTCTGAGCATCTGACGTGATTTCAAATATATCCATTCCATCTCCTTCAATGATGTCATAAGATGATTTAGCATTTTCTCCAATATCCAGGTCATTTGCTTTAACCCTTCCTATTGGCTCCCCAAGAGCAATGTCTTCCATTACTGAGAAGTGATACAGACCTTACAAACAAGAGGAAAAGACTAAACATTAAGCTTGATTCTAGTTTTCCTTTCATGATCTTTATGCCTCTCTGTTTCCCCAAAGTAAATGCTTGAGATGTGCAACCGATACAAACCACATTTAAACAAATTATTTACTTAAAGCTGCATAATGTACAGGGGAATGCTCTGTTGACTTGATGTGAATGTTGTTCTTTTCACTTACTATATTATCCCATCTCTTGCCTGCGGGGGATGTTCAGTGTTGTCAAACATAAAATATTAAGCTATTTTCAACACAGAAAGCTGCAATGTGTAATTTACTGCAAGGCACTTTTGAACTTACCTTTGTATTTACAGACTTCTAGACCATTTTTGATAAAATCCAATTACTAAACTTCAGCTTGTACCCTGCAGCAAACTGATCAGATACATTACATAAAGATGTCTCTTGTGACTTAAAATCTTCACTGCTCTGTTGACCATAAACTTTACCTTCTACTACTTTCTGGTCAGAATCTAATTGGTCTGTATATTTTCTTCTGTGAGATAGAAAACTCACTAATTAGCTGAGAGGCAGGAAATGTCCCCCAACTCATGCTTCAAAGGAAATAATGCCTACTTCATAATGAGGGATTACTATTTTTACAATTTTGCCAAGGGATGACTTAATCCCAAAGGAAAGCCCTATATATGCCCTGTATTATGCGAAAAATTCAGTAATTGTATTCTATTTATTATTTTAATCAGTTATTTCAGACACCTTTATATTCAAAAGGGATTTATTTAAAGGAGATACAAAGTCTGTTTGTATTGAAATACAATGTTTTATCCCTCAGATTTCTAATTTCTTAAGAAGAGAATCAAACACCCATTTTGATGAAATATCTTCCTGGCTTTAGCAAAGACCTGGAGGCCAGTAGATGCATACAGAGTATGCATGGCCTCTGCTTTCTGAAATCCTGTACAGATGGCCTAATTATTAAAGCTTCTTAATAATTTCTACCCAATGTAGCTACAAATAAGGGCTGGGTATGTCATCTTCAGGACTGCTTGTTAGTTGAAAGAATTCAAGCTTTGCAGACAAGTATGACAAATGTCCTGTGGTAGAGGATCTGGATCTGTTCTTTTCATTCCTTCCTCTCAATGATAGTTTGCTCCACCACATGTGGTTTTTAGCCCAATATGCTGTTTCTCATTTTCTGAAACCATGATTTGCTGATGACAATCTTGCTAGTGTAACTAATTAGTGTATTAACTACGCTGACAACATTCAAAACTGAGTAAGAAAAAGGGCAAATATACAAAATACATAAATATATCCATTGAATATCAAAAAGCATATATATATATATATAATCTGCCCTAAAATTGACTGGATTCCTTCCCAATTTTTTTCTTTTCACTTTACACCAGCTCTCTATAGAGGAGTTCTTCTCTTTTGATGTCATTAACATTTGTGTCACTGTGTTTACTATATAAAACTGACATTTGTATGGGGCAGGAAAAGTAACAGCAGTTTAATCTATAATTTATTTTTTCTTTAATCTTTCCCAGGCTGAAGACATAATTTGGAGATCATTGAGAATCCTGAAACAGATAAAAGCTCAGAAACAATGAGCAACCATAGCAATCAGTTTCCTCCAGAGACTAAATTATGTATTCATGATTTATACTGCTGTCCACACATCATGGCTTGTCTCTCTACACAGCTGATTGAAATTCTTTACAGAGGTATTTTTTCTCTGATTTACAATGAAGATATACAGAATTAACATATATTTCTCCACATTGTTGACTAATGGATAAAAAGAGTCCCTAGGACTTATGAAGAGGTCTGCCATGACATCATAGTTCAGACTGTGACCAGCAGTCCATTCTAAGCTTATTTTAAAGCATTTTAACTTTTCACAGCAGTAAGCTGTTCTTCTCAATATAATCTTATGGTAAACTGTTGGGTTAAAAATGTCAATGTTTTATAAAATGCCTCTAAAATGATTTCAAAGAGAGCACAGAAGTAGTGAAAGTTCATCTTTTTCATTTCTAAAACCCAGGAGGCTCTTTCAAATCTAACCATAAACACACATTTGTGTCCTGCCTGGAAACAATAAACTGATAAAACACACTGAGTTCATTACAATTTATTGTGAAGCAGCATGAATTACATCTTATGAATTTCCATTTCATTCCTGTAAGTCTCCATTGTAAGCATGATCTTTTCTTATTTTGGCTTTACCAAGCAAATGCAAACTGTGCTTTAACAAAGGTGTCCAAACAAGTGTCAAAGAATTGAACAATTATTGTATAAGATTAGAGCCATGACTAATCTGCAATATTAGCAAGCCTGGCTATGAATACTCCGTTCTAAAAGTCCATAATGACAATAGTGTCCAGATACAATATTTAACAATGTGCATCTTCTTTATACAGGGTTTCTTTTTTCTTTTATTGCTTTGTAAAAATAAAAACATGTGAGGAATTTATAGTGTAAAAATACAACTTAGGCTTTGTCTATACTACGGGGGGAGATCGATCTAAGTTACGCAACTTCAGCTCTGTGACTAATATAACTGAAGTAGAAGTACTTAGGTCTACTTACCACAGGGTCCACACTACGCTATATCAATGGGAAATGCTCTCCCATTGACTCCCCTTGGGCTTTTTGTTCAGCTGGAGTACAGGAGTCAATGGGAGAGAGATCTGAGGTCTTCAATGGACCTGCTAAATTGACCACCGATGCATTGATCGCCGTGTGTCAATCCCCTGGTAAGTGTAGACAAGCCCTTAGTCTCCATACTCATTCAGTCCTTGACCTCCAGGCTGAGACTCCCAACAAGAGAAATGAGATATGTAATGATTTTCTGATCTGCTCATCTGTTTCCTAGGTCCTGGACTGACACTATCAGCTCATTTCATATTGGCATTAAAGCCCTTTGACAAAGGTATGACTAATTCTGATAAGTACAGAAGCTAGGTGCCTGGCCAAAGAAGCCCTATAGTTATAAATTTAGAACTACTGTACATTGCACATATACAAAATATATGTCTCTGCATTATGGTGATACTGCTCATATATTAGTTTCATCTGTAGATATTTGCATCGTTAAGGGACATGTCACTTTACATTGTATAACATTGATGCACATGGCTATGCGACACAATGTGATGTGAAGTAAGAAACTCAAGGATTTCATCATATAACATAACAAGAGAAAAAAGAAAAAAAAATTGTGCCTTCAGTACTTATGACTTATAAACCACACTGAAACTAGGTATTAAAATAAATTTGTTCTCAAGTAACCCCTTATAGCGTTTACTTATTTTATTAGATTTTCATCCTCTCCCTCCACTTATGTGCACCTATCCTAAACTCTAAGGATAAAATTTACTCTATGTAGGGGTCTGGCATAAGACACTATTTAAATCCTCAAAAAGGGCAAAGTGGAGCTTAAAATGATGCATAGGTATCTCCATCTTGATGGGATGAACTTCACCTTGGACACATAAATAATTTGCTTTAAAATCACATATGTAGAGAAGTATAGATGACCCAATGTCAACATTAAAATATTTCCCAGCAGTAACTGCCTAACTTAACCTCTCAGAAAAAAGACCTGGATGATTAGATAAGATTACACATTAGAGGAATATACTCTAATATGACCTTAAAATACACTATTCCAAATAAAATCAAACCTATTATGTTCTTTTTTTAAACTTTGAAACAGATTACAAAGCACTGCAGAGAAGCTCATCAGGGTGCCAAATCATTTTAACCTAACCCAGCAAGACATGCATTGGAACCATAGCAGTAAATATGGATTTTGAATTAAAGGTCAACAATTAACTAGACTTAGATTTTTTTTAAAAAAAAAATATTTTCTCTTCTCATACTCAATCAAACCTTTATTTATTTTATCAACTATGTATGTCTTTTAACACTAGCATTACCTACTTTCACATAAGGTGGGAATGCATTCAAAAGTAACTAGAACCTTAGAAACAACAACACAATAAATAATTTTTCCCTCCACCTTCTGGATGCTCATGTGTTTTCTCATCAATGTATATGAGCACAACTTTCTTTCCAAAATCTCTTAATCACTCAGTGGTCCAGGGTACTTTATATAGCCCTTGCTACACTTTTAAAAATAAATAAATAAATCTCTGCAGTAAGTAAATACAGTATAATGTTAAAATACAAAGAGGTGCATCACATACTCAGTCAGGAGAACATGCACACTTACTCTGTGCAAATTTGGGAGGGTTGTCATTAACATCAGTGAGTGTAATTGTCACTGTCGTAGTTCCAGAGAGTCCGCCCATATGTCCACCCATGTCCTTCGCTTGAATGACTACAAAGTATTCTTCTTTGGCTTCTCTGTCCATGTTAGGGAGGGCAGTTTTAATTATAGCTGGAAAAAAAGGAGGAGTAGGGAATCATCAGATTCATACCCAATTTACAATAAAGAAAAGAAAAAAAAATACATGATGAAGAACAGAGAAACTTTTTCATTTCATTTCTATTTAGGCACATATCAGTATAAAAAGTGAACTCTTATCTGTCCAGTTGAAGTTCGCTCTTATTGATACCAGGGCAAAAAATACTTGCAGAGCTCCAGAAAAGTGTATGAGAGGTCTCCTGTCTTTTGTCTCATTAAAAATACGATGAAATTATAAACCGGCAGAGAAAAATCAATCAAACCTCTGATATACCTTCATTTCTACAACTTACTTTTTGACATAAACTTAGATTCTTTTCCCACTGAGGTCAACAGAAGTTTGGCCATTAACGTTACAAACAGGTACAAATTACATAGTGCAAACAGAGCTTTTTTCCAGAACTCCATAGTCCAACAATTTCATAGATTTCAAAGCCAGAAGGGCCATTTTTTCAATCTGATCTCATGCGCAGCACAGGCAATGGAACCTCCTGCTGTAATTCCTGCATCAAACCCGTAACTTCTGTTTGACCTATAAACTATCTTTGAGAAAGATCTCCAGTACACGCCCCCAGCCAGCAGTCATTCATGTAGTCCTTGCTCAGGCAGAGCTCCCATTGCAAGTTAGGGCAAGACTGAGTTCATATATATCTAAAAGGGTTTTGATGAAGTGAAAAAGCTCTGTGATTCTCAAAGATGTGATATGGTTAATGGCCAAACTGAAAACCCTATTGTCATAAGTGTGAAGTAGCCTAGAATTAGTGTTTACCTGTAAGGGGTTAAGCTAAAGGTAACCTGAGAGGTGGACAACTGACCAATGAGAAATTCCTCAGGAGACAAAGTATTTTAAGTTTCAGTTTCTCTCTGGGTCTCTCTCTGTTCATCTCGGCTATGGGATGAACACAGCTATGTCTTACACTATAACTATAAGATTCTATCAAGTACTGTAGTCAGTAAGTTTACCTTCTTTTTATCACTTGGAGGGTTCTCAGTGGTGAGTGTTGGCTGGGTGCTTCTTGATATTGTAAGCTTCAGCAGAGATATCAACTGTGGGAGAAATTGCCTCGGGGGAGAGGTTTGGTTTCTGAATCCTTTTGTTGATTATGGTAGATGCTGTTCTATTGATGGTTATAAGGGATTTATTCCTTTCTTTTTTTCTTTTATTAAAATCTTTCTTTTAAGAAGCTGACTGCTTGTTTTCCATTGTGTAAGATCCTGGTTTTGGATCGGGCACATCTCGCAGGAGCAGGCGAGGTTTATTTTTTTTTCTCTCAAGCTTCCCAGGGAAGGAAGAAGTTTGGGGGCTTAGTGGAAAGGGAAAGAAGGGTCCCAAACTACCGTAGACCTAGTTTGGTGGTGGCAGCGTACCAGGTCCAGATACAGAAGAAGTTGTGTTCTGGGGAAAAACATTTTAACCCAAGCTGGTAAAATAAGCTTGGGGGGGTTATTTCTTTTTTCATGCGGGTCCCCACATCTGTACCCTAGAGTTCAGAGTGGGGAGGCAATCCTGACACCTATCTTGTAGGGAGATCCATCCAGGTAGATTCTTGCCCCTGACTTTCACTCCACCATAAACCCCCATTAAAGTCTGGGTGCCTACATGGTTCCCATTGCAGTATTGGGGTCTGCAATGGGAAAAAAAATAAACCTCCACAAAACTGAAGATCAAGATCATGCTTACAACAGCTGCAATATCATGCTTTGCCTTGAACTTCACAACCTACAATCACATAGAACAGGCATAATTTAAAAAATAATAATTAGCCACATCACCTCCCTTAAATTACTGCCATATTCACAGCATTCACTATACTTAGAATGGAAAATACAACACCAAATATGCAATGGAAAATTCAGCCATGTCCACCATAAAAAAAAGAACCCATATAATGGGAGCCTCTATAAATGTTAAGTCAAAATAAAGCATAAAGTAGTTTCTCTGGGAAGATTCCTCCCTGCTCCATTAATCCTGATTTTGAATCATACTTTTTAATGAAATCATCTGTCTGTGAAAAGAGTGCAAGGAGTTCAAGTTACTGAATCATCTTAGTCTGAATCATCTTAGTAGTAAGTGAAGCGTAAGAATGCCAAGGGAAATCTACTCCACCAGTGCAGTGGTCTTTTTAAACCATGATGCTCTAGGGCTCTTATCAAGCATAGGAAAGAATGTCTCTTTCTAAGGGCCTATATTTCTAGAGCTCTCAGCTGGAGGATACTGTTTATGTGGAAACACTTACACTAACTCAGTAAGAGCTCAGGATTCATTTTTATTTTAAAAAGGCAGCAATTATAACTCATGGCACAAAAATAGAGTCACATGACAGATCACACATCTGTTTTCATTATCTTTTAACAAAATATTTATTTCTATTATGTGCAAATCTAAAAATAGCTTGGGTTTGTTATCTTATCATAAAGATTTCTTTAAAACAAATCACTGGATGATTTACCTATTGGAAATAGTATAATCCCAGAGCCTTCAAATGCCTCCTGCTCTGACACGAATTTATTATTACATTAATAAAAATGAGCTCCGGGGGAAAAAGATACTGTGTTCTTGCAGGGCAGCAGGAAGACTGAGGTTCCAGGATTATATTCAGATATTTACAGTAAATATCCAGACATTATATAGATCCAGATATTTACAGTAAATATTATGGACCAAATTTGAAATGGGAGTATGAAGCTAGTCGAGACTGGATGTTTTACTAAAATATCTGCTCTAGAAGTTTTTTGGGGCAAAGTTCTATGGCTTGTGTTATACAGGAGGTCAGACTAGATGATCACAATGATCCCTTCCGGCCTTGGAATCTATGAAGCCTGCCAATGTCAATGGATTGCCTCTGTTCATTACAGGTATGGAATGTTGCCCCATATCTATCCCAATTAGAGAGGGGCCTGATTCAGAACTTTGAATTCAAGTATCCTGGAACTTCAGTGGTGTCTGGAATTCAAACCCAGAACTAAATTTTATAGCTGAATATATGGGTAAACCCAAACTATAATGCTGGGGGAGGAGGAGGCATGCTTATACAAAATAAATACACTCTCCTGCCATAATCACGTAGATCATTGCACTAGCACTATTATAAGCTACAGTGTTGTCAAGAGTTATTCATGATTTTCTAACTAAATATTTAGTCAAAACTGAAATGGTTCAAGGAAAAGGATCTGTTTAGTTTAATCTCCTGATTCAAAAATAAAATTTAAAAAATTGAAAATTGTCAAGATTGGATATTTTGACATTTTGGAAACAAAAAAATGTTTTTTTGAAATGAGTTGTTTTTCAGATTTGAGTTAATTTATACTAAAATATTATAAATATGAAAATGAAACATTTTTAAGTAAAAAAAAAAACCAAGAAAAAACCCCAAAAAACATTTCCATTGCCCAATCCATTTCCGCCTGGGACTCTTAGTTCATGAAAACTTGAGATTTATACATTTTATGACTATTTTGGAAAGCATCTCAAAATCTCTGACAAGATGGTAAAACTGTTTCCCATCCAATTCTGTTGTGGACCATTATTCTATAATATTGTGGGTTTTCTTAATATAATGTAATCAGAATTTTGCTCTATGTTGATATGGGGCAGTCCTAAATTATGTAACACATTAGGAAATGGGTGGGTTCTTAATTCTGCATGTTCATTTTAGTGTTACAGTGTTATAAGAGGGTGTGTGGGTCTTGAAAATCACCCAAAATAGTATTATGTAATTTATGGACAGCCCTTTAAATTCTAAATGAAATCCATCCCTAGTTCTTAAACTTTGCAAACCAAAAAAGCAGGATCTGAATTTTTATCTGTTTTCCAACTCAGGTCCATCTCTCATGTGGCAATGCTAACTACCTGCAGTAAATGGGATTAGGAAATGGTTAATAAAATCTAATGTTTCGTCATAAGTATTAGGAAAACAGCCCTGCAGCAGTATGTACTCATACTGTAACTGCTATTTTTACTGCTAGAACCAGTAGCAACCTATCAACAGGGAACATAAATTGTCCTTGTTACTCAGGCAAAAAGTCCTGTTAACATCCATTGGAATTCTATGTGCTGAATAAGGGACAATTGTGGTCCACTGCTTGAAAGAAAAGAGGGAGCAGAAAACTCACTGAAGGAAATGGAAATAATTTCTCAGAGATACACTGTTCACTAAATAAGTCACAGGTGAAAAGAGCAGAGACTTTTACTGCGTGGGGAATTCCCACTGAAATCAATGGCAGCTCTGTCAGAAAGAGTACTTTACAACTGACACACATTTGGTTACAGGGTCAGCTTCTCTTCCCTTATTCATGTTTAATAGAACTTTATGCCAGAAACAGTTCTCTTGAAATCAGCAAGACCATTCATAAAGTAAAATAATCTACTAATCTTGAGTAAAGATATCAGAATACGGTACATTATGAGTTTTTCTCATATTAGGCCTGATCCAGATATCATTAAAGCCACCCCTCTGCATTGACTTTAATCAGTTTTGGATCAGGCCTACTATAAAAAGACATGGATTATTGAATTTTCTTGGGATAATTCTTGGTCACACTGTTTTCCGTCTCATTCATACAGTTAATCTGGATTTCTGGTACCCATTTCCATTTGTCTCTGGTTGCATAAAATAGGCAACACTGTGTTTGCTGAGTTGACAAAAAGGAGTGTTGTGGGGTGGAAATGTAAATACTCCAAAAACATTCCATACCGTAATAAAGGTTCCAAGTTTCTGATTTTTAAAGCACAAGATTTTATTTTGCTGTGTTACCAACACAACCATGTCATTTCAATGGTTTTAGACATATCCCAACATGAAGTCTCAGTTCATAAACCTTTTGCCATAGGCTGCAAGTCACAGACAAAGCTCAGTCTCAATTTCAAACAAAATAAAAAGGTAAAGAGAAAAAGTTAATTGCCTCCGTTACTATCACCTGGTCTGAATGTTCTGTAACTTCAAACAAATCTGAATTACAAGGGTTTACTGTCACCACCACTACAGCTATGCTCGGTATCAATGTTATGCTGTCCAGTAAAAGAACAGAAGTGTCAGTATCTCCTAACAATCAGATCAATGAACACAAAGCCCCCCCGTTTCTCTGCATCCTCAGCTAAATAAGTAATGTGATTAAGACAGGAGAAGATAAGAAGAGCTGAACCCAGAGGGTTTCAGCACTGAGCCTCTGAAACTTATTTATTCTTTCACCTCATACACTGTATTGCTCTTCAAGCTGTAGTCACAGGAATTACTCAAACTTTCAAACTTCTCATTGAAAGTAATTGAAGCTCACCTAATATTAGTGTTAATGCACTCCTTAGCGCACACAAAAATTAAGAGCCTGTTCATTCAAACTACTCGATCCCAACTCAATCCAGAAAAAACCTTGAATAAATAATCTTTGCAATATACCCTGAAATGTGGTTCTGAGGGACCAAAATGGGAAAGGAGCAAGTTCCAGAGTAAAGAATTTATGGCAGATAGAGACATAAACTAACAGAGAAGAGAAAAAAAGATAAGAGTGGCTTAAAGCCAGGGAAGAGAAGAGTAGTAAAGGCTATGTCAATGAGCCTGTAGAGAGTATTTCAGAGAGCCTAGTTGCTGAGGGGGGAGCTTTCTTAGACTGTAGTCAATAAATAGATATCTAAAAAATATCTTATCTATGGAATCTATCTTCAAAGACAGAGAAAAGAAATGAAAAGTGCTGACAAACAAACAAACAAAAATCAAGGGGTAAGCCACACTTTAAAAAGTTTTCCAGAAAAATATCCCCAGTAGAGGAGTCATGGTGTTTAGGCTATGTTACTTTCCCTAAACAGCTATTGATGTCACACTGCTCCATAGCAAATAAAACAGCCGCAGGATGGGATTTTCTTTTACAGTGGCCCTAAATGCATTCACTGAGCAATCTGCACAATCTGCCTCATGACTTGAATCAGTTAATATACACCTCTGTGGACTACTTTCATAAACCTGTTTGGAAAAGCATACAGTGTCTGACACTGGAAAAGATCAGGGAATAAGAACTGAGGCATCAGAGACTGCAGATAATGAGGAGGAAGAGGAGGAGCAAGCAACACAAAAGTACTTGGGCATATTTTTCCCCTTTGCCATTCCCCACTCTTTCTATTCTCTTTCTTTAAATGTTTATTAATATAGTCCTCCAAAACAATACACAATAGTATATATGTGGAGAAGTAACAAAACAAAGCAAACACTTTACAAAACCATCTTGGAATGGTTCATTATCTCACCAATACACCACACCTCCCAAGTGATCTCCTGTCTCTCATATTCCAATGGAGAAATTTCTGCCATATCTTTTGAAAGTAGGATATCAGGATTTTTCAGTTTTCTAAAGATCAGTCTCTGAGAGATGTACAGTTATGTTTGTTTTGTGTCCATCCTAATGCTAAGATCTTGGCACAGATTTTTACGTCTATGTGCAGTAGTAATTTAAGGCCTGATCCAACTCAATGGGAGTCTTTCAATATTTTCAGTAAGGGAGGTCTGTTTGAGCACTGAAGCCTGCTCCTGCAGGATCCTGAGTTCTGGACCTACATGGAACCCACAGACTTCTACAGAGCTATTAGCAGTACAGGGACTCTGCCCCCTTGGAGTCACTTGTGGGATTTGGGCCGAGGTCTCAGCGCTCATACAGACTACTGGGATTCTACATTTCTTGAACACAAAAGAAATTATAGCCTTGTTAAGATGTGAGCAAAACTTTCCCTCCATTTCCATTAGGACTAAACTTCATATTGGTCACAATAATTTTAATAACATTTAGCCATCAAACCATCCTCCCTGGATATTTACCTAATTTTAAGTGTTCTCTTGGATTTTTTTTTTGTATGTTTCTTTTACTTTATAATGAGAGAAGGAACTTTTACTGTTATCTTTATCAGGATCTGCTAATTTTATTCTATTTCTCTGTATAAAGTATTATATCTGTATATACTCATTAAATAGTAACACTGAGTTACAAGCTTGTGTAAGCTTCAAATGAAAGAGGGCACAATTCTATTTGCTTGCTAAACAAACATTTTAAATCTCTTAAGACCTTAAGCGTTGGCAAATCTATATAAGAATCTAGAAACTGTTGTACTTTATTTTTCTAGATCTACCACTATTTTGAACATTTTTGTGACTGCTTACGTATTAGGCTTCTTTTAAAACAGATCTTGCACGTTTCCCATTGTGTATGAATTAACAGCATCTACATTTTCCTCCATATATGCACCTCTCTGTCATTTAATAAAATCTCTTAAGACAGAAGCTGGCATGTTTTAGTAGACCCTATCTCAATTTCATAGTTTTTGGGAAAATGTTCTTTTCATCTGTTCTTACCAACTATTCAATTTATTCCTTCAAGCATACATTTTCAAAGTTACACACAAAATGTGAGAAAAGATGTGATGGTTTTATGAGTGGAAAAGGAAGAAGAACATTTTTCACTGCATATCACATATGTAAACTCTGCATCTTTAGGATTTCATTTTGTTTCTAACAGTTCTCTAACTATAATTACCCTTGACGTTTCAGGAAGAAGGACCATACCATGCACTGAATAAGGCAGGGATCCGCTGTGAAAACATAGTAGGCAGGTTATTTGTTACAATCTTCTGGGTGCATCTCACCAAATCAATTTGCTGCTATTTTAGGGACCTTCCAATTCACTGCCTGTGGTACACAGTAGTTTAGTCTCCTGAGGTCTGAATACTTTGGTCTAATCCAGGTTACTGGGTTCAATACAGGTGTAACTCAGTGGGATTACTAACCTCTAATACGCAAAAGGTCAGATTAGATGATCTTGTGATCCTTTCTGGCCTTAAACTCTATGATACAAAATTTCTAATTACAAATAAGCGTAATGTATATAACCCAAGGGGGCCAGAATAAGGTTGCACAAGAAATCTTATATTCAGGTATTTGCGAACTTTTCAGTGCTTGACTTTGCAACCTTGATGTTCTTTTAATGTAGATGTTTGAATATATTATAGAAGTAGCAACACTTGTCATAGAGATTGGTTGAGCTAATGGGGTTCTCTCTGTGAGTCTTCAGCAACCCAGCCCTCCAGCCAAGCTGCATATCTTATCATGGTACTGGTTTAGGGACATAGCTCTTAGTCTTCTTTACAGAGGCATTGCCTTCTTCACCACCTAGATGGCTCATCTCAGTACCCTCAGCTGCTGTCATTTTCAGCAGCCCTCCCTGGGTTCAGTCTGCAACTAGATCAGCAGGGCCCATCTCAGTACCCTTGTCTGGTCTACCAGGTTCTGCGCTGAGTCCCCTGGGCTCAGCCTGCCTGCACTCACCTTTCCTTGGTCCTGCTGTTCATCAAACCAGCCAGGCACTCAGTCTTTGGCAGCCTTCCCCGGGCTTTGCTCTGTCTGGTGAGCTCTCTGTAGTACCCTTTCCATGGTCCAGCTGTTCATTTAGCCAGACTGGCACCGGGTACTCCCTCATCGAGCGCCACACAGCAGCTGAAGGCTCTGTTCTGCTGCTTGCCTTTTATTTGGCCCTTTACTGGTCACTCTATAGGCCACTCTGATTGGCCATTCCTCTGCAAGGAGGACTTCTCACTGCTCTATTCTGGGGTAGGGTGGCACAGGGCCCTGAGAACTCCAGGTCTAATCCATCCTACCATACATGGGTAGTCAGTAGGTGGATTGCAGACCAAATCCAGACCAGCAGATGCTTTTGAACTGACATTTTTATCTGCTTATTATTATCATCATCATTATTGTTACTGTGGTGTGAAAAATGTTTCTCTGGACTCTGGACCTTGACTATACCTTGGCAAAAAATATTTCATTCTATCAAAGTACAAAATTAATCAGACAGCTATATCTAAAGTCTGTGCTTCACACTCCATATCAGGAAGCTACCTCAGTCTAAAATAATCCTCTAGCATTGTGAGGCAATATAGGTAACCCTGACCTGCAGGGTTAGAAGTACCAATATTATTAGCACTTGTTAAATTCTAGAAGCAGAGATCATCCCTTTAGAGTCCAGACTCCTCTGTTCATAATTCAATCCTATTTTCCAACCAGAAATCATTGTAATTATTTTCAAATCTCCATAGTGGTTAAATCTTTTCCATATGAATATGATAAGACAACTCTTCTCTTGTGGTTATTGAGGGGTCCAATCCTACAGCTTTTACTCACAAGAATTATCCTTTTGACTCATGAATGAAAACAAGGACTGCAGAATTTAGCCCCAAGGCTGCAGCACAAGCAATCTCTCTGCAAAAGTATTTCTCTACTGGGTCGTCACCAAGACAACTCATAGGATCTACTAAGGACAGTTAGCTTTATAAATGCCTTAACGCATCTCCTAAGGATAAAGGGAGCTTAGTATACAGTGACAGGAAAAACTGCAAACTTGCTTTGAAAATGTAGCCTTCTGAGTGCATCTTCAGCACTGCTTCTAGCACTGTCAAACAAACAAACAAAAATCCTATTTAGTGATGCCAAAAATTAATCACTTCTTCCCGGATTTTGAAACAGGAACCAGATTCTAATTGGACATAGTGATGATTTAAATGGAGGTACTCCACATTTACACCAATGTAATTGTGATCAAAACCTGGCCTGACATGTTCCATTCAAACACTAGAAAGAGCAAGAAGAGAGGGCTGTGAAGATTTGAGGCATGACAGACTTGCCTCACACCAGTGTAGATTCAGATAACGACACTGGAAAATTCCTCTGGAGCTATCTAGTCCAGCAACAGTGGAGAAGAGAGGTGAAAAAAGGTAGCATTCAGCTCCATCCAACTTAAGCTGTGCCCATAATCCTGTGTGTGGCTAACAATCTTAAGGGATCTACTAAAATGTCAGTTATAAGTCTGTCAACAGCTCCAATATTGAAATTGTCACCATTGGGATTCAGATTTTAACAGCCCTTGTTGATAAATGAGGGCTAGTTTCCACTTCTTTTAGAACTAAGGGGCCAAATTCCTCTTTCAGCTGGAGCTAGGTGAAGTTTTTTGGATGAATAGTTTATTCGCCAAAAAAAAAAAAAAAAAGTTTGGGTTGACCTGAAACTATTCACAAATTTGACATGAAGTCACCAAATACTCTCAGACAATTTTTTCCCCTCCTCCTTCAGCTACATTCACAAGTGGACTTAGGGATCATTCACAAAACAGAGAAAAAGAGGATGGTGATGATCTCCCTTTTTAACATCCAGCTCAGTGGCTAGGCAACTCACTTGGGATACGTATGGGAGAACAAGCTTCAACGCTCTGCTTTGCGTGAAGTGGAGGAGGGATTTGAACTTGGGTGTCCTAGGTGACAGCCCTATTCACTGAGTAATAGGATATTTCGGGGCAAGTCTAGCTCAGGGCTTGTCTACACTTACCAGAGGATTGACACACAATGATCAATGCATCGGTGGTTAATTTAGCAGATCTAGTGAAGACCAACTAAACTGACCACAGATTGCTCTCCTGTCAACTCCTGTACTCTACTTAATCAAGAAGCGTAAGGGTAGTCGACAGGAGGGTGTCTCCCACTGATATTGCATAGTTTGGACCCTGCAGTAAGTAGATATAAGATATTAGTTATGATATTCACGTAACTCACATTGCATAGCTTAGTTCAGTTTTTTTCCTGTAGTGTATTCAAGGCCTCAGTCTTTCCTGTTGAAGCTGTTCTACTTTGTATATAATATTTGAATACTCTTTGGGCGAAAGAGAAATGGAACTGAATTCAAATTTCCCACACCTCAGATGAATGCCTTAACAACTGGGCTAAAAGGTGTACAGGGGAAACCTAGTGTGTGAATCTAGCCCTTTAAAAACACTAAGAAACAAAACCAAAATGTTGTATTTAACCCAAAATTGACTTATTCAATTAACTGAAAATTCCAAAAGTGTTTGGATTCAGTTTTGACTTCAACATTTTTTCATTTTAATTTTTTGGAAGTGGTAGCAAAGCACCTCCCCTCCAAAAAAATCAGTTATTCACCCAGATATATCCTCATTTAACATAGATGCAAATCCTATTATTTTCAGTAGATGTTACACCTATTTAACAGAATAGAATTTAAACCACAGGCTCACTCTGTCTGCATGCTTATTAAGACAGCACAACATTCAGTCTCATTCAATATGCAATCAAAAGAGCTAAAAAGGTACCAAAAAAAAGTATTTTAAATGAAAGCTTAAATCTGGAATAACTAGTGTGAGTCCCACAGCAGCATTAGCTGGTAAAGTGAGCCGCAGCTCAATCAAAGCCCAGAAGAACACAGAGAAGCGTCTCCCTCTGTACTAATCTCACTAGGGTTTAATTCTAAACTATTTAGAAAGACTGTAGAGAAAATGGTTCATCTCCCTTCCTTGGCAGTTCATTACCCAGCTCCAGATTGCATTTCTTGTATCAAAGCTCAGTTTTTCCCATCTTTCTTTCTAGTCTGAGGATGTTACCTCTCCATTTTGCCACACATAATTACAACTATAGTCCCTTCCCTCCCGCTTATTAACACCTAATATTTGTGTAATGATTTCATATCCTCCCTTAATCACGTTTTAATCAGTTTAAACAAATTAAATTCAGTCAATCTCTCATCACATCATATTATTTTGTCTGTTTCACCTTAGTTGGCCACCTATGAACTTTCTCCAGTTTTTCCAATAGCCTTTTTATAATGAAGAGCCTTGTAGCTGCTCACAGTACTCCTAAGGCATTTTTCCTAAGGCTATACAGAATGTAGCATTTATTAATAAACAAGGTGATTTCTGAGTGAGACAGAGGAAATCAATTGTGTTAGAAATGTTTGTAATGTAATGTATTTTATCCTGTTTATGATATTTTGTTTGTACTCTATCCCTAGCACTGTTGTGAAATGAGAGGGAGTACATAAAGACTGATGAATGATCGGAGTTAAAATACAAGACTCAGGCATGCTTGCTTGCAGGTACAATTTCTATCATTAGATTGTCTTACTCATGTATGTTCCAGCTTGAGAGCCACTGGGTATCTCAACTTCAGCAATATGGCCCAGGGTCAGAGATCGGACAAAATCGCAAACCATTTAGCCCTTTGTAGCATAAAACCAGACACCTTGAATTCCACCTAGAAACTCATGGGAGAAGCACATCACACAGTGATTATTCCCATTCAGATAAGTAGGCAGTGGCTTCAGTTCAGCCCTTGCTTTGTGCACCAGAAATTAATGGGACCAGTGAATGGCTAACGTACTTCTCAACACAAGTAACAGTGGCGGGATATAGCTTTTATTTTGTAGATTCTCTAAGACTTCCAACATGAGTTAGTCATGGAGGTCATGTGTGTGAGATGAACACCTGTCAACTTTCAATTGGATGTGTTTCCTACAGATGTCCAACACAGCTGCATCATGGAAACCCTTCAGTCACTAACAATCAGGGCTGAATTCAAGTGAATGACCTAGGTGTGAAAGTCTCCATATTTCTCTGACAAGTGACCTCAGCTCTCTAGATCTCCTGGTTTGCATGCTTTTATCTCAGATTTATTGAATCAGACTCTACCCATGACACCCAGACCATGTCTACAGTACCGGCACTACAGTAGCACTGGCATGGTGCTGTTCCTGTGCTGCTTGTAGCATTGTAGCACAGACATTTTCTACACCAATAGAAGTGACTTTTCCATAACTGTGGTTAACCCCTCTCCAAGAGTTGGTAAAAATTCTTCCGTTGACCTAGCCACATTTACCCCACGGAATAGGTCATCCTAACTGCAGCACTAAGGACACAATTTTTTTCACAGCTCTGAGCCACATACCTAGGTTGATCCAATTTTTCAGTGTAGACAGGGCCCCAGTGAGCAGTTCCAAGACAAGCTCTCTTAAAATGTAAAACATTTACTGCTTTATAAACAATCATGGTTTCCATTTGAATAATATACTGTGCCTTCTAGTATAATAAAGCAATATGTTAAATTGCAGCCTCCGTGAAACTTTATTTCAAAGACAGTGTAGGAGTTACAGTATTTTAGTAAGTTCATATGAAATGTAAATAAGTCAGACAGTTGAAAATGTATTTTCCCTGACACCTCTATATTGTAGAACACCGTGTCACTTCAGATTATGTTCCATTATGATAATCATATTGTAAAACTGACTGTTGTGATTTAATATCCTCAGAAAAGCTGAAAAATGAGAATTATTCTTGAGCTTCTTCTTGGGGAAAGAATTTCAGCATGAATGTAAGTGTGTGAGTTACTGGAGAATAAATGCAATTTGCATACCTTTATAAATAATAACAGAATCCTGTCTTAACATCTCCCAACACTAGAAAAATTAAGCCATAGCTCTATTTTTGTCTGACATGCTATAGTTATGATTCATGGAGGTTGCAGTTATTTAGTTCAGTGAGAGTTACATCACTAATTTGGTGTCATACAAAATTTTCATTTTTCAAAATATGTATTTATTTTGCCTCTCTAACTTGTGAATAAACAGTCCTGTTAAAACTCATCTGTAGAAGAAACTATGCAGGTGGAAAGGAAAATATTATATCCAGAAAGTATTCTCCTCAAATGGTGACGATGACATTTAATGGAAAGATAATTACTGGATTACTTTCTGGGATGTGCACTATAACCTATATAGTAGAGTTTGAAAATCATAACATAAGAAATATGACATGTATATGCATTTTTCATAAAAGTTAATGGAAAATGACTGTTTAAAGCATGGGTCCTCTACCAATACTTATGACTGTACATGCAGCTACACAGAAATGTGCCAAACAAACTAAAAACCAGTGTCAGAGTCTTGACTAAGGTTCTGATTCAACAAGATCTGTAGCCCATTTATGGCAGCTAGGCAGGTGCAAAGAGGAAGCAAAGAAGCCCTAAGGCTCCCCAAAGAATATCCCCAGGCACAATGTACACCAGACAAAGAGCTAAGTCACTCTGTGCTTAACCATCTCTGCTATGATGCCCAGTGCAGGAGGGTATTCCAGGACTGGTCTTGGTCACAGGAGGAAGGAATCAGGAGATGATGTAGCTAGGGAAGGTCCTATTAGTTCTATGCTTTTATAATAACTATAGGGGTCATTGTAACAGAGGCATAAATCTAGCCTGTGCTAGAAATTGAACCTGAATAGAGGAGGCACAAGCCACCTTCATTCTACCACTGCAGCAGGTGCTAGCATCATCCAGAGATGATACTGGACTAAAATTTTCAAAAGACAGTCATCTCAGAACATAGTGAGTCAGTTCTAAAATACTGTACCACAATGTCTGAGGGACGGAAAATATAAATATGGATTTTTAAGGAGTTCACACTTTTATAGGCATCCATTCATGCATACAGGGATGCTTTTCATATGAAATGTATGGCACAGAATTGTAGAAATAATAGGAGTGAACAAATATCTATTATATGCACTTCATATGGATGTGTGAAAATGTAACCAGGGAGGAAAAAAAAAGCAGGAATCAGCTACGCTACTTGAAATTCCCTCCTTCTGAAGGTTTTCCTCCATTTTTACATCTGTTTCTGACAAGATCTTGGCCTAACTACTCTAAGGCTTGGCTACATTGGCACTTTATACCACAATAATGCCTCCCAGAGTGCTCTACCTTACTATCCGTCCATGCTGGCAAGGCACGTAGAGCACTCTGACTCCCTGGCTGGAGCGCTCCTGGTACTCCACCTTGCAAGAGGATTAACAGCTCTTGCCTATTGGGTGAGGCACTGCAGCTCCAGTGTAGTAATGTTACTGCACTCTCATTGACCTCTGGAAATGCCCTCTAATCTCCTTAAATTAAGTGGCCTCTCTTCCCTTTGTTTTGAACTCGGCTGGAGGAATACGGAAGTGCCTGTTCAGAGCTCCGTTTTGGACAGTGGCAGCTTATCTGCAACGGGGCAAAGCAACAAAGCAAACTTTACTGAGTGAGTGAGTGAGAGGCAGGGAGACTACAGTAGACTGAACTTACAAGATGGCGTGCTGACACACTCTCAGTACTCCAAAAATCCGCTCTCTCTCTCCCCACATACATGCAACATACTCCACACCCCCCCCCTTTGTTTGAAAAGCACATTGCAGCCACTTGAACCCTGGGATAGCTGCCCATAATGCACTGCTCCCAATGTGGCTGCAAGTGCCCCAAATGTGGCCACACCAGAGCACTTGCAGCTGTCAGTGTGGACAGACTGGAGCGCTTCCCCTAGAGCGCTCTCCGAAGGTTGGTTTAACCCAAAGCGCTCTACAGCTGCAAGTGTAGCCAAGCCCTAAGTTGTTGTATTAGTGCCTATCACCATTGCATCTGAACACCTCTCAGTTAAACTACCACAAATATTCCCCACGCTTAGGGTATTAGGAATACATTATCCTAACCTATTCAGCAAGGGAAAAATTACTGTGAGGCATTGCTAAGATTAGATACACATAAGAAAGAGCCCAATATGTCTACTTTAATTCTGCTTGCTCCTCTGAAGACCCAGACATTTTGTCTTTGTTAATATGCATCCTCCCCTACTCCACCTGCTAATATTAATACTATTTGAAGCTTTACTGTTCAAATTGTAAAGTTGCTGAACTCCAGAAATGCACAGAGAATACTGTTATTTGCATGTTTTATGCATCGCTACCTCGAGAAGGTGAAATTTACAATGCCACAAACTGCTAGGAAATTGTAACTATATTTGATCTATTACTATTGGCTTTCTGAGACTAAATGTAACAACCCATAAAAGTGTCACTGGTATGTATTAGGCATTATCATTTCTATTCCTCCCAGATGCTTAGATTATCAGGAAAACAGGCTGCATATTTCCTCATCAGTTTCTGAAAACAATGCAACTCTTTGGAAGCCCCTGGACTGTAAACCTATAGATTACCTGAATAATCCATTTCATCCAGTAACTGTGCAAAGCTGCAGTTTCTACAAGGCTAGTACTCACTTTTGATGTGCCAGATAAATTTTCTGTCAATGAGTATTTGTTTAGACATTTCATATTCTAGATGACAGGTTTATGCAGATGTCATTTCTATTATTTAATATTCAGTATGGCTCAAGGTTCCTCTAGGATCTACTCCCAATAACTCCCCAGCACGACACTGCAATTTGTTTTAAAATTTAAAGACAAGATTATCAGATCTGCTATGCACTGGCATACAGGAGTAGAAAGGAACCCTCTCACTCCTCTGTGCTAACAGCTCCTCTTATACATAGCAACATGAGTCATAGAGCAGCATCCATGGGGTCACTACCCTTCCCACACAGGTAAGGAGGAAGCGAGCAGGGAAATAGTAGAATTTGGGCTCTTCCCCCACAGTATGTGAGCCAGATCAGATGCCCTCATGATGAAGGGGATATAATCTGTGCCAAAATGAAATCTGGGGCAGATTATTTGTCCCCCAGAGTATGGAGGGATCCCGGATCCAGACTGTGGGTCACAATATAGTCCCTGTGACTACTTCTGTGTGCTGCCACTTACTCAGAATCTGTGACAACTGAACCCTATATGAGTTAATGCATTTTAGAGAACTGATTTATCACCTTTTTATGCTCACTGAACTGCTACTGATAGCACTGTTGATGAGTGGAAATGAGGTGGGGAAATGTAATACTAGTGAAACAGGAGAAAAATCATGATTTGTAGGTTCACAAAATATCCTCAGAGATTTTACTGGCTTTCATGAAAATAAAATCTTTCCTGGGAGATAAATTGTCATTTCTTGTATGAAGCAGTCTCCTACTTCGCTCCCCCAAAAACCAGTATTGGTAAAAAAAAAAAAATGAAATAAAAATAAACTTAGGGCAAATTGATAACATTTTAGGTTTGAGATTTTTGCCATGAAGGTCATTTTGAATGAAATAAATGTAAAATCATCACCTCTGATAAACAAAACACTTTTCAGCTCCTCTGTGAAAGCTGCTAGTTTTGCACAGCTCTTGAGAACAGCAAAAGAAATTATAAACATGTGCAACAGGAGCTGCTCCTTGGAGAATCCCAGAAATTGGTGATCAAAAAGCCCTATTAAGTCTTCTAATGCATCCTCTGACTAAAGTTATATTGTTCTGTACCGTTTATTTTCTCGTGCTTTACCAGGTCTTGTTTCAAATATTTCCAGCAATGGGAATTCTACTACTTCACTTTGGTAATGATTTCACAGTATAAAAGATCTCACTGTTAGGTATGCTCCCCTCTACCCCCTGATATTCAAACTAAGTTTTCCTTTATTTCAATTTATTCTATTACCCTATAGATATTACCTCCTGGACCACTGTAAGCTATTTTTCCTCCTAAAAGATGCTGGTGTCTGAAGCACAGAACACACTGAATACTACATTTGTTGCATTACCAATATATTTAACCCTAGTCATTACTATATATAATATTTTGTAATAGCTTATGTTTGGAAGGTATTATGAAAATGAAATAATATGTTCTAAGGCCCCAAAAGGGACTCTGCATGGTCAGGTCTCTGCCTATGTAGATGCTGGGCCTAAGTGGTACTTCAACTACGATGAGAAAGCTCTTCAATGCGAAGAGGGGACTGCCCGATGGGTGGGTAAAATTTTGTGGCCTGCGTTGTGCAAGGGGGTCAGACTAGATGATCATAATGGTCCCTTCTGACCTTAAAGTCTATGAGCCATTCAATGGATGTCTTTCTCTCTGGCAATAGGAAATCACTATAATTTCTTTGTGCTGCATTCAGAAGAGATTTTCATAGACCTGAGATTCACGTAAGGCATGGAATGTGTTAATAAACCATGCTGCAAAAGGACATTTCCATAGCCATGGTTGCTTTTGATTTTAATGCTGATTACATGGAAACACTTTATTAGAATGATCTCTGTCATATCATCTGCATAACATACTATTACAGGCTCACAGATGCCTCTGTAAATTTTATTATAACCAACGACCAAAGTTTTCCTTGTGCAACTCAGCTGAAGCCAAGAGGAAATTATTGGTATGTGAAGCAAAGTAAAAATCGGGCTCATTTTCACTGACTTAGGAGCATCATCTAATAATTTCTTCTAACCAGATCTTTTTGGTATTGATGAAAGATTTAATCTGCCTAAGCATGAGACGGCTGCTTTACTTATGAATGGCAAAGTTATTTCAGATAACTTTAGTTAGATTTTACTTCTCCCTCTGAGGCCAGCACAACTGCTTACTGTAACTAACATGAAAAATATGAAAATTAACATTGGAAAAAAGACAACAGAACCAATCCCTCTAAAACATTTCCAAATAGCTTTTTTGATTTAAATGCATAAGCAGAATAAACAGTGTGAGGCTGGCGTTATTAGCACTTCTTTGAAATGACCTACATTATCAGACACTTACTAATAGCTTTGCAAATGGTGAGAAATAAAGCCATCTCAAATGCATGCAAATAAAACATATTCTTTCTCCCCAGATCCATCAAGGAATACAAATATTTCCTAATGAAAGCACACAGTATATTCATTAAAATGCCCAGACCAAACCCTACAGTCTTTAGCCAGAAGTTCTAAAGTCTTTTATTAAAAAATATAATATATTCATTACAATCCCCAGGCCAAATCATACAATCCCTAACCAGTTGTTAGTCATACAGTAATAGGAGTTTTGCTTCAGTAACTTCTACAGTATTGGCCTTGGCATTACTGTCAGCATCACTAATAAAGGGTCTCTTTTTTTAAAACATCCTCAGATCACGACTGGAAACGAATCAGATACTCATAGCTTACTCAATGCTAACAGACACCTACTTAAACATCATATTTAAGTGCAGTGAGTGAAATATTCAGGAAATGCTGTTTCTTATGTATATTGTTACCTGGAGAGTCCTAATTCATGGTCACTTACCTGTATGTGGTTCAATGGAGAAGTAAGGCTGTCCTTCCAAAATGCTATAAACCAGCTTTGCGCTGTTTCCATAAACTGGATCATCTGCATCCGTGGCCGTTACTTTAGTAACAAAGGTACCTAGTTTAAAAGAATATTTAATTAACATTTCAGTTCTTGCCAGAGATTTGTATGTTTCTTTATGAAAAAATCAATTTGTTTAAATCTATACAGAAATTCATGAGGTGAGAGATGTTAGTAAAATGAAAAAGTAATCAGTTATGACTTAAAACATTATTTAGCGAGCACAGACAAAACATTATGCTTTGAGAAGAAATATGCCACCAGCCTAATATTCTAGATAAAGAAAACCCTTTTTAGTATCTGTATTATATAAGGTTCTTTTATAGAATGCATTTTAAAGTTACCTGTTAGATCAATGCAGACTTCAAGCATTTGCAAAGGGAATCGTATCAAAGGGATATGAAATACAAGGTTAATAATACAATACAATATGTTGCACTTAAGTTTAGAAAAAGGACATTTGAAAGAACCTAGCCAACTTACAGTGGCTGCATAACAAAGTAATAATATAAAGGATTTTTCTCTCTTTTCTTTGGCTTCCAGCTACAATAATGGTTAGATGTGGTCAGAGTCAAGGCATTATCTCTTGTCTCTGAAATAACTCCCCATCACTGTGGGGGTTCACTGCTCAGATGCCATTGTGCCTTCACTAGTTTGTCCAGGAAAGAAAATAAACAAAGACATGACAAGAAATTGTTCATTTTCTTTCTAAGACCACACTCTGGCTTTTAATTGTATAGAAAGCCACATCAACTCAAACTCAAGTATGCTTCATGGTTTTGTTGCAGTGATTTCTTTTGAACGATTTAAAAAAATAACAATGACACCAATTAAGCTAATTCTTATGCAAAAAAGACAATATCTAGAGAGGAAGAGAGAGAGAGTTTGAGACAGAGTTTGAGGGCTGAATTATGTTTCTTGTGAGCTGAGATATGCTTGGCAAGGGAAAGAATAAAGTATCCACCAGGACATGCCCCCTCTCTGGGTCTGCTGGCATTGCTAGAAATAATGGCTCACTCCTGCTCCTTGTCCCTTTGTGCTGCTGAACCCAAATTATGCCTGACTCCTGTACAGGAACACTAATTGCAGGGTCTCTCTTTTGCTCCCATGCCCTTTGCTCCCTTTACTGCCCCATATGGGGAGATTCATAGCTACCAAGTTTTGTGCAACTCTGTTTATGACATTTTATGCAAGTTGCATAGGGGGCTAATTTGCATGTTTGTAATTACTTTACAAACATCTACCCTCTTCAGTGTCTATACCTTATTTTAGGCAGCGGAAGGGGTAGAAAATGGAGCTGCAGAAAATATTGGCTGCTGTGGCTAGGGTACAGTGCGACTAGGAGAGGGTGCTGGGGGTCTGATGGCTATCTGGCAGACTAGCTTAATGGAGGTGTCTGTGAGGAAATGTGGTGGCTGAATATAGGGATGAATACAGGGGACAATGATGATTCCCTGGAAAATAGCTGAGTGCTGGGATAGCTGGAGGTGCTGCATGGGTGAGTTGCAGGGAATATGGGAGTGTCGTGATGCCTGGAGTTTCTGGGGATGGATGAGCATTGAGGGGCATGTGTGTATTATGAGGGTAACCCTGGTGCAGCTGACTGGAAGTGAAGGAGCTTGTCGTCTGCCTTCAGTCCCTCACCTTGTGCCTGTGCTGTATCCCCCGCAACCTCTTACTATTGCTCAATCCAACAAGGTGGGCACCAAGAGGAGAAATTGAGTGGCTGCTTGCTCAGCAGGCTCCACTTGGCCCTGGCACAGGGCATTCCCCTTCAGCACCTCCCTCCTCCCAGTGTAGGTTGGATCAAAACACATACCCCCCTTCATGGGTTCTGATATATGATGTCATTCTACCAAGCTTAACTCACTTTGTTCATTGCCCCAGATCTCCCCGTACTGGGCCTATATGAGAATCTTGGCCAGCTCTCATCCCAGTTCAGGAGACCTTCCCCAGTTCCCATCCCGTTGTGCTTCAAATGGTCACTCCCTCAGGACAAGAGTCTGCAGCTCTCCTCCTGGAGCTAGGTTTAGGGCTTTAGACAACTTCTCCCTCACCAGCTCATTTTCCCCAACCAGTCCTCAAAGAGTTCAGCAGGTCAGTTTTCTCTGGCTAGTGTCTGCCCTAGTGCTCTTTTCCTAGCTCTTCCCCAACTACATGGGTGAGAGAAGAATCTTGCTCCAGCCTCTTTGCAATGTGCCTGGCCCCAGACCCTTAGAGACATAGTCACAGAATTTCCCACCACTACCCTGGAGAAGGCAGACTACCTCATCTCAGGCCCATTCCGGAGGGATGGCACCACCTCAGGCAAATGCCTGCAGCCTGCCCATAGCTCAGCTGGTTGCACAGGAATCCGCTGGACTGTGGCAATACATGACATGGCAGAGAAATGTAGGAGTATAAAAATGTACAGAATGTATTACATGAACTTGGCAGCCATGGAGGGAGAACTTTATCTGGCCTGTTATACAGGATGGCAGATAATCACAGTTGTCTCTTCTGGCCTTGGAATCTATAAGCAATTATTCCTAATTTAAATATCATTCCCTATGAAGGAAACAACAGCATTTTTCTGAACCCTTTTACCTCAAACAAAATCAAATCAACCAACCAGCCAATCACGTTTGGACCTGGTGTTCCATATGACAATTATTTATTGAATAGGGCAATCTCTATCTCCCTGTAGTTGAACTCCAGTAGCATAACTCCACCCGCAACGGAAGAAGAAAAGATGACAATGGTATGGGGAAAGGCGGACATGGGAGACACACAGAGCCCCTGGCATGTGGTGGAGGAAGAAATGGGAAGTCCCCATGAAAGAAGTAGGGAACAGTAGGGAGGAGAGGCATGAAAGGGCCCAAAGAAACACTAGCATGGGAGGAGAGTCATGGTCCACATCTGGGGATGTGGGGACAGAAGAATGGGATAACGGATGCAGAGCAATTCCTTGGGTACAGCAAATCGGAGAGACCACTCAGTGCCCTGTGCTTCGGGGGGCACCAGCGGCATGCGCTGGTGTGGTCAGTCCCGGAAGTGATGTGTCAGTCCTGGAAGTGACTGATTTGTCACTTTCCTCCGGGGCCCCCCACATCTCTAGGGACAGCGCTGCATGAGTGAAAGGGGTAATGGGAGGTACTCAAAGCCCTTAGTGTGGGGGTGGGGGTGAGGAGAATTGCAGGTTATCCCTGAAATAAAGGGGGATGGAAGAGTGGCAAATGGAACTTGTGTAGGGAGCTACAGGGCAGTGGGGTTGAAAAATGCAAGGAGCCCCTCGTTTGTGCAGGGAATTCAGTCTACAGAGGCAGCAATGGGTGTGACCTTCTCTATTAATCTAGAATCATCTCATATATGTAAATGTAATATTGGTTTTCTTTTATAATTCAAACACTAGCTCTATTTTACCATGTGCTTATCAGCTTTGCCATCTTACAGAATAGGGAGCCTTGCAAGCTTGTCTGATCTACTTCTGCCCCCTTGCACCAACCTGGCCACAGCCCCACCCTCTCAATTGCTTACATTCTGCAGCTGCTGTCCCATGGGTGACAATGGAGAGAGTCAGAGAGATAGAGAGAGATCAAAGCACACCCCAGTTGGATTCAGGCTAAAATGGGAGAAGAGAGATTTTCAGTTTCTAGGGAAGTGGCAGAAGCTACAGAATGTAATCTGCTTGCTAGGTCAGTAGAGATGCAGTCAGACTCTTAGAGGATGTGGCTAGGGCTGGGATAAGATGTAGTTCATTCAGAGAGCAGTTGGAACTTTCACAGGTGCTTCTTACCTCGTGGTTGTTCCTTTTATCTTTAGAAACAAAGGAACAAAACTGTGGACTTTTGAGAGTTTGTTTTGCCCAAGTTTTTCCTTCTGATGTAGAAAGAAGATCTGAAAGGTTTATTTTTTTGTTTAAAATAGTTTTTCTGTTGCTCATTTAGGAATATTTGGCACATAGTCTGTTTTTTTTTTTCCTTTTTCAGCCGAGGATCCTTCTTTAGGGATCTTAGAAATACTTGTTCTGAGCTCTCACACCTTAATTGGAAGGTGCACATTTTAAATCTTTTACAAAGGCATCCTGTGCCCTAAGTGATCATTAGGTATCGGAGTTAAGTATGCCACAACAAGAACAATCTATCCAGTTGCAAAATTGCTTCCTACTCTGTTGGTCAGCCTCCAGCCTCCTTTCTCTTGTGATATCATAATTTATCTCTTCTCCACTCACCAGATAGACCTATATTTCTCAAATAAAATAGTAACAAAATAAATAGAAACAAGCCATTTTCTCATAGCCCTTATTTATAGATCATAAAGAAATAAAAAAGGGTCATTAGCCCATTTGATTTTCTTTGCAGGTGACTTTTAAAGTGAATATCTTTTTTTTACCTCATAAAACCAATACACCGTTGGCAGGATTGGAAAGGCAGAATATTTTCCAGGGTCACAGGATCTATTCTCTACTCCATACCTCCTGTTTCCTGAACCACATCTCAAGAGATATCACTTCCTTTTAGTTCCAAGATGACCTCTGTTTGATAGAAGTGTGGTGTCCCATCCCCAACATGTTTATAGTTGAAAATGATTTAAGTGAAGAGTTATATACACTAATAGAGTGAATTGCACAGCAGTTTGTGTCCCTCTTTTCAGATCCTTGTCTCACATTGCATCCTATATCTGGGCTTTGGCAGTTGTGAGATATGGCACACCCATACATATAGCTCAAATTGACACTAATTGGAGATACATGTGCTTACCAAAGCAAATCTTGTCCCATCCATGGCTTTGGAGGACTGCCCTCTTCAGAACTGGGACAGGCAGATCTTAGGATCCTAGCACAGTTCACAAGCCACCAATTCTACCTTCCATAAAAGCCTCCATAAAAATAAGATGTGTGTGCTCTAGTAGTGTTGTTCTATTGTTTTGGCTATGCTTTTTATGTGCAAGTCAAGGTGCAGATTCTGCACATTAGTCAGAAAGAAAAATGCACATACTGCCATTGGGAGTAGGAAAGCAAAGATTTTGGTGTGGCAGTGAAATTCTACCTTCCCCCCATTTCCCATATGTTATGGAGCCCAACTCCATGTGGTTTCCTTCTATGTGAACATAAAGACATGACTATGAAAATCACCATCCCATCCTACAGATGGGGAAGTGCTACAAGCCCATGGGATTACTACTGCTCTGAGCTGTGGAATCCACAGCCATCTCCCCTTGGCAGAATTCCCCAGATCTCAGACTAGAAACTTTGCAATAGGATTTGCGCCACGATTGACAGGCAGTTACATGCTAAATATACCTAAATATTGCTATATACAGGTGCAATGGATGCATCTGTGTATGTTTTTTTTCCATTAAAAAAACCCTACCACCACGTTGAGAAAATGTCAAGGTTGCATGGCTAAGCACTCAGTGGTTGTCATTTGAAAATTAGTGTCCCAGAATCTACCCAGAAAACAAAAGACCAGGATTTTCCGTTAGTGTTTAATTTTGACTGCATTTGGCACATTTGTTCCTTTGTCAATGCTACAACAAACTCATTTAGCTAGAGACTATAAATTTGACATGGTGCCATTTTCACAAGAAAGCCACTGTTATAGTCCAACTTGCTGTTGTCCTAATTATAATAATTTAGCAGTTTTATATAATCTAGTCCAACAACATAATCACTGTTTCTCCTTTTTGTGTTCATACTAATACTGCCGTATGTAATACAAAAACATTTTTAGATAGATGTGTGGGCAAATATTAGCATGTTAATTTTAAAACTTTCTGCATTTTTTCTGAGACACATTTCTGCAATGCTAATGACACTGTGATTAAATGTAGACTGCAAAGAGGTTCGACAGATTTTAATTAATGAACACTTCTAATGTGATTTAACTGTTAACCATGGCTGATTGTTTTGCTCTGTTAGTGTCAGGTTTCATAGGTTCCCGTTGCCACATGCTAACAACCAGAGACACAGTTAATAATAAAAGTATTTTTTATATGGCTAGGTAAGGAGGCTTCTGTTTGCTGACAAACTAAGATTAAAAGCCTCCATAAAAATAAGATGTGTGTGCTCGAGTAGTGTTGTTCTATTGTTTTGGCTACGCTTTTTATGTGCAAGTCAAGGTGCAGATTCTGCACATTAGTCAGAAAGAAAAAGTGCACATACTGACATTGGGAGTAGGAAAGCAAAGATTTTGGTGTGGCAGTGAAATGTGTGTATTGGAAAAAAATAAAACTTGTATATCCTGGAGGACCAAACAAATAGTCAGCATCTGAAATTTACATGAATCCATATTCAATGAAGCAACCATTTTGCTGAAAGATTGTAATAGCTAGGGAAATAAAGAAATGTGACCACACTGTAGTCTACTGGGACTGTGCTTTCTGGGTTTCTCCAGGACTTTAACCCTCCCCCCGTCCAAAAAACCAAAACAAAACATCCTCTGTAGTCGTTCTTCTCCCCAAATTGGTGCAGGCTGAAATCTCAGGCTGATTAGGAGATCCAATCCCCATTTTAGCTGAGCATTAACACTATACTTGCATAAAGAAAGAACTTGCCACTATTTACCATCAGATATGTTTTCTTTGAGATTCACTTTGCTTAAAAATCTGCAGCTAGAATTTTAGTCTGGCTGGTGACGTGTAGTCAACGATGGTCAAAACAACATGCTGTTTGTATTCACTAGGTCAGATAAGCATTCGTTCCCAAATAAACCCTTTGCCTGATTGTCGTCCTTTTCTATAATCTCACAGGTAGCATGACAGCTGTTGTCATGGTAACTATTTTTTATTGAATAACACCGCAATAATCTCATAAAAACCTGTATAACTTCTTGACATGTAAATTATTGCTGCCTTGAAGCTGAAGGAACTTACTCTTCTTTTTTAATGTGCCACCACGAATGCAGTATGTTTAATTCATATATGTACACTTTCTTATTTTTACTATACTGAATTCATGCTAAATGGAATGGTGTCTCCAAAAATTTATAGCAAAGGACTAGAAATCAGGACTCCTGGGTTCCACTGATAAGCACTCAGGCTGTGAGTAGCACTATGTGCACAAAACCTCTCTGCATCTGAGTTTCCATGTCTGTGAAATGGGTAAAAAATACTTGCAGTACAAAGAGACTCAATTAATTAATGTTTGATGTTTGTAAGTTCTCAGATATAAGGACTGTTAAGTACAACATATTGTTAATATTAAGGAAATATTCTAAACTGAAAAAAGCCAGATGGGTAAAACATACCGAAGTGCACACAGACGCCCTGCCATGAGGGAAAATGGAGGGCCCTAGTATGAGGGAAGGGGAAAATTAGGGCAGACACAGCATCTGTCAGAGGGAGACTAGAGGACTCCGAAATGAGGGGAAGAGGGGATGGAGGCACAAAGAATCCTCGTTGGGGGATATTAGGGAACATGGAAATAGAGAAAGGGGAAACCCAAAGCCCCTGACATGGGGTGAAGGTAAGAATGGGGCACATACAGAGTCTTTGCCACTGGAGTGAAGGGGGGACCTGGAATGGAGGGAGGGGGGAAACAGGGGCACACAGAACACCAGTAGGGTCAGATTGAGAACCCTGGTATCAGAGGAAGGGAGAAATTGAGGGAATACAGAACCCCTGACAGGGGAGGAAGTGGGGGAGTTTCTGAAATAGAAGGGGTGGGAAGGGGAACATGTGGGGTGGAATGGAGGAACGTTCAAAGTCCCTGGTGTGTGTAACAACTTCTGCCTACAGAAGCTATGAAGTGTGTGATCACTTTGTTATTGATTTGATTTTCCATAGAGCCTCGAGGCCCTAGTCATGGACCCGATGCTGTGAGGCACAGTACTAACAAAATAAATGGTCCCTGCCCCAAGTAGATTAGATTCTAAATACAAGATGACGACAACAGATGGACACAGACAGACACCGGAGTACAGGGAAACACAAGGAAACAAGGAGACAATATTGGTCAGGACAACAAACTGTGGTCTCAGCACACCAGTTACCTAACCTTTTTTTTTTTATTTCTTTTTTTTTTTTTGGTAAGCAAAGAACTGTTGTAAAGAACAATATGAAGAAGGATAATGAGGGAGCTTTGTGGGTATTTACAGGAAATTCCACCAAGTATGAGGGACAGCCTGGGAGAAAACACCAAAATAGTCATTGGAAAAAATTTAAAATGAAGGATGACATTCGCCCAGTTGAAAGTGGGCGTTGCCATCTCAAAAGCGAGTATGGACTGACTGTGAAGGGCATAGAGAGAGAATACAAGCAGCTAACGTGTTTATATTAAAACTGTATATTAAAAATTATATATAGATTCTTGCACCAAACTACCCCTAGAGAGGGGGAAATCAAAAGAGAGCTTGTTTATACTTCCTTTCCTCTAAGAGACAATTCAGATACTTGGGCAACAATGGTCCTATAAATACCTTGTTTGAGAGATGAAGAGGAGGCATTATTCAGTCGTGTGTAAGGGGGTAAAACTAAGATTGATGAGACGTAATAAAGAAAACAGCATGCCAGGAATGGGGAGAGGAGGGAAATCTTCCTCTCAACAAGACTTAATAGTATGTGGAATAGTAGAAGCCCCTTCACTTGAGACATTTCACACTACTGCACGAAGCATTAGATAGTGTGCTGTAAAGAAAACCCCTATATTGACAGGAAGATGAATAAATGAGCTACAAGGATTTTTTCAGCTGTAATTTGGTGGCGCTGATATTTTTATATTTGTTTCCTGAGAATTTTGTAGGGAATATGAAACATACCAGTTTCAGAAAATCAGCTTCTTCCATTATATATATATATATATATATATATATATATATATATATAGGTACATTGTATACTTGTATATACTATATATATGGTGAAAGAATTAGACATTCTGAAATTATGTCTCATATTCATTAATTTTTAAATCAAAATTGAAATATACTTGTGACAAAGGTATACAATTTTTAATAGTGAGTAATTAACCATTCAGACAACTCATCAGGGTGACTGACAATTTTTAAAATCAAGATTGGACATTTTCTCTCTAAAAGATATGGCCTAGAAATTATTTTAGGAAAGTTCTATGGCCTGTGTTATACAGGACATGAAACTTGATCACAATTGGCCCTTATGGCCCTGAAATTTATAAAAGCTATTAAACCAGAGGTAATCAACCTATGGCACGGGTGCTGAAGATGGCACACAAGCTGATTTTCAGTGGCACTCACACTGCCTAGGTGCTGGCCACTGGTCAGGGGGGCTCTGCATTTTAATTTAATTTTAAATTAAGCTTCTTAAACATTTTAAAACCTTATTTAGTTTACATACCATAATAGTTTAGTTATATATTATAGACTTATAGAAAGAGACCTTCTAAAAACGTTAAAATGTATTACTGGCACACGAAATCTTAAATTAGAGTGAATAAATGGAGATTCAGCACACCACTTCTGAACGTTTGCCGACCCCTCTATTAAACTATTGCTCTTAGTTTTTGATAGTATGTGTACATTTCATATTATTAATATTATTATTTATCATCTGCATTGCAGAATCACCCAAAAGCCTGTGATATCAGAATTCCCTTGTACTAGGTGCTTTACAAACCTATAGAAAATGACAGACCCTGTCCCAAATAACTTACAATCTAAAAAATAAGATCACTTTTATTGTTAACTTTTTAAAAACATGGTCTTATCCTGGAAACTCCAAAGCATCATAACAGCAGCTGCGTGGACATTACCATAAGTTATTCTGATATACGCTAGTTTCATGGTTTCTTTAAAGTAAATGAAAAGAATACAAATGTGGAGCCAAATTCTTTCCAAAATCCATCAGCAGGATTTTGCTGCTTTGAGTTCCTGATCTCAAAGTAGTCATGCCAGGCTTATACCAGTATAGCAGAGTAGAATTTGGATTTCTGTTTCCAAATGTTAAATGTAATTTATTTTAATAGACTTGAAGTGTACATAGTTTAGAAATCTAATGACACTGGAAGAAATGTTAATATAATGGGGAGAAAAAACTGAATGAGTCAAAAACTTTCTTTGAACAATTAAATACCCCGGAACAGACACAGCAACAAAGCAATGTTTTCAGATTGCTCATCTGTCATTCTAATGAGCCTTTATAATGTGAAGCAAATGGAAAATACATATATTGTCTGGAAAAGTGTAACTAAGAATCTGGAAGGTGCTTGCTATGCATAGAAGAAAACTGTCTTCTGCACAGCACATAGACAATAGAGCAAGCTGGCAGCCTTCAGCATTTTACAACTGTATAATAAGCAATGGAAGCATGGTTATGAAATCTAATAAGCTGCATATTTTACCACTTAATGTGTATAAACTAATTGTTTTAGAATTGTGATGCTTCCTTCCTACAGTAGTGATCTTAAGAAAAGTAAAATGCTTCATACAGAGATATATAAAGTTCTCACTCTGGAAATTGTCCATGTTGACGTTACCTACTGTATGGATTTGACTCATAAAAGTAATAAGAGGGGACATTGTCTTTTTAGTTTTAAGGTTGGCAGTCCTCTCTGACTACAACTTATAAGATGATGCCGTTAAAAAGCCTGCATTTGCTGTTTTATAAATTCCCCAGAATGACTATTTCTTAGCATTAGAATACAGTCTGTAGCATCATCATATTTTATGTTTCTCTTAAAAAGAACTCTGTTTTCTTTTACACATTACTTTCATTTCCCTTTTAGATATTGCTGTTATTATAGAACATTAATAGTATTTGTGGGAGATGAAGAAAATACATGCTCTATTGTCCAGGACTTCCTAAAAGATGGCATTTGTCTAATCAATTGACTATTTCATCAGCACTCATACAAAACAAGGTGAATTGCCTATTTTATATAGAACTACTAAGGCATAGAAATTGCAAGGTCCCCAGGCAAAGAAAGTAAAATTAGACAATCACTACACAGTTATACTTCCTTGAAGAGAAAAAATACTGTAATGTTGACTTACAAAGTAAGTCTCATGTACGTGCAGTGTATGCATTTATTTATTACATATATACACACACTTACATAAATAAATAATAATAAAATAGCCCTTGCTGAGTGCACAAGGAATTCACTAATTTATAATTTCACATTATATGAATAAGAGATTTTCTACAACCTTGCAGTTTCAATTCTGTGTTTTCTTTGTGTGTGTATATATGCATGTGCCCGTGTGTGTGTGTGTGTGTGTGTTTTACAAAGGCTGATAATGCCAGCAAATATGAGCCATGTTGCAGGAGCAGATTCAGAACTCTTGCTCCCTCAGGCTAGCAGAGAGCAAGCATATGGCAGCAGAGACCACTGGCCTCCAGGGAAAGGGTACAGTCAAACCAGCCAGCCAGCAGTCCTCTGCAGGCTGATTCATGAGAAAGTGGCATTGACATCAGCTCTACAGGCAACAGCTTATCTGTATTCTCAGATAAACATTAAGTGCTGCAAATTCAGCAGTTAAACAAAGGCAGAGGTACAGATTCCTAAAGAAAATAATATTAAAATAAAGTTGGACTGAGGTACAAAGATCAGATTCTGAACTGAGTCTGAATCTGACTTCTCCAAATTTCAAATGCATCAATTACACAGAGCGACCTGAGTTGTAAAATTTGTATCCACTTCTGAATTAAAGGTTGTTCTTCCACAAAGTTTGCGGGGGTTCTGAGATTTATCACTAATGAGTTAAAAAAGGAGCAGGTAGAATGAAATTACACTACTGTAAGCTTCTATCAGAATATTATCACATAACGTGGTTATTTTTTTTATACAAAACAAACTTTGGATGGGGTGCCTGTGATTAGAATTTGTCAAAACTTTCAAAAATTTGAAAACACAAAATATAGTCAGGTCTCTTGCTGTGTGGTGCTTACCAGTGTCTCAATATTTGGGCAGTAACGTAGATTGGCTTACTACCTCTCATCTGTTTCTTCTGCAAATAAACTTTGGCCATGCATCAATGCCTAGTGCCACAAGCAGAGGTGTTTGAAAAATGAGATGGAATTTTTGCAAACATTTCAGTCACAAATTTTGACTCTCTTCCTGTTGAAATTTGACATTTGGAAAAAATGTTGAAAAAACTTTGTGAAGAGTGAACTTAGAATTGCTAAACATGGGTATTTGTACCAAAAAAGTGAATAAAGGATATGTCTACACTGCAATCAGAGGAGTGATTGCAGCAGATGTAGACAAATCCAGGCTAGCTTTAATCTAGCTAAAACGAGTACCAACAGCAGCGAAGCTGTGGCATGACAGGCTGTATAAGCTTGCCAGAGACGTGGGTGCTTAGGTGATTAGTCTGCTCTGAAATCTGTGTTGCTGCAGTTTCACTGACATTGGTATTTGTGCTAGCTCAGGTATGTCTACATGTCCTGAAACCACATCTGCAGCTGCAAAGTAGAGATATCTGAAAAGTTATGTCCACACAGTCCAGAATCAAAACAAATACCATGTGACCTAGGCATGCAAAAACAGCTAACACACAGCTCAACTTCAAATGCAGAATACTGGCAAAAAACTGCCTGTGATGGATCTAGAGACAAGAATCTCTGCAGAAATTATTCTGGGCACAGATTCCGACAGACCTGTATCTAGTGGCACAGAATCAAGAAAGAACACAAACAGCCCTTCCAACAATTCTGTCTCTGTGCAGAAGTGCATATTGCCTCAAAGAGTATGTGGTCATGCCCTTCCCCCAAGCCTGTGGAGCAGGAGCAGCGTGCACCAAGATGTACACAGCACCCAATGGGAAGACGTAGCAGCAGCACTCCAAGGAACTCTGGGAGGCAATTTCTCCCCCAACCCCCACAAGTGTAGTGTGGCTCTGCTCTGACCTCTTATTCTGGTGTGTAGGCAGTTTGCACAGTGTGCCCTCCTCGAAGGACAAATACATCTGAGAAACTTCAGACCATAAAGATAGGAAGACAGACAACTTTTCCCTAATAAATCATTATACATTATTCACCCAGTTCTTTGCATTGTTAATTTAGGGCTCAATTCTGCACCCTCTGATGGCAATGGGAGTTTTCGCATTGAGTGAGATCAAGGCTAAGGGCTTGTCTAGACTTAAAAAGCTGCAGCACTGCAGCTGTAGCACTTCAGCACAGACACTACCTACACTGATGGGACACTCTTTTCAGCATAGGTAATCCACCTCTTTGAGAGGTGGTAGCTTGGTTGACAGGAGAACTCTTCCATTAACCTAGTGCTGTCTATACTGAGGGATAGGTGAGTTTAATTGCATTTCTCAGGGGTGTGGATTTCTCAATCCCCTGAATGACATAGTTATACCAACCTAATTTTCTAGTGTAGACAAGGCCTAAGGGCATGATATTGCAAATACCAGTAGCACTAACTACTCTGAGGTATGCCCTTGATTGCAGGAGCTCTCTTTGAAGTCACTGGGATTGCTTACAGTAGCTTGCTGTATACTCTCTGTCATAAGTGTGAAGTAGCCTAGAATTATTGTTTACCTGTAAGGGGTTAAGCTAAAGGTAACCTGAGAGGTGGACAACTGACCAATGAGAAATTCCTCAGGAGACAAAGGATTTTAAGTTTCAGTTTCTCTCTGGGTCTCTCTCTGTTCGATGAGTTCATCATAAACTCGATGAACAGAGAGAGACCCAGAGAGAAACAGAAACTTAAAATCCTTTGTCTCCTGAGGAATTTCTCATTGGTCAGTTGTCCACCTCTCAGGTTACCTTTAGCTTAACCCCTTACAGGTAAACAATAATTCTAGGCTACTTCACACTTATGACACTCTCTAATAAAAATATTGGTAGAACTACTCCCTCAGATTATAACCTTCTTGGGAACAGTGACATGATTTCCTCTGTATACAATGCCAAGCACACTTCAGCCATATAGCAAACAAAAATAATTTGAAATTTCCAATTCTGATGCTGACTGAAACCAAGAAGCTCAAAGGTGAACAAAAATTACAAAGTTTTTTTTAAAGATGATCAATAGCTTCCCTCCTTACCTGCCTCCCCCTCACCCCTCCAAAAAAAACCTTTAAAGAAGTTAAAATTTTGGTTAGGAATGTGTTTTGGTGTCCTAACTGGTTCTCTCCTGTTTATTATTGCCTATCTACCTTTCATTCTCATAAGCTCCATTAAGGCCATTCACAATGTACATGAAAGATACATATAATTTCCATTTCTTAAAAAAAAATCCCTTATTTAAATGGCTCCTCTGTGCAAGAGTTCAAGAAGTTGATTATGCACAAGATGAACAAGTAGTGGAACAAGAGAAAGTGATGATATACATTTTCTAACAGCTGTTACATTGTAGCCATATTTTACAACATCTGCTATTTTTTTTCCAGAACTTTTGCATTATCTTTGAGTTTACCCTTTGGGCTAATCTGTAGTTGACCCTAGTAATATAGTCCATTTAGTCAACATTTTTGTGACAGACTATCATTGATTTAACAGTCATGCACAGTGTCTTAAAAATCGATACATACGGGGGAGGGAGGAAGGGAAGAGCAAGAGAATGTGATGGGACTTGATAATATTACATCTTGGGTTTTTATCACAACTTTACAATTTAACAAGTTACTCCATCATTATTTATACCAGACTTGGGAAGTTGATGACATACAGCAGATTTTGTCCCTTTTGGCAAACAATTTATAACTGGAGTAGAATAATACCTTTGGGAGAAAGGGAAGCAAACACACATACACACACACACACACACACTGTGTACCACATGCTTTTTGTGTGTGTTTATGTGAAATAACAGATGGCCAAATTAATTGGAATTATTCCTGATATACAGTAGTGCAACTAGGAGCGGATTTTGGCCCCCCAAAAAGCAGATATATTCAGATTAAAACTGCAATAATAGCAAATACTAAACAGAAAATCCAAACTCTTTTCCAAGAAAGAAATCTTCAAGAAACATCATAATAAAGAGAAGTTGAATTATTCTAAAATAATTCACCCACTCAATTTTTTGACGCATTGCAGGTGCAATTTATTTTTAGTGCACTGCCGTGCTACATACACTATGTACTGTGTTTTATTATGACAAGTGATGGGGAACTTTCTCATAGTTGGAAGTTTAGGTCAGATAATCCATGAAACATTTGAGTTTTGTCTGAAATTAGTCAAAAATTGTGAATATTCACTTTTCCAATCTCTCTCATTCTTCTGTCTCACCTTCTTCCCTGCACCAGTTGAATGACAACTGTCATTCAATTCAATGCATCTTTCTATTCTCCTGAACCTCTGATGTTGACTATAAGCAGAACCATAGATCTCTAAGCACCCTTTGCTTGAAACAGATCTATGGAGTCTAAATCACTGCTCCTTCCCTGAATACCACCACAGAACCGACAACATCTGAAGACCATATCCATATGAGGGCACTTTATCAGACCTGCAGCAACCCAACAAAAGGTAAGGAATCTGTGAACAGTTGAGGAGAAGGAAGCACAAAAGGGGAACTTATCCAGGCATTTTCAAAGATACACTATAGGATCAGATCAGTTTGACCTGGTTCTTCTAATTCCCTTTTTAACTGGCTCACTCATCTGCACATTATGACATCATTATTGGCTCTTACACAGAGCATGCAAGTTCAAGAACAAATTTAAAAACAAGTGAACCTCTGGGTACTCCACCTTTCTTCTCCATACTTATCTGGATCTCTTTTTAGGGGTTCTCACCTGGGTCCTTTTCCAAAATGTGTCCCTTTAGGTCTCATGATGCTTAAACATATTTGTACAGAATGCAGCTTAAATGCCATTGAAAACAAGTTATTTCCTACTTCCCAAGTGCATTCATCTGAGCAGCCCTGCTAACATATGCTGCCACACAGGAGACAGGCGTTCAGATTTGACTTCCTTCCTCCTTCTCAACCCTGGGCTCCTCAGGAGATCAGAGCAGTATTAAAACTGTACAGAACATTCAGTCTCACCAAAGAGGGAGGGGGACTGAGATGGACTAGAAGGATGATTATTGTGACAGTGCTGAAAGGAAGGAAACTGAGGGTTAAGGTCAGGGTGAATTGTGTGTGCTCCTCAGGGCTTTTTCTGAAGCATGAAGCTGACTCCTTTAGAAAAAAGAGAATGATTTCAAATTATCCCTGAACACTGTGACTGTGCACACCATTTAGTGTGTGTGTTTTCTTGCGGATGCAAGAGTGTGCAGTCAAGACAGTTAAAAAGTCAGCATCATTCCTGCAGGAAATAACACTGGAATAGAGATTGCCTTGGCACAGTCTTTTCAGGAAATCAGGATTTCCCAGCATCATTCATATACAACATGTGTTCATACTGATTACATATGTAAATATACGTATACGTGTGGTGTACATGATCTCTAGAGAGGGTTTTCACCTGCAAAGCTCCAGCTTCCCCACAAACATGATGTATTATCAATGTTGCAGATATACATATACAAGAGTGTAAGTCAACTGTTCTATCCATGTACTTATTCATATAGATAGAACCTTGGGACAATGTTTTGTACAATGCCCCACCACATTGCTGTCAAAAAAGAAATCATAACATGCAGCAGTATAAGATATGTCAGCTGCATATGTTATGTTTGAAAAGCTACACTATATCAGAATCTCAAAGGAAGAGGGATGAGTTAATTTTGGAATGCCAGACAAATTAACATGTATTCACTTGTATCTTGTGTATTACTTTCTCCAGCTATCTAGAAATGAAATGATTTGTATAGTATTTTCATTGCATAACCACTACACATACCATACGAGTTCCTCCCCAGTCTCAGAACATTCTCTCTCTCACACACACACACACACACACACACAACCTAGTCCCAAGTTTTCCACACCTAATATCTTGTCATCCTAAGAAAACCCTACGTTGGTGAGGACTGTGTTAGTGGAAAGTATCACATGGCTGAAATAGAAAAGCATGGATGGATGGAGTTCTCTTAAAGGGGAATGAAGTGAATAACGGAAGCAGAATACTGAGAGCACAGCAAAAAAAATAAATACGCTCTAACTCTGGAAGAAGTAGTCAGTAAATCTTTCCCTTACACAGTGATAGATGATGAAAACTGATTTTAAAACAAACATGACAATACCTAAAGAAGTTAAAATAATTTATATTTACGATAGCCATTGATATAGCTTTTAGTTGGTTAAAAGGAGGAAGAATAGCCAAAGAAGTCACACTAAAATTGGCCAAACAGCAACGTTCTCGCCTTCAAGATGTCAGCCTTGACTTTTAGTCACATTACAGGTTAACAGAAAGAATTGCATATGCTGTATTGATTTTATAGTTATTCATCATCTACATAATTCAGTGAGATATATACTTTGTGTTCAGGACTGGCAGCTCAGAATTAGGGTTTGTATTTGCTGTTGGGGCTTCTTTGGAGTAATAGGTTGAAAACAATGTACACCCCATAGAATGCTACATAAAGAAAAAATATAAGGCACAGGGATATTTAGACACACTGTCCTCCTGTCTGCTTCATTCAATAACATTGGAGTGCACAAATCATATGGTAATTGTAAATCTAAGCCTTCTTTTGAGATGACTCATGAATTGTTTTCACCTTGGTTGCTGTAGTAGTTGTTAAGAGTTTGAATATTAACTATAGCATTTGAAAATAAAATGTTTATGGGGCATGTTGTACTAGACAGCAGAGGCATAGACCTGGTAGTTTCAGGGGCAAAGCTGTCTCAACTCAATGGGAATTTCAGGAGCAATTGTACCTCCCTGTGCTTCTAGCACACAGGGGAATGAGATACCATACCATCCCTACTCTATTTTCATTAATAACTCTCTTCTTCTTCTTGTCTCCGAGGTTGATACCAATTCTTGATACCAATGTTTGTGTCATCTCCTATACCCTCAATATATAATCTTTTTCAAAGTCCTACCACATCATCTTTAATGTCCCCCAAAACATCATCTTTTTGTTTTTGTTATCCCATCTGCTAAAACTCTTGTCCATATACAGGCCACCTCTTGCTTGTATTACTGTAGACTTTTACTGTTCAGATTTCCTGCCTCTCACCTTTCCCTCCTCAAGTCTGTCCAAAACTCACTGCATTTACAACTCTTGTCACTCGCACCACATGGCCTTTTCTCTCTCCATTGATTGTCTGTCTTTTACCATATCACTAGTGTCATTTGTATCTAATCCCATTCACATTCCTTCTCCCATCCTTTCACTTTACTGCCTCTTCATGCCTTTCTCCTTCTCAGTTTCTTCCCTTCCTCTGCTCTCATCCACCATCAATTTCCTCCTCAACTGCCTTATTAAAGATCATCTCTTTCAACAAAGCCTGACCCTTCTCATCAGTAACCTCTATACTTTCCTTCAGCTGATGTGCTACACAGTGTCCGGTCTATGATTTGCCTTGTATTACTTAGATTGAAGCTTCCTTGAGCAGGAATCAAGTGATGTCTTAATCTCTTTCTAAAGTGCTGCAAACCATTATGGGATATATACATTATTCTTAATAATAGAATTAATGTTTAAGAACCATTTCCCTCCTGCAGGCATATCTTTGTGTTTCCCTTCAGAATGCCCAGTCAGTCCAGTTCATATAAGTATTAGCCTACAATTTCTTTCTTGTCCCTGCCCCCTTTTAATTTAATTAAGCCATTTTCTTGCCTAAAGCTTGGCAAAAATATCAGCTGAAACCAGGTCCACCTTATGTTTGCACTACTATACAATTAAAGCAGCTTAGCATATTAAACATGTATTTTGGTAAAGGAATTGACATTCAGGCTGAAAACACATAAATCTATTTCAGTAGAAGTGATTCAAAGCAACCAAGACATCAAATCTGGAGAAGAATTATAATTGACATGCAAACTCTACCGTAACTATGCTAGTGCTACTAGGTCTGCTGCAGTTAGATTTGAAATGGTCCTCATACAACTCATTGTACTGAACTGCAGGAAGATGGCAGTTCTGCTCTCTGTGTTGTGTTGTGTTGTGTTGTGTTGTGTTGTGTTGTGTGTTTCACTGCACTAAAACAAGATGCTGTTTTCCAACCTCTTTGACAGGGTACTATTATGTTTGCAAAGAGGCTCAGCATGCCTTCCAGTGAGCGTCTATGTATCTCTTACCTTGACAGCCATAGAATACAAGAATTGCAGAAAACCATATTACTTTCAGATTAATATTGGTAAACCTTAGAAATCATTCTTTACCTTCTGTGGCCTGATTCTGATATCCTCACTCACACTGAGTGCTCTGCAATTAGGTGTATTGGTTTCAATGGGCCTACTGTCAGAGTAAGATACTACACACTGAATTTCAATATATTCCTAGGTGTCTGTATCTCTCTACTTATCTGTAAAGGTATATGTCTAGACAGCTGCAGATATAGATATATAAAACAAAATGTGCATCAGAATTGCAGAATGAAACAAACATATCCCCATCCAAGACACACACACACACACACGCACACACACACACACGCACACACACACGGAATATAAATGAATACATTACCAGTATAATCTATTAACAAGCACATTTTCATGTATTTTCTTATTTTCCTTTTCTTCAACCACATTCATTCCCTCATCTTTTTCCCAGGTTTCTCTTTGCCCATTCTAACTCCCTCATTTTCAGATCATATGGCTAAGTGGTTAAGCCCACCATCAGTTTCCAGACCTAACATCTTTCATTTTCATGTTCTTGGCTGATTATAGTTATACGTGGAGGAAAATAAATGAGTGTGTGTCCACATATTGTAAGTGCTACATCTGTGTATAAATACACACAAACAGATAATTAAACATCAACAAAATATCAATAGGATTAGAGTGGCATATTGGAACAAATCTTGATAAATCCTCCTTGGTAACAACACTCCACAGCATCATAAACAGACTACAAATTTGGGCCATTGAAGTATTGTTGTGCAAAGATTGCCAATTTAATATAACCAATAGTCATTTTCTTGTTACTGAGGGCCTCAACCTATTGTACTGCAATTGAGCACTTTGGTCAGGAAAGGATTTTTAAAAAATGAAATAGGAATGAAATAAATATTTTCCCCGTCATTGGTGTACTGGGCTATTTTAAAGGGTGACTTTTTCAAAGCTCCTTATATGTTTAGGCATACATACCCACAAAGGACATTTCTGGAACAGTGGCATGATATGGACCATCAAGAAACTCTGGTGCATTGTCATTGATGTCTTGAACCTTAATAATGAATTCTGAAGGCGGCTCCAAAGGTTTGTTTGTATCCCCATCGACTGCTTGTGCTGTTAGCGTGTACTCTGCCTTTTCCTCACGGTCAAGTCTTTTCATTGCATGAATATCTCCAGTCTTGTCATTGATCACAAAGATTGTCCCAGCTCCATCGCCTGACAGGATATACTTGATTTTGCTGCTTCCAGGATCCAAGTCTGTGTGTAGCTAAAATGACAAATTAGCGTTTTAGCGACAAAAACCAGCATTTACTTTTCACATGGGTCTAGCCACGCATTTCTCAAGTTATTCTTTTGTACTTTAATCTTAGTTCCAATGATCCATATCTCAGCTAGAATACGCAAGGAGAGTAAGGACTTGTATGCATACTAATCAAAACTGAATGTAATCATAGGCATAATTAGACTTTCTATTTAAAAAGCAGCTGTTTTATACATTTAAATCTCTATTTCTAAATGTAAATGTCTTCAGATCTATTATGAGCCAAAATGAACAAACACTAAATGTCCTTAACCAATTAGATCAAAGAGCAAATGAAGGATAAGCAATAATATATTTTTAAATCTAGCTACTTATTTTCATACATTACTTCCTTTCAGCTTATTTTCAGAAAGTGATGGGTGTTGAAAAATGACTTAAACACATTTGGCAAGTTTCATCGGAGTTAATGTTTTTAATTGACAGCATTACCAAAAATCTTACAACTGCATTTTAACTCAGTTGTTGAACGAACTAAAAAGACTCTAAAATCCGTATTCCCAAAGGGTTATTCATGAAAGAATGTTTTGTGAAAGCAAGCTACCAGAAAAAAAGAGAACAAATATTTTCCTTGGGCACACTTTTCTTCACAATTTCTTCCCATCAGAAAAGTGATTTTTATATTGTATTTAGTGTTTCAGCAAAATGAGAAGATAAGATTAGAAAACCCTGAAATCATACAGAAAAATCCAAATGCAAGCAACTCTTCTCTTATACTTTTCAGTCTTTGTCAACTAAATGCTTGAACCAAAGCCCACTGAAGTGGGCTCTGGATCAACCCAAAAATGCCAAATGAAATCAAATAATCAATCTTTAAGTGTAAAATGTGCCTTTTACCTATACCAAGTTTATTAATGTTAATATATATTGAAATGAAGGAATATATTATTATAATTCATTTATAGTGATATTAGGCCCACTGGAATATTACTTTAGTTTATGTACATATTTAACATTCTTTGAACACATTTAGTAAGGAAATTTGTACATATAATTTTAAAAGAATATCATTTGCATTAAATATCTTGCACATTTTCTTCACAAAAGATATTTTCTGGTAGAGATTTGTATAACTTGGTAACGAGCAACAAGTGCCTAACAGATTTCGCTTTCACAATGGTCTTCATTAGAGGATAAAATGAGATGGAAAAATTCCTTACAGTATTTGCTGTCACCCTAAATTGCAATTGATGCACCTCAATGATCTTGTAGTCATGTGCTTTCATAGATATTTTTTCAAGTTTGGATCACAAATGTTGATAAATTAGCCCATACCCTTGCTTTGAGGTACTTGGGCTCCAGTAATGATGAGACAGTTTACATAACAATCTTAGAGCACCTTGTCTAGCACAGTGGACAATTGCAGTCAGATTTCGTCTTCTAGAGTTGGATTTAGGATTTATACAATAGTTTGAATTTTGGACAATTATTTTGAATCTTGGGAGGAGTTGGACCTGGATCTGTTATTTGACTTCCAGCCATATGGAGTCAAATAACTTACTTGTCCCACAAAGATCATCTGAGTGAAATCCTGGCTTCATTAATTCAGTCCATCTCCACCTGCCCTTCATCCCCTCTTTCTTCCTCCCCTTCCATCTTCTCTATTGCCCTGTCCTCCTCCAATCAAAACCCCACCTAAAACAAACAAAAATCATGATGTTCACAAGCCATCACTCTGTAGGTTCTATCTCTTCCCCTTATCTTTGTCTGTCTTCTTTTTTAAGAATGTAAACTCTTTCAGAGATGAACAGCCTACCATTCTTCATTTGTACAGTGCCTAGCACAACAGAGACTTGTTCCTGATTAGCCCCTAGGCACTGTTTTAAATAAACACACAAAACAACAACATTGATGTCAATAGAAAAATCTGCAATGATGTCAAATGTGCCAGGATTTCATCCCTGTGTTTTGATGGGCAACCTATCATGCATTGATTATTTATATCTTAGTGTGTTAAGCCCTTAAAAATTATTAGATTTTTTTAAGTAGAAAGAGGGACATACAGAAACTGATTCCCCAGCTTGCTATTAACCCAGCATGGACACACAAACACAAGGATGAGCATGCGTGTGCATGAATATGCACACTGAATGTGCAAAACTCAATCCTATCTGAAAAACACAAGTCTTTCTTCTCTCTTTCTAGGGTTTCCTAGTTTGTTAAGAACAAACACAATGCAAATCTGACTTTCCTCCTGATTTGGCTGTTCCTCTCCCCCCTGCACAAACAGAACGAAGTATTATTCGCTTTGTATAGTTATGTTTTCTCTGAGCATGCTCAATTGAGTTAGGTTGATGTTATATTAGAATATGCCTTTAAGCACTTAATCCTTATTCAGCAAAGTACCTAGGCACTAACTTATGTCCAATTGACTTAAGTGTGCTTACAGGCCTTCCTAATCAAAATCTTATTCTGAAAAAGAAGTCCTGAAAGTATTTTTCTGATGCATCCACACTGGCTAATATTTGGGACTTTGCTAATGAGGAGTGGCCAAACTGCCAAAGTTTAAGTATAAGAGAACTAGCTGAGTAACAACACAAAGAACACTTCAATTTGTGAATCAGAATTTGGCTAATTACTGATTGCACATACTTCTCTCAATGGTTTCAAACAATAACCTCACACGACCCGTCACCAAGATAGAGACTGAGACTGTGCTAAAGAAGATGAAACATGTGAAGGCAGTGGGACCATACAGTGTACCAATTGTGGCATTTAAAGTTTTAGACCTTGCTGGGGGCAAGGATGATGGTAAACTTCAACCACGTAATCCCCCAAACTGGAAAAATGCCCAATGAGCAGTGTAAGACCATGCTGGTATCTATCTTCAAGTGTGAAATGCATGGGCAGAGGAATTACAGACTCATAAGAGTAATGAGTCATACAATTAAATGTTTGGAAAGAATGATCAGGAAAAGACGTTGTAACTGACTAGAGCATCAAATAAATGACAGTCAATTTGGGTTTATGGCAGGAGGGTAAACAATAGATGTACAGGAAGAATCACAATGAATAGCATTTAGTGTACACTGAGAGAAGGCTTATGACAGTTTCTAGAGAATTGATATGGTGGTCTATGGCCACGCAGTCTAGCAGAGACATATGTTCAGAGCATCACGGACATGTAGGAGGGCAGCACAACACTACTGAGAAGCAGCTGTAGCTACAGTGATCCATTCACAGTGAGGGTGGATCTATATCCAAGATCCATCTTAAGTCTATTCCTATTTGTGATTGCAATGGATACCTTTATTCAGGTGATTAGGGAAGAGGATCCATGGTGTATGCATTGTGCTTATGATATTATATTGGGTTGAAAAGATAAATACAAATTGGAAAGGGATCTAAAATGATGGAGGAATGCATGAGAAGAAAATCATTTATAGATTAGCCAACAAAAAAAATGAAATACAGTACATACAATGCTTCATTGAGAGGAACAATGAGAAACCAGTAAAACTGAGTGATACAGAGTTAACCTCTGTGCAACAATTCAAATACATGAGTTCAGTAATGAGTGATGATGGGCATGTGGATGTGAACATAAGGAGTCTTATGAAGAGCCTGTGGTGCAAATGCAGGGAGTTGATGAGAATTCTCTGCAATAAGAATATGTAATTAAAGTGATAAAACAATGATTAGGCCATCCATAATGTAAGGATTGCAGTGCTAGCCAATGAAGGAGAGAGAAGAATACCTGCTTAACACTGCTGACTGAGAATGCTCAGATGGATGCTGTGTCAGATGAGAGCTGACAGCCTTCAAAGAAATGATACAAGCCATGATATAGGTAGCCCCCCCGCCAATGAAAAAGCTGAGAGAGCATGAACTGAGATGGTTGAGTCACGTGAGATGAGACATAGGATTTGCTGGCCAGAGATTACAAGAGCTATTAGTCGTCAGGCAAATATAGCTAGGAAGACCCAGAAAATGATTGCTAGAGGTGCTGAAGAAGTCCATGAAGATCAGTGTCACCTTAGAAGAGCCTCTCAACAGGAATGCTTGGACACAAAGAACAGGAATCACTGACTCTGACTAAGGACAAGGTGAAGGCAAAGAAATCTAGAGCCATGGAAGATTTGAAGGAGTTCTTTAATCACAAAGAGACATTGACGTTTGGACTGAGTACAGCTCATGGTTAATATTAGCACATTGGAAATGTGTCTAAAAGAGGTAGGAGTGCCCAGAAGCATTTTATAACCTTTAAGCTGCAATTGATTAGCATCAATGGAAAATACATTTAACTTCCCCCGCCCCCAAAAATACATTTAACTCCCCCTCCCCAAAATAGATTAATCTGGGCCAAAAAGCATAGCGTCAGGCACCAGCCTGTAGCAGAGCCAGTCTCCTGGCAACCTAGTGAACACAGCTGGTCCTGATACAAGTTATCTGATAGACTGTGGCACCTGATTGGTTGCAGGAGTCAGCAGGCTGGTTGATACTCAAATTCAGTAGCACCAGAAGGCCAGTGACTGCTTAGCATATTCCTAGTCTGCAGCTGTGCTTTTTTACTGCCTCTGCCCTCTCTTGCCTTGCTTCAGCCCCCATCTCTAACAGCTCTTGCTCCAGCCTCAGCCTGTACTTGTTCTAGCCTCCAGCTTCTTCCTGACTTCTGATTCCTGGCTTAGACCCTCTTCTCCTTCTGACCGCAACTCCAGTTAACCTTGGCTTTAGGCTTTGGATTCTGACTCCTGACTCTGACCCTTGGCTTTTCTCCCACGCCTATCCCAGCCTGGATCCAGCTTGAATGGATAGACCAGACTCTTGCTCCAACCTGGTCACTGATAGTCATATTTTCCCTGCCCTTTAATATAAAGCAAATGATAAATGTTGCATTTATTTGAATTGTGTTCATCCTTTATGGTGAGTAGCCAAAGTCAAAGATCAAAGCAGCTTTTTGAGATATTCAAGTGCTTTAATATGGAAACATTATAATAAATGACCTATATAGATACCAGTGTTTCTAAATCATTTTATTGTTTTGATTTAGGATTTGACATCATCACCGCATAGCTTCAAAGCACAAAACTAAGTGATGTTCAAAATCAGAGAGCATATTATATTTTTCCCAACTAACATTCTCTCTGTTGTATGAGATGTGAATGATGATAAAAAAAACAATTGTCAAGCTTCAGCAAGCTGTGTTCATGTGAAGGTTCAAGATCATTACACTCATAATTATATAGGGTCTAGGTGAATTGATAGAGAGGCATAATCAAGAGGATAAATGAATTTGGGTTTCTGCTGAAAAGTCTTCACAAATGTTGGAAATATGAAACTGCTTTCCACACCTGTATCTTTATCCATTAAATTTGTGCCTTGAACATGGCCTGCTATTTTTTCAGAGTGGTATTGAGAATTGTAACAAAAATATCTATCTAACAAAGGGGAAAATCAATATTTACCACCCAGATTCCAGTACTAGATGTACTTAATGGGCATGCACTTAATGGAAAACTAAATTCTAACCAGAGATGGTGACATTTCCTTCTCTGTCAGAAAGTCTAATTAATTGGGTCTCATGGAAGGGCAGTGAAAATCCTTTCAACCCCTGGCCAGGCCTGGGGGCAGGGACGGGAACTGATCTAAGATATGCATCTTCAGCTATGAGAATAGCATAGCTGAAGTCAACATACTTAGATTGACCTACCACAGCATCTTCACAGCAGTGAGTTGACTGCTGCTGCTCCCTCATCAACCCCGCATGTACCTCTCATGGCAGTGGAGTACAGAAGTTGTCAGGAAAGCACTCGGGGATCAATAAATTGACCCCCGATAGATTGATCTTACAGTGTCGATCCCCACAGTAGTGTAGACCTGCTATCTCTGACCCTATCAGTGCCCAGGTATTGGATAAGACATAATCCAGCTTGTAATGAGCTAGATTGTCTAAACAGAGGATCTGCCACCCCAATGTCAACATATTAGGGGTGAAACAAGCATAACTGCAGCAATAATCCAAAAGAGAAAAATCACAGCCTATTACAAATATGCTCTTGGATATTTTTAATTAAGAAAAGAAAAGACTGTGCTGTGAAATGAAGTTTTATTTGAGTTCATTAGAGAATAATTAATTCATCCATGTATAATTACAAAGGAATTACCCATCACTTCTTTCAAAGGAAATTACACAATCTGCATTTTAAACTTCATTTTAAAGCCTTGCATCATTTTTCCGAGAAAGCACCACATGCTGATCTCAATTTTAGAATTTCTAAGTATATTTCTTAAAGGGATCACTGGTAAATCATTGATTCCGCTCACCTCTCTGACACTTTATATATTATCCTAATGCTCTTTCTTTTCCCCTTTTCTGTGCCTGATATGGAAATCCTGAAGGAGAATCCTTCATTTCAGAGGCAAATCACATTTTATGAACCCAGAGATGATTTCATTAGCTTTCTGGACTCTTTCACAAGTCCCTATGGGTTCTAAGGTGCTCTAGCTCATTCTGTAAAACATACTGAAAGATTTCAGTGGCTTCTGCATTCATTTATATACATCACTGCTTCCAATAATTGTAACATCTTCCTCCTGCTGTGATCCTTTCCCTAGTTATCTGTCTATTCTTCCTGTGTGTCTTCTGGTTTTGCTAGATATACAAAAATAATTAGGTGGTAAGAAAAACTTTGCTTTGTATTTTTGATGGATTGTGACAGAAGATGATGTGTGTGCTCATCAACGACCTAAGGTATAAAGGATCATTCAGCATTAAATTCCATGAGACAGGCTGTAATTCATTTGTACACATTGTAGAATTAATAAAGTGATTATAATTTCAATTCAATAGAATTTTTCTTCTTCTTCATGAATGTGCTGGTCCCTTTAATAGTAATGGGAATTATATCTGCATAGCAGGGGGAAGAAAAACAAATATTCTGCATTACATCGAGAGTAATGACAAACATGGGACACAGCCTTGTTCTCACTGAAGTTAACATCAGTACTTCCCCATGGGGTATTTATGGTTTTGTTTAAATATTAGGATCATATAACTAAAATATTTGTCAATGGACTTTCCTGTCCAACTGCAGTTTCATAACCATATTCAAAGAGAAATAAAGCAATAATACCCCTAATACTTTCTTCCAATAGTGTAATCATTGGTTTTGTCTGCTTCAGTTTCCTACACTGTCAATTACAACATCTTTGTTTCTGGATGCCTTCTTTTATGTTTCAATTTATTCTTTTCCATTCCTTTTTTATTTCATTTGATTTGCTAATTCAGCGTGTGTTTAGATCCATACCTCCACTGTACACAAACATCTTTTTATCATTTACCTCTCACTATCTCCTTATGAGGTATCAGAGTAAGCTGTAGGCTAAAAATAGCACAAGGCCTGGTAGCCAAGAAACTCTTGATTGCAACATTGACAGGTTCTATGGCCTTGGGCAAATTACATGGGGCTAAATTAATTCTTGTGCACGTTGGAACCCCTCATACTATCATCATACTCATACACACACACATATTGGGCCTGCCGAGGGCTCCTGCAGTCCCCACTGATGCTTAGAGCATGAAGTAGTTCCCTAATTTTCTCCTGGCTACCTTGTATCAGCCAGAAAAAAGCCAGGTCATGGGACACACTGGCCCCACCCACTGCCATTACAAGACCATTCCCAACTCACCCTAGCCCCTTTTGAAGGTGGATCTTGGGAGGGTGAGTATTTGGCATCAGCAGTCCTGCACCTAGCAGGGAAGACCTCCTTTTCCAGGGATATGGGGCTTCACCAGCTCTGTCCCCTGACACAAGATACTAACAGCACATTTCCATGGCAGCTATGGTACCAGGTGACAGCTGTACCCAGAACTCCTGGGGATAGAGAGCAGAAAAGATAATACAGCCTCATATTGGTTGTATTTATTTAGTTCAGCTAAACTGAGGGTTGAAACCACTTTACTTGTCTACTCCCATCCCCAGCCTGGCCAGCTGTTGTCTCTCTTTCCTATTATGAACCTGAACCCAAATCGAGAACCAGACCTCTGGAACACATCTTGTGGCATCCAGAGGATAAGGTTTGGGGTGTCGCAGAGACCTCTTACAGCTCTACATTTAGGAGAAACAAGGGTGATTGTGTACAGGAATGCCTCTATGCACCGTTCTATGAGGAGTTTGAACAGTCCCATCCAATGTGCCCTTTTTTTTAGTCTTTTTAATATTCTTCTATTTATTTACACTGAATTTGTTTCTTCTGTGCTATAATTTTGAGCTGTAGTTTTACTTTCCTCTTCTAAAAGTCTTATTATAATTTGCTACCCAGCTTTGGTCAATCAGGGAACCAAAAACTGCTTATCCAGTGGCCAGTATATCTGCCTTCTACTACTCTTCTGTACCAATCTGGCCTGGATCTATCTCAATATGCAGGCAGAGAGAACACCAAACTTGAACACTAAGACCTTTATATGTTTTTCAAATAATTTTCTCAAATGAATGTCAAAGCAATAACTAATAATACACACTCTTAGGGTTGCAGAATAGAATATAAAGTTAATCACTGTGTATCCACAGCAATAATTTGAAGGCTGCTTAGTAAATCTGTCAAACCAGACAAGCTGTAGCCTAGATCAGCAAAGGCAGAAAAACACAATAGGCCAATTAGGTCAAAGGTGACAGAATGTTTCTCTTTACTTAAGCATATTTAAGTTGTCATGATATTACAGTTCTGAATTATCCTGCTGAACACATTGCCAAAAATGCTATGCTTTTAGCTGCTTTCACCACACTGACTTCTGCACACCATGACTGGTAGGTTGCCAGAAATAATATATTAACGTTTCTTCCTTCCTTTCTAGTATCAGAATTTTCATGCAGGCAGAGTGTGTTTTGTTATTTCATAATATTACAAAATTAATCTGAAAATGGAGAAGTACAATTTTATGAAAATAACAATTGTTCAGAAATAAGGTCACATTTCAGTGTTTGAACACCTGGGAGGTGAGTGCTCTGTTTAATGCCACAGAATGGGCAAAACTGACAGTCTTCCAGCAATTGGCTGTGAAACACATCCTGAATTTAAAAATGTAAACATCAGATATGCAGGAAGCCAAAATTGAAAGCCATTGGGAAGGTGACTGCTTTATCAATAAAAGGAAGAGGACTAAAATATGCATTATTGATTATAATATAATTATGCTGGTATAATATAACTTTTTTTAAGGAGACTTACCCTAATCAATGACTCACATGATTGGACATAGTAAAGTGAAATTTTAAACAGCTAGTGTAGACTTTTCAAGTTAGAGTAATGTGTAGGACAAAAACATAGATATGACAAATTCCTGTGTAGATCCCGTACCAAGCATTCATCCTAAAGGAATATTATTGTATTTATGGTTATACAACATTAAGGCCCTCACATTTCACAGCCAAGTAGGAATGTGTGAGGGCATTCTTAATTTTTCTATTCTCTCTCAGTTAGAAAAACACCATGATAAATAGCTGCACTATGATAAATCATTGGAGAAAGTGTTGGTTGAAACGAGTTAATATGTTTTTGTGCAAATTAACATGAAAATCTGTGCCAGTTCATTTGCATGGCTTTCAAGTTTACCAGAAGTAATTTTCCATGAATTTACACAGCCTCGTGCATTCCTGAAAATCTCTTGCAAATCAACTAGCAATATTGATGTCTAGCATAATACAGAATGATTTTGCAGTTTCATGCATTTGAAATTTATCATGATAGTATTATGACTGCTGTCTTTGACAATACTGACTTGGGGAAGGATTGTAGAACACAAACAACCACACCCACACCCACCACACCACAGTGAAAGAAACAGGGAAAGAAACAGTTACACACAAGAGACTGGAGAGTTATAGCCCCTTCTTCGAGATGACATCAACTGATTGTGTTGGGTGCTGTTTAGGAGATGGAGTATTGGGAACCCATCAGAAGGGGACATGGGAGGGCAAAGGAGAGGGAGAGAAGTCTTGCAAAGGGGAGAAGAGGAACAATTTCATTATTTTTAATTGGGGCCTCTAAATATGATCCAAACATCGGGCTCCCCAAATCCAAATAAAGTTCAAATCTTATCATATTATTTGCATGATCCTAATATAATCTGAAAATACCTCAAAGATTATAAGAACCTCCAAATGGTTGTGACCACTGTACGATCAGTATTCATGTTATTAGTATTTGCATTATGGAAGCCCCTGGAGGTCACAGTTGATATTCATACATATAAAAAGTCCTTGTCTAGCTGAGCTTATTTCACTATCTTTGAATAGGGTGAAGCTACTATTTCACAGCATCAAACTGCTTTTTCCACAATTAGAGTAAATCCAGAACAAACACTTGTAGTAGTAGCTAATCAGAAATTGACTAACTTCTAGACATATCGCCTACTGATTCGGTATGACTCAAACTTATGAACAAGAGATGTGTTTTTTTTTCTGAAAAAAAAATATATTTGTGAAAGGAAAGAGGAACCATTTCCTTTTCAGGCCAGAGGGTCTGAGGCCTGAACTCAGTGGGATACTCTCTGGACTTCAGTGGGCACTGGGGGAGGCCCAAACTCTAAACATTTATTTCACATATAAACTACATTCAAAGCACATTATTATGGTTGCAAAGACAAGCACTCAGAAATTAGGAACTGTTAGAATTAAGGGTGTTTGTGCAACCTTAACTCAGCCTCCTTCTGCATCTGCATTATGATACCATCTCTAGTTACACGTTCACATAATATTTTTAGAACAGCTTTAGTGGGCAGACTTTTCTGCCCATTCCTCCCAACCAAAGTCCCTTTTGATCCCCCTCCAACCTGTTCTTGTCCAAATCCTGTTTCTTCTCCTCTCCTGGCTCCTCATTCCAGTCCTATTTGCCTCAGCTGGCAAGTCCTGGCCTCCACTATTCTGTATTCTCATCCCAGTCCCAATCTCTCTGCTCAGCAAGTTTTAGTCTCACCCCTCCAGACCCAGTATCCCCCTCTCCACCCTACAGTCCCAGTTCCAATCCCCTTGTCCAGCCATTGCCAGTCTCCCTCTCCCAGTCTGTTCCCCAACTCCTTGTCCCCAGTCTCCTAGCTGAGCCAGTCTCAGATTCCCCCACTCCTGACTCTTCAACCAAACTATTTTCTCCACCCTTGCTTCTAGTCACTCTCCCAACCAAAAATCACTGACATCTAGTCCCAGTCTTCTTCCCCAAGTTCCTCATCCAATCTCAATACACCTATCCTTGGGTCTGTGTCCTAGTGTCATTGCCAATTCAGTCCCTGTCTCCACTCAAACTCCTCATGCCAATCCACTCTCAACATCCCCAAACAGGTCCAACTCTTGTCCCCTCTACATCTGAGTCAGGCAATGTCCTCTCCATGGAGGGTGACCAGACAGCAATTTTGAAAAATCAGGACGGGGGGAGGGGGGAAAGGGGGTAATAGGAGCCTACATAAGAAAAAGACCCAAAAATTTGGATTGTGCCTATAAAATTGGGACATCTGGTCACCCATGCTACCTGACCCCCATCCCAGCTAGCTCACCATAGCCCAGCATTACAATTGCAGAGAAAGTAATGCTCACCTTCAGCTCAAGCATGCTCAGTAGGGAACCTTTAGAGACTTTAGCTGCTAAAATCAAAGTCTCTAAAGAGCATCTCTGAACTGCAATTTTTCAAATACTTATAATTAGGCCACATTCAGGCAGATTTTCATGGGAACTGCAAACGCCACGTCCGTGACACATACCCCATATATCCTTGTCAAATTTCAAGTCCTTGGTTCAAAACATGGAGTTGCTGGAGAGATTCAAATAAAAGGCCACCAGAAGTTTTTAAACGATGTACTTTTCCCTGGCTTCATTCCTGGAAGTGGCTAGACTATTTTTGTGGAAATTTTCCAGAAGGATTACACCTGAGACAGACACCCAGCATGGAAAATTTCAGCCTTAACAGCTAAAGTTTAGCAAAGTTATAAGCAATCTAAATCTGGGTCTTAGAATGGGAAATGACAGATTATCTGAATAATAGGTAGTGCTATCAACCTCACCTATATTAATATGTCCTGCATGTTCAGGAGGTGAGTTTTACTATGGTATATTATTTCTTATATCTAATTATGCATTCATTGTATGACAATTTATTGGAAGTCCAATTAAAATGCAAATTTACGACTAGCCTACAAGTTTTTTATTTATACCTTTCTAATAACCAATAAATCATCTGTAATTGACTTTAATAAAGCAAGATAAATAACAAGACCAACAATTATCTGATTATGAGATAATAAAGTCTTGAATATAGAAATAAATTGATGTAAAGTAAAATTTTTTGAGATAATTTATGGTCAGAAAAGCTTCCTTTCTACATTTATTTATTATATAAGAAGCACTACACTTTGTCTGCCTAAACAGATAAGTATATTACTGTCGTTATGCAAACAGGTATTGATGTAAAAGTTAGCTGAAAAGATAATCTACAGTCTCATACTCCCTTAGCAAAATATTATTAGTTTAAATGCTCTGTTAGTTGTGTTAGAGCAGTTTTCGCCACAAACAAAAGCCACATATAGATAATGAATGTCATAGTTTATAAAATGCAGCTCTTCTTTCTTGATTCAAATTGGGACCATGAAGGCAGTCAAAATATGAAACACAACAAAACCAGATCTTTAATTTCCCCTGCATATTATGAAATATTTATTGGCATATTAAAAGTTTAATTATTGACCACAACTGGTTTTTGAGTGTGTGCTTTTCAACTACACTATAGTTCCCTGTCTTAGATGTCTCTGCTTAGCTTTCGCACAGCTTTTCTCAAAGAAAGACGCAAGTCTATAGGATGAGAATGCTGGAAGCCAAAATCTTCTTCAATGTAGTACATAAATGTTGTTGATTATAGAGCAACATGTTAGCAAGAAGGCTCAACAGAGAAACCCCACGGGGTTTCCATTCTTTGCTTCTTTTCAGTGTGTGTTCTGAGAGAGTATGACACAGTGGTAGAACAGGCTCATGTCATATTTTTAAGAGATAAATAATTAGCAAGGATATAACTGTCCTTTTAACTAGTGTGATCAATCCCACCTTGACAATAACAAATAAAAAGAAAATATACAGTAATTGAAATGCAAGACTATTTTCATATAATTAGATAGCAATCTGCTCTCCCACCCATAAAAACAGAGAAAGCTGTAAACTATTCTTTTGTTTCACATATTATTGACATACTGGCTAAACAAACAAGTTCTGGTCTATAATGAAATTTTCATAAAGATAAACTGAAAAGGCAGGAAATCCTTATTTTTAAAAAGTAATCACAAATAACTCAAAGAACAACTGCCTAATGATGAACTTTAATAAATAATAATAAATCATACATTATACTGACCAAGCTATATAAAAACATTAAAACAAGGCATTTTTTAAAAGATTGATTTCCATTGTTTAGTAAATCCTAGAAAATTTACTCTCCCCCCCCCGCCCACTCACCAACTAGGTGACTGCCCTTTCACAGCGGTTTCATGATTCGAGTTTGATGGTTTCAATTCAATCTATATCTGAAAATCTCCCCACGCAGTTTGACAATATAACCATTCTCTGCTTTGTCAAAACCAACCTGCTACCATGAATACTGAATTACCTCTTGCCCCCCTCTGGACCAGGGCTGAACTTATTCAAAAAATAGAGCATAGTGGAAAAGCCAGAATCATAGCCTGTGCGTAAATAAGAGAAAAGGAGAGAGAGAACTTCAGTATAAAAGGTATCCTGATGGTTTCCCTTTTCTAGCAGGAGGGAGTGAAGTGGTGCAAATTAAGTGATTATATATAGGTACAGAAAATAGTGAAAGCCTGGATAAAAGGGTTGGTTTATAAGATGCAGTCTTTTCACAAGTAATGGGGAGTCTCCATTTGCTAAAATGTGGTTCCAAAAGGGATGGAAAGAATGAGGGGAAAAACACCACCACCACCACAGAAATAAAACAGTGAGAGAACAGAGTGAAAACAACAAAAATATCAACAGCAAATGGAAAAGCTACAAAGGACTAAACAAAAAGCAATGTGAGAACAATGGGACGGGACAGAAAGGTAGCTAAAAATGCCATTCAGAAGAAAGTTACAAGAATCTTTGGCAATTTTAATCCTGCATAGAAAATTAAGCTGAGAACTAAACTGCCAGATGCCAGTTTATTGATTACAAGATGCCATCTGGTTATATAAACAAAGACCCTCCGAATACCTAAAAGCTAGAAAGAAACAAGTTATTGTGACAAAGCTCCAAGTCTGTACTTGTGGGTCCTGCGCTTCCTGGCAGATTTAGGGGCCTCAGAAACTCATCTAGGCCCCAGAGTGACCTCCCTTTCTCAGTATAATTGGCAAGAGTCACCACCTAGTGAGTTACCTTCATCACAGGCCAGTATGGAAGATGGAAAAAGGGGAGCCAAGGCCCGCCCTCTACTCCGGACTCCAGCCCAGGGACCCTAATAGTATCAGCTTAGATGGCTGACCTTTTAGGCACAAAGCACAATACAATTCCCTGGGCTACTTCCCCACAGCAGTCCCCGCTTCTTCAAACTCCACTTCACCCTTACCTCAGGGCCTCCTTTCTTCAGTATGATATGTTGTCCACCACTCAGTCTCACCAACAGCATAACTTCCTTCCACAGCTCCTGACACCCACAGCAACCCTGACTAACTGGGAGATTTTTATCTGGTTTCAGCCAGTCCCTGACTGGCTTCAGGTGTCCCAGTTAGGCTAGCTGTTTCTACTCCTTTCTAGAAGGTTCTTAATTGGCCCCAGGTGTCTTGATTGGTCTAGAGTAGCCTTTGTTTGGCTATCCAGGGAACAAGGACCTGCACATCCTAAGGCTGATATACCTGCCTTCCAGCACTCTCTTATAGCCTTCTGGTCTGACTCCGTCACACTATGTGCAGTTGTGATAATGCTTACCTTAAGGGTTATCCAGAGAGTTTTACATTTGCTTAAGAATTTTTATGTTTAAAGAGAAAAGACAAGAATGAACAGGCTAGAATACACAGTAAATGCACTTAAGCCAACTTTAGAGAAGTAGGGGAGTGTAAACACAATCAAAAGGATGAAATAGTAGCTTGAAGAGAAGTAGTTATTCCAAGAGCCCCATAGAAGGAAAAATTAGAAATTAGCAGCTGGACGATATCAAGGAAAATATGTTTCTGAAATGCTGGAAACAAGTTGCTTACAGAGATAACATAGATTGCAAATAACTTTTCTGGTTGCAGACAAAAGCTGTATGAATGGATACAGAGCATGAGAGGAAGTCACGCTCTCCAAAAGTGGGCTTGAGACTTTATTTAGTCTAAAAAGTAATGTACAATATAGATTTCATCAAATCCATAGAAACTGCATTTCTTTGCTAGAAATACTCCCAAATCTTATTTATTTTGCCTGGTACCTTATTACCAAGCTCATTTCTTCTCACACCCCATGGCTACAGCTCCCTTTTGGCCATAGTCTTTTCCAGAACTGTCATTTAATATTAATAACCCAGGAGGAGATAGATACAATCAAACCAGCTTTGTCACTCAGCCCCAGGCTCCACAGTGGAGTGGCCATGCATCCTCAAATACAGATATTCATTTGGAATCTCACAGTAAACCCAGTTAGCATTTTATTTGTCTTCCCACGATAAGGGAATTGTTGTCATTAATATTTATTAACAGATATTTAAATGGTGTGACCTCATCTGGAATACTGTGTGCAACTTTGGTCTCCCATGTTTAAGAAAGATTAATACAAATTAGAACAGGTGCAGAGAAGGGCTGCTAGGATGATCAGAGGAATGGAGAACCTACCTTACGAGAGGAAACTTTAAAAGTCTGGCTTGTTTAGCCAGACAAAACAAAGTCTGAGGGGAGATAGGATTGCTCTCTATAAATATATCAGAGGGATAAACACCAACGAGGGAGAAGAATTATTTAAGTTAAGGACCAATGCTGACAGAAGAACAAATGGATAAAAAATGGTCACCAATAAATGTAGGCTTGAAATTAGATAAAGATTTCTAATAATCAGAAGAATGAAGCTGTGGAAAAGCCTTTGAAGGGGAGCAGCAGGGCAAAAAAAGACTGAACTTGATAAGTTTATGGAAGGAATGGTACCATGAGATTGCCATCTGTAACTGCTATTCACAAATATCTCCAATGACCAGAGAATGCATACTAGATGAGGAAGGCTCTGAGTTACTACAGAGAAATTCATTCCCAGGTGTCGCTCATGAGTCCTTCCCATGTGTTCAGGATGTAACTAATCATCATATTTGAAGTCAGGAAGGAATATTTTCCCAGGGCAGATTGGCAAAAACCTGGGGGGCAGGGCACTTTTCTTCTGCAGTCTGGGACCTGGGTCACTTGCTGATTTGAACTAGAATAAAAGGTGGATTATCTGTAACTTGAAGTCTTTAAACAAGATATGAGGACTTCAGAAACTCATCCAGAGGTTACAGACCTAGTATAGGAGGGGACGGTTGAGGTTCTGTGGCCTTTAATGTTCCGGAGGTCAGTATAGATAATCATGATAGTCTCTACTGGCCTTAAAGTCCATGAGTATAGGTGCACCCACAAAAATTAGTTAGTTTAGCCCCCAAACACCATTATGAGGTAAAGAATGATCTTTCCTCCCATTTCGCAGATTGGAAAACTGGGGCACAGAGCAGTATTAAGCTTAGATCTGGATTGGAATATTTTTGTTGAAAAATGCAGATTTACTGAAACTGAAATTGTATGAGAAACACGGATGGTTTGATGAATCTCCCAATTCAAAAAATGTTTTGGAAAAAAAGAATTTTGAAACAGTCAAAACATCATGCTCTGACATTTTGAAGCAGGACGTTTCTAGTTTTTTAGTAGAAACAATTTTTTATTTTGAATTTTTTGTAAATTTAGACTATGTGAGGTTAAAAAGAGAAGCAATGTCAAAATTGAAAGAAAAGTTTTTGAGTGACCCAAACAGAATTTTGGGGGAAGGGAAGATCTTCAGTTTGCAAAAATATTCAAGATTTTTACTTTTCTTCCTGATTTGGGATGGAGGATTTATTTATTTATTTTAATCTCAACAATTTTTGCAAGACAGGAAATCATTTCCTGCCAAGCTTTAATTAGGTCAGATTCTCAGAGGAGCTAACCATCTCTGTCTCCCTTTGACTTTAATTGCTGCTGTAACTGCTAAGCACCTCTGAAAATCAGACACTAAGTGGCATGCCCAAAGTCACACAGGAAACCTGTAACTGAGCTGGAAACAGACTAGATGATATAATGGTCCTTTCTGGCCTTAAAAATCCATCAGAATCCAGATCACCTCATTCCTATTCAAATGCCTTAACAGCAAGACCATTCATGCTGCCTAAACTAAGCTAATATCCCAGCAATGCCACTGCTTCTAACAAAAATGAAGCAATTTATTTCCCTTTATTTACTGCACTGTGAGTAAAATGTAGCTTTGGTATTTCACTTGTTAGAATGAGGCTCTTAAAAAAACATGCCATGACTCACTCAGCTCATGTTAAGATTCGTTTTTGTTGTGCCTTGAAATTCACTGTAATCACAAAAATACAGCAAAATATGTTTCCTAGGCTTATATTTTAACATACACATATCAAGCTACATTTTGCCTTAGGTAGAGGATCCTTATTGTTCATGTAATTACTATCAAGGAATAATGCAAATGGACTTTATGTATTTATTTTGTCTGCTGGACAAAATTATTGGGCTCTCTTTTTAAGTTTATTATGACAGCAATGAGAATTGACATTCCACTCATGGATATACAGCAAACACCCATTTTATTGAATGTGTTAAAGACTTTAAATTAGCAACTTAAGTGGTTCTTGTTGGCATTCATCTAGCATGTATTTATAGCTCTAAAATACAATCTCGGATTGGATTTCAGCATCATATCATTTAAGTTATCTCAGATTAATATATCTCACCCATGAAAAATTAGTATTGTGCTTCAGTGACAAGGAGTAACATACTTATAATCCAGTAGTTATATGTACAGTATGAATAAGTAAGTCCTGAATCTCAACCTTCTTCCAGTCCAAATCCTCTAATATCTTCTCTCCACTCCCCCTACCCCCCCGCCATCTTTTCTTTATCAAGCAGCCTTTTTTTTTTTTTTTTTACTGATGATGCATCTGTTTTCTGCTCCTCCCAATGCATAGGTACTGCACACAAGAACATAAGAATAGCCATACTTATTCAGACCAAAGGACCATAAAGCCCAGTATCCTATCTTCTGACAGTGGGCAATGCTAGGTGCTTCAGAGGGAACAGGTGCTTCAGAGGGAACAGGTACTTCAGAGTTTAACACAACAGGTAATCATTAAGTGATCCATCCCTTGTCACCAGTCTCTGGCCAACAGAGGCTAGGGATACCATCCCTGCCCATCCTGGCTAATACCTATTGATGGACCTATCTTCCATGAACGTACCTAGTTCCTTTTTGAACCCTGTTATAGTCTTGGCCTTCACAACACCTGTTGGCAACACATTCCACAGGTTGATTGTGCATTGTGTGAAGAAATACTTCCTTTTGTTTGTTTTAAACCTGCCATTTATTAATTTCATGTGGTGACCCCTAGTTCTTGTGTTATGAGAAGTTTTAAATAGCACCTCCTTATTTACTTTCTATACACCAGTCATGACTGTATAGACATCTATCATATCTCCCCTTAGAGAAAGAGTATACTGCTGCTCTGTCAAGTGCCAATCTAAAATATTTAATAAGCCCTCAGGAGCCAGGTTGGTCAAGATAAAGTGCAGTGCTTGAATTTATTACACTAGCACTTGATTCAGGCTGAGTCTGCCCAGGCCTTTGGAAACATCCAGTCTTTACTAGGAATCCCCAGAAGCATTAGCAAATCACTCCCATGCTGTTACCTGGGGACCCCCTACCCACATTGGGCAGGCGCCCCTTTCTCAGGCAAAACAGGCTCGGATAGCTGGAGGAGGTTGCAATGTCTTTATTCAATGCGACGTCGCATGCACGCAGCCCTGTGCTTCTCAGCCAAAAGCAGGGTGCGGCCCCGATCAATGGCCGGGTCGTTCTTTTCATAGCTTGATTACATCACTGGGCGTCAACATTCCGCCACGTACTTGTTTGCACAAGGATACAAAGTAGAAAAAGTTTCAAAATGTCCACATGCGTACTAAGCATACTAGCTTGAAAAACAGCATTCCATGCATTCCATTGGTGCTACCTTGCTCGTACACTCTCCCTCTCCCCCTCTTGTTTCTTTGTGTTATGCAAAGCCAAATACAGAAGCAGACAGGCACAATTGGTGCTAACTCAATTGCAGGCATTGAATCAGTCATATTACATTCCCCCCTTAAGAACCATCACTTTTTGATATGTTATGGTTCTTCTTCTTGATTAGTTTCTGTTATGTCTTCTATTTTGCTACTTGCCAGCCTAGTATACATGGTTAACATAGTCAAGTTTGTTTGTCTTTGAACTGCTGCTTGGATCATGGATCGAAGGGCCCTAATTATACATGGGATCATGCAGGGGATACATGTAATAACAAGTATAAAGACAGCGGACAGGCCGAGCAACCCTTTTAACCATCCCATATTTGGGAGCCATGAAGTAAGCCATGACATATCCCATCCAGTCCAGGTTTGATCGGGTACGTGTCCTAATGAAGCAATCTCTTTTGCCAAGTTACGTACGGCTTCTCCATTGTTAGATATATTAAAACAGCAGGCTTCGGCGGTTAAATTGAGCGCTGCACACAGTCCTCCCTGACGGGCCAACACATAATCCAGGCCGAGCTTTAACTGTAGGATCGCTCGCCTGGATTCATCCATTTGATCAGCTATTAAGTTTAATGCTGTTGCAGTCCTATTTGTGACAAGCTGAACGACTGCTTGCAGCCTCATGACTCTATTAAAAGCATACATAGATCCCCGAGCTCCCGCCACCTTTTCATGGGGATCCCAGCTGGCTGGGGTATAATGGCGAACAATCCGCTCAGCTGTCCAGAGGTCCCCATTCCAGACTGTATCTCCACCTATGGCTATGTCCTTGAATATTTCCCTAGACCGTTTTCGCCTGTGTATGGGGGTGTCGAGGACCCTTGGGACCGTCCACATAGGTGGAAGGACATAGCCTAGGTAACAACTTCCCGTCCATGGCTGGGGCAGTTTCCGATATGCAGTAGTCCCGCATATCCACCATAAGGGCCGAAAGGTTGTGTTGTGGTATGTATAATGTTGCTGGGTAAAGATGACCAGAGTGAGGGACGAGACTGCACAATTTGCCCCGGCTGATAGATTAAGCCTTTCACCCCAGCCATTCATTTGCCATACTTGTTTCCATGCCTTCGCGAAACAGGGGAGGCAGCCCATAACGGTGGGTTCACTGAAAGTGCGGTTGCCATAACCATAATAAGTGGTGTTGTATTGCACTATGGTATGTTCACACTGGGAGAACCCCACCCTCGTCCCATTATTATTCTGATGGCATATGCATAATCCTCCCTGTCGCTTCCATACCCTAAATGTGGAATTCATTTCATAGCCTGCCCCAAATGGGCCGGTTTCTGGATCGACCACATGTGCTGTTGCATTAAGGGGCAGGGGGAACAAAGGCATGCCCGCATTCGCATTTCCTGGGCCTAGGGTACAGACCCAACACCCATTTTTACCTGTACTGTTGGTTATGTTGGCCACGATCTCTGCTAACAACACCCATTGGTTTGTGAAGGTGTGCCCTCCCCAGGCTTGGAGCCAGTCACGTGCTGAGGTCATGCTTTTAGTTGCTGCTGTAACTGCGCACAGCAGACCAAGCACAATTGTGCGGGCCAAGAAATAGCCCATAGTCCTAGGCAAAGATGGATTTGAGCCGGGTTGCTCAGTTGTTTCCCATCCAGTTTATCTATTCTTAGTCTCAAACTCTTACAGTTTCTCCCTTGATATACCTTCTCCCATCACACTAGCCCGTAACCCTCCGGTAGAGGGCCCTGTTCTATCCGGGCGTATTTACAGGTTGGTACAGGCACTGGTCTCGCCCCTTGGCCTGAAGTTTAGGAACACTCCTGTTGGGGTGCTGGGCATTGGTTCTGTATGGAGTGCCGTGCGTAGAGTGTCAGCTTCCGGTGTGGCACAGCAGGGCGCTTCTCGATCCTAGCGTCGGCAGCCCGTCGTCTCACCTCAGGTAGGGCTGCTGCTTAGGATCTCTGCAATTTAATCTTCATCCCGTCCGCCGATCGGGTCACCTTCCACTCTGGCGGGGGTGGCTCTGCTTTCTTGATTCTAGTGTAGTGAGTCCAGGACTTAAAACCGGAACACTTGACTGCTGTAGGAGTTATCAGCATAACTTGGTGCGGGCCTGACCACTGGGGCTTAAGAGGGTCAGACTTCCACCTTTTCACATATACCCAATCACCTGGTTCTACCCCATGTACTGGATCTATTATGGGTAAAGGTACCGCCCAGTTCAGGTGTTTTCTTAGCTCTGTCAACCTCTGTGCCCATGGCAAAACTTCTCTGGGGGCATCCTGCCCTATTCCAAATGGCCTCCACAACGGGGAGGGTCTGCCAAACATAGCCTCGAAAGGCGTCAGTTTGGTTTCCCCGTGGGTGTGTTCCACACTCTGAACAATACCTGTGGCAACAACTGAACCCAATTCATGTCTGTCTCTTGCATGAATTTTGTCAGAACTTCCTTGATAGTCCTGTTCATGCGTTCAACCTTCCCCGAACTTTGTGGGTGCCAGGCGGTGTGTAGCTTCCACTCGATTCCTAAAAACGTTGCAGTTTCCTGCACCACCTCTGCGACGAACGAGCTTCCGTTGTCGGAGTTCACTTGCAATGGGAGCCCGTGAGTTGGTACATGCTGTTCCAACAGGTACTTGACCACTTCCTTTGCCTTTTCTGTCTTAGTAGGCTTCGCCTCTATCCACCCTGTTAAGGTACAAATCACAACCAGCAAGTACCTGTAAGGACCGCATCGTGGCATTTCCGTGAAGTCTGTTTGTAAGATTTCCATGGGTCCTGTCCCTACTGCCAGTTGTCCCTTTGGTCCTCTCCGTTCGGCTCTGGGATTTGTTTTCGCGCAGATCACACACCTTCTAGCTGCTTCCCGAGTCACACTGGATAGCCGGGGTGCATAAAAGAATGGCTTGATTGAATCGTACATTGCCTCGGCTCCTTGATGGGTGGTTTCATGGAAAGTGGTCACCAAATTCCGCACCTCCGCCATCGGGATCAAGGGCCTCCCATCTGGCATTCTCCACCATCCCTTCTGCATGTAGGCCCCTAATTGCTGTGCAAACTCCACATCTCGTGGGGAGTACGTCCACGCCACCTGATCGGGGACTAAGACTTCTTTACTGAACATGATAGTTGTTGCTTCCCTCGCCGCTCTTTTGGCGCTGTCATCTGCCCTCCGGTTTCCTCTGGCTTCATCTGAGTCTCCTTTTTGGTGTCCTTTACAATGCATGACAGCTACCTCTCTGGGTTTGCTTACTGCCTCCAATAGCGCTTGGATCTGAGCTTTATACTTAATTGGGTGCCCCTTTGCATCTATCATCCCTTTTTCTCGATACAGGGCTGCATGTGACTGTATCATGGCATAGGCATATTTTGAATCTACATATATATTTACAGACTTCCCTTTTGCCAACTCCAGGGCCCTGGTCAATGCAATTATTTCTGCCAATTGCGCTGAGGTTCCGTGCGGCAGTGCTCCTGTTTCTATCTCTTCGTGTAGGGACACCACTGCATACCCCGCCCTTCTCTTTCCTTCTTCCATGAAAGAACTTCCGTCTGTGAACCATACGGCGTCTGGGTTCTTTAAAGGCTGGTCTCGAAGATCTGGCCGGGCCGCCCATGTCTGTCCCACTAGAGTTATGCAGTCGTGGGGTTCTATTTGTTCCCCCTTCTCCTCTAAATATGGGAGGTATGTGGCTGGGTTGATTGTGGTGCAGGTTGCCAAGGTCACCTCTGGGTCCTCCAACAACATCATCTGATATTTCATGGTTCGGGCATTAGTCATGAAGGACATGTTTCCTTCTCGGAGCAGATTGCGAATAGCGTGCTCTGTGTATACTGTCACTGCCCCTCCGAAGGTCAGCTTCTTGGCATCTCCCAGAAGTAATGCTGCCGCCGCAATCACCCTCAGACACTTCGGCCACCCGGATGCTACATGGTCCAGCTTCTTAGACAGATAAGCGCAGGGCCGCCTTATGCATCCAGATTCCTGGACGAGCACTCCTTTAGCTATACCCTGGCTTTCCGTTATGTACAGCTGGAATGGTTTAGACAGGTCTGGTAGTCCCAATGCCGGTCCATGCGCCAGCTGTTGTTTCAGCGTCTCAAAGCCTCTCTGTTGTTCTTCCCCCCCACTTAAAGGGTTCGGAGTCCTTTCCTCTGGTCGCCTCATACAATGATTGTGCATGCTGGGCGTAGTCTAGGATCCACAGGCGGCAGTAGCCCACCATGCCCAAGAAAGCTCGTACTCCTTGCCTCGTCCTGGGTGGGGATATATTGCAGATGGCCTGGACTCGTTCCGGCATTAGTGCCCTCTTTCCCGCTTCCAGTTGGAACCCTAGGTAGGTGACCTCGGTTTGTACTAGCTGGGCCTTTTTTTTGGAAACCTTATAGCCACATTCAGCCAGATGTATTAGAGTATTTCTGGTAAGTTGTTCACAACCTGCCTCCGTCGCAGAGCTCAAGAGGATATCATCTACGTATTGGAGCAGTTTTCCCCCAGGGGGTATTTCCAGGTCTCCCAGGTCTCTTGCTAATGCCTCTGCAAACAGGGTCGGGCTATGAATGAACCCCTGTGGTAATCGGGACCATGACAGTTGCGTCTTCTTGGTCTCCCCTGGTTCCTGCCATAAAAATGCAAACAGTGGGATGGAGTTGGGGGCCAACCTTAGACAGAAAAATGCATCTTTCAAATTCAGGACCGTATACCATGTCATTTCCGGCGGTAGTCTGCTCAAAAGGGTGTAAGGGTCCTCCACCAGTGGGGTCATTGGTTCCACTCTAGCATTCACAGCTCGCAGGTCATGGACAGGCCGATACTTGCCTGGTTCCTTTTTCTCTACTGGGTACAGCGGGGTAGACCACGGAGACCGACAAGGCACCAAGACTCCCTCATCCAGCAGCTCATGTATCACCCCTTTTATACCCTCCCGCTTGTAATCTGGGATTGGGTACTGCTTCAAGCTGACTGGCTGGGCCCCTGGTTTTATCTGGATCAAGATTGGTGGCTGTCGATGTGCCATTCCCACTCCTCCACTTTCACTCCATACCGCTTCAGGGACGTCGACTAGTTCAATCATGGGGACCATCACTGCCGTCCTATTCGTCCCTGCCTGTTCCCATAGAAGTTTGTATTTCCATCCGTTCCGACAGGGCATGGAGACGGTGCATGTGCTACCCTCCTGCGGGACTTCAAACTTGAATCCTCCTTCTTTAGTGAACGTCAGCCTTGCTTGGAGGCGGCATAGGAGGTCCCTCCCCATTAAGTTAATTGGGCAATTTGGAACCCAGGTGAATTTGTGGGAAAACTCTTTCCCGTTGATTCTACAATCATCAATTCGAAATACTGGTTGCACCTGCAAGTGGCCAGCAACCCCCATGATGGGTTTTTCTTCCTTTGTCTTCACTCCCCGCTTCTTTACAATAGCTGATAGGGTTGCTCCACTGTCCACCAGAAACGGCACCTCTTCCCCCCCAAGATTTATACTGACCATAGGCTCCGGGGTCGTCTCCGGGTGCCGTGAGCCCAGTTCTCCTCATTGGTCTTCTGACATGGTGAGCATACCAGTGGCTTCCTCCTCCGCCTGGGGGTACTCCTTCTTCCAATGTCCATGGGCCCGGCACCTTGCGCACTGGTCTGGCCCTAGTGGCTGTCTCCCTCCTCGTCCTCCTCCTCTCCCTCTACCCCTGCCTCTGCCTCTCTGGGTTCCACCCCGACCTCCTCTTCCCCTCTGGCCATACTCGCCTCGTATGGCTGCGGCCATAACCAGTGCCGTTTTCTTTGTCTTTTCCTCTTCTGTGTCCCTGTTCACATAAACAGTCCTTGCCACTTCCAACAATACATCCGGGTTCTCTTCCAAAACTCCTTCTCTTTTCTGCAGCTTCTTCCTGATATCTTTCGTTGACTGCCCAATAAAGGACATATTCACCGTTCGTCTATTTGCCGGTAGATCTGGATCAAGGGGAGTGTAGAGCCGGTAGGCTTCTTTTAACCTTTCCATAAATGCCTCTGGGGACTCATCTGGCCCTTGTGTTATCTCTGCCACCTTGGACATATTCATGGCCTTCCGTCCAGCCCATCGTATTCCCTTTATCATCAGTTGGCACAGCTCTTTCCTCAAGGTTTCATGGGCTGCGTCATATGGGTTCCACCCTGGGTCAATGCCCGTCAATAACTCAGTCCTTCGTTGATCGAACGGGCGAGCACCATCGCCGGCAGCCTGCTCCCTGAGTTTCTGCTCCATTGCTTGCCCCAATCGGCTCCTCTCCTCAGCACTCAAAAGGGCTGTCTGGAGGGTCTTCAGGTCCTGCCAATTTGGATTATGGGTATTAATAATACTCTCTATTAGGTCACCCATTGCCTTTGGATCCTCCGTTAGTGACTTGGTCTGCTGCTTCCAGTTCATCAAGTCAGTAGTGGTAAATGGGACGTACGTTATAGTTTGTCTGGGGGTCAGATTTTGCAGGTCGTTGGGGTCAGGCTCAACCCACTGCTGAATGCGCAGCGGGGCTTGAAGATTTGCCTTGGCCGATCGCACTTTGGCTCTTGTCCCATCTGCGACACATTCCGGCACCTTAGGCTTTACAGCTTCCTCTTTAGCTTCTTGCGCAGTCTCTTCCTTCCCCTCCCTTAATACCTCCCCTCCTGTCGCTTCTACGGCGCCATCTGCCCCGTCCTGTAAGTTAGGGTATATACGCCGACAAGGAGGTGGCGGCATGGCTTCCTCTTCTGGCTGAGGACGTGGGGGATCTGGTAGCGGGGCAGAAAGCTCCTCCCTCTTCGGGGCTTCTCCCTTCGCCTTGTTATCCCTCAATTCCTTTAGTTTCTGTATTCTCTTTGTCTTTTGGTTTGTCTCTTGGCTAGCTCCCTTTTTCCCTTTCGCAGGCACCAGTCGCACTGGTAGGACAAAATCAGGCTTCCCACATTCCCTCTTGCAGCAATCTCTCAACCAGCCCGGCAGCTCCTGACAATTAGTTAGCCACTGGTCTATATATGGGAATTGGTCAGGGTGCGGGACAGTGACCACGGTGTGATAAACCTTCCGAATTTCATCTAAGTTGCACGTTCCATTCGAGTCCCAGGTTGGGCTCTGGGCTGGCCAATCTATTTGGCAGTATCTCGTCAAAGTGGGGGCATCTAACTCCTCTCCATAATCCCTCCCAAATCCTTTGTCAAAATTGTTCACCATACATTGTAAGACTGTCTGTGGCTTAGACCCTCGCCCCCCCATTATCCACCACAAACGTCAGGCTTGCTAGACAGACAGTTCAGACACAAAGGGAGGGAACAGGCCAGGCGGTAAGGGGTCCGCCTTGGCTAGACACAATGAGGGTATGACAAACAACACACTCGCACCCCCCTTTGGCGGCTCCGCCCGTCGCCGGGCTAGAGAAACGCGCTACTCAGGAGTCCCACTCTCCGAAGAGAGTCACTTTCGCTTTAGGTTCTCCGCTTGCCGGATTACCAGTCGCACACACCAATCCAATCACACTCTCTCATACACCAACCCTTTTTCCTGGGACCACGTCGGGTTGTGAAGCTTAGCCGAGCTTCCCCCGGTCCCGAGCGGCAGATGGCTAGTCCCCGCTTCTACCCCGAGGAGCTCCTATTTATACGTTACCTGCCGGCTTCCCTTTTCCTCTGCACCTCGTCCTTCGCCCAGATATGGTGTACGCCTCGCTTGTCTCCCGCAACGGGTGTCCAAAACCTCTCTCCGCAAAACGGGGAGTGGCGCCTAGAGGGTGGGCACCCGCGGCGTGAGGACGCCCAAGGGGTCTCACCAAGGGGGCAGGCAACAACGCCTGATTGCCATCCGAGTCACGGCACCACGAAATGTTACCTGGGGACCCCCTACCCACATTGGGCAGGCGCCCCTTTCTCAGGCAAAACAGGCTCGGATAGCTGGAGGAGGTTGCAATGTCTTTATTCAATGCGACGTTGCATGCACGCAGCCCTGTGCTTCTCAGCCAAAAGCAGGGTGCGGCCCCGATCAATGGCCGGGTCGTTCTTTTCATAGCTTGATTACATCACTGGGCGTCAACATTCCGCCACGTACTTGTTTGCACAAGGATACAAAGTAGAAAAAGTTTCAAAATGTCCACATGCGTACTAAGCATACTAGCTTGAAAAACAGCATTCCATGCATTCCATTGGTGCTACCTTGCTCGTACACTCTCCCTCTCCCCCTCTTGTTTCTTTGTGTTATGCAAAGCCAAATACAGAAGCAGACAGGCACAATCGGTGCTAACTCAATTGCAGGCATTGAATCAGTCATATTACAATGCTAATCATGCCATCTCATTACCATAGTCCCACCACAGTAACACAATCCTTATAGTAGTGGCGGGCAACCTACAGCCCGCATGTGGCATGTCAGGCTAATCTGCTGGCGGACCACGAGACAGTCTGTTTACATTGACCATCCGCAGGCACGGCCGCCCGCAGCTCTCAGTGGCCTCGGTTTGCTGTTCCAGGCCAATGAGAGTTGCGGGAAGCAGCAACCAGCATGTCCAAGGGGCCCGCACCGCTTCCCCCAGCTCCCATTGGCTGAGGACAGTGAACTGCGGCTACTGGGAGCTGCAGGAAGCCATGCCTGCAGTTGGTCAATGTAAACAAACTGTCTACCAGCCTGCCAGTGGATTACCCTGACAGGCTGCTTGCAGCCCGCGGGCCGCCAATTACCCATCATTGCTTTACAGCCTCCTCCGTACTGGAAAAAAAAACAAAACAAAAACAAGGAAAGGAGTTGGGGAAGCTAGAAGAGGAGAAAGGCCAGAGGACAGAAGAGCATAAACATTTGCGGAGTCCAGAAAAAATGTTGCTAAAGATGTCCTCATTTTCATTTGTACCAACAGATATGACTGGTTTATCCTAATACCATTCTAAATTGTCACATTGCCTAGTGGAAGCCAGTGAAATACGAAAGCTCTACAGGAAGGGGCTTATGAGATCCTGCAGACAATCAAGATCAAGAGTACAATGCACTGTTTCCTCTGAAGTCCTCTCACTGTCCTTCTGTGAGTGTTAAACTGAAAACAAACTAAAAGAACCCCCTAAGCTTAAAACAGCATTAATGTGATCTGCCATCATTGCAGATGTATGAAATATACTAAGATGCCACTTTTCATTGATGAGCAAAGAATTCCTTGTACGTATGGTTTTCGTTCAATGTATACACATTGTTACCCTTACACAAATTTCAATGTCATTTGGCTAGGAATGTGTAAATTGAAAGACTTGTGCTTGAATATACAATAGCCCACTGAAATTTCACTATTTTATTTCATTATGAGTGAATAGGGGGAGAAATCAATATATATTTCCCATGGAAAATAAAGTAAAAGCCTTTGGAGTTCAGGCATGTTTCATTTTTCTTTTTGGCATTTTGTTGTACAGTAAAAATGGAAGGGGATTTTTATTTATTATAGACCCCAGCAAGGTCTATAATGCCTGAGCCTGAATTAAGCTGACATTATTTCTTGAAAGGTCAAGAAAGTGCAACCACGCTTTGACACTGCTCACCCACGCAGTGTCTGTGCTTTGAACTCTTAGAAGCCTTTCTAAGGGCAAAAGCTTAGACAAACTTATAAAGATGAAACCACATGATCCATAGTTACTTAGATTTAAGTCAATACAGTTCTATGCACCAAAAGATTCTTGCACATTTCAAAAGCCCCAAATATTATTTTAAACAAAAGAAAAATATATCTATAACTCAGTTTCCATCACATTTAAATTAGGTACATAGCGATTCTATGAAGACAAGAAACCCTGAATAATTTGTCTAAGTTATTAGAGTTTCTAATAGGAGAGAAGCTTCTCATTTCTTATTGAAAACTAAACTGAATGGAGCAACACAAAATATTTCATACATTATAACTCCACTGTTGTGTTTATTTGCCCCAGATCATCTAGATTAGATGAGTTGCACTTGACAACACTGGATGGAATAAAGGCAGAAGTAGCTTTAACTACCCTTTACAACCCCCTTTACTTGGGGTCAGGAAGGGATATGGCATTTGAGGGGCTCTAAATTATATCCTGCTGCCCATGGCCAAGGCTACAATTTTGGCCTGGATATTTTAGTACATTTTATTGCAAAGATGTGAGCAAAATAATAAATAAGTTATGCAAAAGGGGTGGAGGGTTGGACAGCAAGCCTGCACTGCACTCACTCCACAGCAGAGAGTGTTGTCCCACTGTGGCTCAGGATGATGCAACCTAGTGCACGGTGTCACAGCACAAGTTTGGCCTGTCTGCCCCTCCATCTACAGAGGCACGAAGATGCCAAACCTGAATGGTGCCATGACCACACGTGCTAGGTGTCAAACTTTTGGAGCAGGAACCAGGCCCAACCCTGTGAGACAGCAACATCCACTGTGGGTTGAGTGTGAAGTGGACTCATCACAAACTTTATTCAAAGTCACAATTACCATGAACACCATGACCTCCAAGCCATGGCCTCAAAGGATCATTTCAGAAGTTAAGTGTCACTGAGTGGAGATCCCCTGGTTATACATCTTTCCCTCTAAGCACAGTGCCAGCAGGAAGGTGAGTGTACGGCTGGGATAGCTGCTCTCTGAAAACAGAGGAATTCCAAACACAGGGGAAGTCCTCAGGCAAATGAATCCACTGGCTTGATGGCTGCTTTGCATCATGAGAGTGATGCAAAGTGACTGGAGTGGAGATCCAGAGCTGGCTCATTTCATTTTTATTATTTAATCAAAATGAACAGTTCAGTGAAAGACTTGAACAATCTCTTTAGGATAAAAATCTTAAGTTTATACTTACTGACAGCTTGCCTTTTTTTCCCCTCCTTGAACACGCAGGTAAGTGAATGATGTAAACTCCAAACACAATGGGGCCCAGCCATGCCCCCATCACAGTCAATGCAAACTGCCATCAACTTCAGTGGTAGTAGGGCAAGGTTTTGTGAAAGCTTTAGTTAAAATGCAGTGAGATTAAAAATGCAGAACCAAACACAACACTTGGGTAATCCATGTTGTTTAAACTTTTTCTATGTGGCTACCAGGAGTGCACAGTTAATTTACTATTTCAAACTGATTTTGAATTTGATTAGCTGTTAATATAAAATTACTAGGCAAATCATTTTAGCAGAAAGTCGTTATGGTAAGCCATTATGAGAAGAGGTCATATATGCAAAACTGGGTTTTGCCCAATTGATTTCTAATTACAAAATCAGAGACTCTAGGGTTCATGCTTAATATGCCTTTCCTTCCACCATGAAATGCAAACATACTGAATGCACTCATACACACTCATATACACAAAATGTCTCATGATTTTAGCAGACAATTACACAAGGCCATATTTATCTAGGAATGAAGCCTACAATGCCTAGTTGAAGATGTGATAGAGCCAATTGTTCCCTACATTAAGGCTAGAAAGATAATGTTTGTTAAAAAAAATGGGGAGTTTCTACTGGCAGTGAATATATTAGAAATTCTATAATTCCACATTTTCTTTTGTGAAAAAGATGCTTGTTCACAATTGAATATGATTAGTTATTTAATTCTCAATACCAAGTGTACACTTCCAGGACAGCTGAGTCTCTTGTCTCATTTAATCATTGCAATAAATTGGACAGTTCTTTGGATGAAAGATAGCTGGACAGTACAGGCCTACTTATTAAGTGCTCTTAATGTAAGGGTGTTTTGAGATATATTATGTATCTATAGTGTAGAGTACAGTGGCATGAAAGTGAATATGGCTTGTCTGTAAAGCAGAAACAATTTCAGAAAATCTTGAACTTATTTTGGACATTTTATACTCAAGTGTAACAGTCTATGAAATTAATACATTCTACTAATTAAGTTTATCCTTGTACAGTAAATCTATAAATATTGTGGACCATTTTATGGGCTCACTGAAATCCAGTGTCTTTGCATGTAATTGCTTGAATAATAAAATACTACTTAACATGAGCAAGTGCTGCAGATCCTAAAGCCTTGTCTACACTACAGGGAACATTAGATTTAAGCTACGCAATTCAAATTGCATGAATAGTGTATTTCAAATCTACTTACCATGGGATCCACACTATGTGATGTCAATGAAAGATGCTCTCCCATTGACTCCCCCTACTCTTCTTGCTCTGGTGGAGTACAGGAGTCGATGGGAGAGCGATCTACAGTCATTTCAGTGGGTCTTCACTATACCTACTGAATTGACCGCCGATGCATTGATCGTCGCTCGTCGATTCCCCAATAAGTGTAGACAAGCCCTAAGTTTCTTGTTATCCCTGCCCCTGATATTCACAAAAGTATAGTTGTGATGTTTGATAGCTGTAAATGTTATTCCACAGTGGCTGCTAAAATTTGATCTTATTCATCATTTCTTCTCTAGCATTAAAGGAAAGGAAACAAACAATACTTTACACAGTGAGATATAATAATTTACTTAAGACAAATAATATATACTTATTACAGACTTCAGGCTTGATTCTCTACTACATTATACTAGTTCTAAGTCTGAGTTTCCATTATCAGTGATGCTCAACCAGTATAAAAGTGGTGAAACTTAGTGGATAATCAGGCTGTCTCTCTCTTTCTATACTCATGTCTCCTTACTACTTATCCAATGTCTTATGAAGTATTCTGCAAACGGATATTCAGTGCCATGAACACAGTAGTGCATATATAAGTAACAGGTTTTTAATCGTGTACTGCTAGCATACCAGCTTGCAAGCCAGCAGTCAAATTTTGTGGTGGCATCACCCACAGATGTTTCACAGAAAGTGAGACACAGGGAGTTGTCAACCCACTGTGAATCAATTTATTTGTTCTCACCATCTCTTGAGTCCATTTCACCCTTCAAAGTGCAAATTAGAAATACAGATGTATGCTCTGAAAAACTTTCCAGATTCAGCTGTTAAAAGGTGAGATGAGAGACTTTTGGCTCCAGTCCAACATAGTTTCAGCATCGTGTATCGTGTCTTTTCCTGGGGAACTATAACCCAAACTTGGAGGTAAATGAACTTATTGAACTAATAATTTTTGTTAAAACTCTATTCCCCCCCCACCCACCCCAGCAGGAAGAATTCCATCTAACTGTAGTGAGTTCCTCAAGGCAGGTGAAATTGTAAGGCTCCATGACTGTGCTAAAATCTTTAATTAAATGCTGATGTTATGACAGATCCCATCTTGACGGAACCATGGAAGTTCAAGGAGAAGCAGGAACCTGACTAAATAAAAGTGGGTCTTCTGAAGTTTTGCAATTGATTTAGCATACTATTTAAAGAAAGGTTTTTCTGTCTCTAACACCTCAAAAGCAGTAACAAAGATATGTTACGAGTGTTATTAAGATTGTAAACTCTCCCAGAAGCAACTATCTTTTTGTTGTGCATTTGTCCCTGCCTTGCACAATGGGGCCCTGATTTTGGGTTCATAGAATCACAGAATTGTGGGACAGGAAGGGACCTTGAGTGGTCTTCTAGTCCAGTCCCATGCATTCAAGTCAGGACTAAGTATTATTTAGACCCTGACAGGTGTTGGTCTAAAAAAAAAAAAAATCTTCAATGACAAAGATTCCATAATCTCCCTCGGCAATTTAACCCAGTGCTTAACTACCCTGACAGTTAGGAAGCTTTTCCTAATATCCAACCTAAATTTCCCCTTGCTGCAGTTTAAGCCCATTACTTCTTGTCCTATCATCAGAGGTTAAGGAGAACAATATTTCTCCTCCTCCTTGTAACAACCTTTTATGTACTTGAAAACTGTTATGTCCCCCTTCAGTCTCCTCTTCTCAGATTAAACAAACCTGGTTTTATTAGTCTTCTCCCATAGGTCATGTTTTCTAGACCTTTAATCATTTTTGTTTTCTCCTCTGGACTTTCTCCAGTTTGTCCATATCTTTCCTAAATATGGAACCCAGAACTGGACACAATACTCCAGCTGAGGCCTAATCAGCACGAAGTAGAGTGGAAGAACTACTTCTGTTGTTTTTACAACACTGTTCTTAATACATCCCAAAATGATGTTTGCTTTTTTTTCCAACAGTGTTACACTGCTGACTCATATTTAGCTTCTGATCCACTGTCACACCCAGATCTCTTTCCACAGTACTCTTTCCTAGGCAGTCATTTCCCATTTTGTGTGTGTGCAACTGATCATTTCTTCCTAAGTGGAGTACTTTGCATTTGTCCTTATTGAATTTCCTCCTATTTACTTCAGACCATTTCTCCAATCTCTCCTGGATCATTTTGAATTTTAATCCTATCCTCCAATGTGCTTGCAACCCCTTCCAGTTTTGCATTATAAGTGTTCTCTCTATGCCATTATCTAAATCATTGACGAAGATATTGAACTGAACTGGACCCAGAACAAATCCCTGCCGGACCCAACTTGATATGCCCTTCCAGCTTGACTGTGAACCACTGATAACTAGTCTCTGAGAATGGTTTTCCAACTAGTTATGCATCCACCTTACAGTAGCTCCATCTAGGCTGTGTTTCCCTAGTTTGTTTATGAGAAAGTCATGCAAGACTGTATCAAAAATCTTAGTGTATCAAAAGTCAAGATATATCACATCTCCTGTCCCCCCCACACCCCCAACATAGGTGCTACCATAAAACAAATAGTAGTAGTGGTGATTGAACCTGATCTATCAACTTTTCAGTCCCGTAAAGTGTAGGAAGATCTTTTTTTAACATGTGTAGGGTGAGAAAATTGTGACAATATTGTTCAGCTAATGAAGAGGCAGGCTTTACTTGGCTAAACCTACCACATTTTGTGCTGATTCCAAGATATTTGTCATAGTCGCAACTTTCAAATGAGGTACAGTAGTATTTTTTATTAGTTATGGTGTTTATTAAGGTTTTCTCTCTGATATTTTGTTTCAAAAGTTGCGCAACAGATGCCAACAGGAGGCAGGAAGAAGTGAGAGTAGAAAAGTCTCACCAATTATGTGTAAGCCACTCCTTTTTCTATTCAACTAAGACTAGATAGGGCAAAGAATATTTGATTCTAACCTGGAGATATAAATAAAATAATGCTATCAATATGCAAAGTTCTTCCTTTATTGAATGTTCTAGACCTGAACTTTATCAAGCTCCAGATCCTAGACTATAAATATAGCTTAGAAGCAAGGGCACCAGAACCTTTGTAGAAGGGGGGGTGGAGGGAGGGTAAGGCCAAAATTGATTTCTGAACCCCTTCTTCCCTAACCTCAGCACAATGTTCCTGAGCCCCCTTCTCCCCTAACCCTGCACTCTTTTGTACCCTTAGTCCCCTGTTTTCTTGGTGCAGCTGGTCTCCTGCCTCTAGCAGCTGCCTGTAGCTTGCTGGGAACCAGCTATGCAGAATGTGATTCTTTTCCCCTGGCACCTGCAGCTCCATGAGCAGCTTCCCTGTTATGAAGCACAGCCCTGGCCAACATCCCTCCACACCTTCCTGAGGCTTGCAGTATTGGGGGGCAATGCCCGCCCCCCGTATCTCCAAACTATGCCCATGTTAAGACAATGTGGCATAGCCCTCACACTTTTTAAAAGGTCCCTCCCCCACCGCTCACCCGAGTTCCAGCAGCTATGCTTAGAAGATGCATTTACTACCAGATTTATTGGCAACCTTTTCTCTTTAGTTTCAAATTCACTTTGCATTTTTAATCAGGAGATTTTAAGGATCCATGGATGCATGCATATACTTACCACAGCCTCTCAACAACTGAGCCTGGACTTTCATCTACCTCATCTAGGATATACTGGAAAAAGATCGAGGCACACCAGGTAGATTTGTGTACATACAAGCCAGCACCTTATAAGATTCAGAATCCGGTGCACAGTAAATGTCAGCATCAAATTGCCACTGAATTCCTGACCTGACCATTTCAAACAGCCAGAGAATGTTGACGAAGTTATATCATACAGAAGACTCTCAATTATCCAGGACTGGGTTAACCAGAAAGTGGATTAACCAGGATGTCAAAAAAAAAAAAAAATATGTGTAACTCGCAGGGGCGGCTCTGGCTTTGTTGCTGCCCCAAGCACAAAAAAAAAAAAAAAAAAAAAAAAAAAAAAAAAAAGCCCACCAGGGCACAGGGCAGCCAGTAAACCAACACTCTCTCCCCCTGTGCAGGGAGGCTGGTGAACCAAGCCCCCTTCCCATATTTCCTATGGATGGTGATTATCCAGGATTTTATTAACCAGAATTATTTTTTTCCCTAGCATCCTGGATAATCGAGAGTCTACTGTACAATGAAAAGATAAGCAGGCTCTGGTGAAGTTAGAACACCTGTATGAAATGATAATTTGTTTTCTAAAGGGAAAGTCTAGAAAAAGTACCAAAGTATGGACAGATTTTCAAAAGTATGGGATAGTCACCAATCTTTCCAGCACAGTTTATATTCAATCCTTTTCTAAAAATATCAACAATATTCAGAGTATTGGAGGAGTAAACTATAATCCAAACTGATGTGGCAATTCACGCGGCAGATTGACGTGCTGTTAGCGAGGTACTTTTCAAAGCTTTTAATACCCTTTGCTGATTGTTTGCTCAAGACATATGGTTTGGATGAGCTGGGCAGCACTCAGTACATCTGGCAGATGGGATATCAAAATCTGGCATTAAGCCGTGGAATTATTTGGGTCTATGTATTGTAACACATATGGAGGAAATTCTGCTGCCATTTATACAAAGGTAAATCTTTAACACACACACACACACACACACACATTTGAGTTACTTCTGATTTACACAGGTGTAGCCAACATCAGTAGTTGTGCAAAAGTACATATTCTTAGAGGGGTCTGTAATAGGGTTGGCACCTTGCCTCTGCCAAGCACCCACTTTCTCTGTCCAATAGCGCCCGCAAACACAGACTTTTCACAGGGCGGCACTCACCTCTTGTGGAGCGGCTCTATTATGGTTGGGTGGGTATCAGCTAGCTTTTGATTTTAGTTCTTTCAGTGTGCCCCTTGCAAGTACGACCTGCCCCCTGATACTCTCGATGGGTCGTCAGCGACTCAGCCCTCCGGCTGGGCTGCACAAACTGTGCTCCCTTCTGGGGTATACAGTCCCGAGTTCTTATCATGGCCCTGGTTTGGGGCCATAGCTCTTATGTTTCTTCCCAGAGGCACTGCCTTCTTCAGCCACTCAGCTGGGTCCCATCTTGGTATCCTCAACTGGTGTCCTTTTCAATAGCCCTTCCTCGGCTCAGTCTGCAATCAGACAAGCAGAGCCTATCTCAGTACCCTCTCCTGGTCTAGCCAGGCTCTTTTCTCAATCTGCTGGGCTCAGCCTACCTGCACTGATCTTTTGATGGTTCTGGTGCTCGTCCAGGCAACCAGCCATCACGTCTTTCATTGCCTTCCTGGGCTCAGTTCTGCCTGGTGAGCTCTTGGCAGTGAACTGTTCCTGATCCTGTGGCTCATCCAGACAACCAGACACTGAGCTCCACACAGCAACTGAAGGCTCTGTTCTGCTGCTTATTTTTTATCTAGCCCTTTTGGCCCCTTATTGGTCATTCCAACAGCCTCCCTGATTGGTTGCTTGTCTGCAGCTGCTCTAGGCTGCCTGGAGGATCTGTCACTGCTCTATTCTGGTGTAAGGTGACATAGAACCACCAAGTTTCCAGCAGGTGGCCTCCTACCTAGCCACAGGGTCCAACAATGAGTAGTAATTATAATTATTTCCAATTACAAAATATTTTTCATTCAATGAGCTATGCAAAGATGGGTAAATTTTATTATCCCCATTTTATGGTTTAACAAGCTGGAAGAAAGGTTAAGCACATATGGAGAAATGACTGAAGAAGTATGAAGAAAATAAGAGTGCCCTGTCACCCAGTCCTTTGCTGAAACTAATTCATGTCATGGGTTGAGTGAAGAACAGAATTTCAACCTTAACTCTGAAATTCCTCTCTCTCAAAGGTCTATGCAAGCCTCCAAAATTCTCTGAGTACATTTTTTGTGATTTAATTTAATAAGTGAAGCATCATTTTTAGACTCTCAGCATAATAAACTCTCATTTGCACTGAGTAGATTCATAAATTCATGCTGTTAAAAAACTGTTTTCATCAGAGATGGGCCAGCCTCCTATGGTTTTCATTCAAATTCCAGTTCTGAACAGCAGGAGGGAATTTGCCCGTCACAAACATTTGGTTATCATTAGAGAATTTCCTTTTGTGCTTCTTGGGAAGCCAATATAGATACCAAGAGTGACTCTCTCATCTCAAACAAAGTACACAACTGGAAATTTCTGAGTATACACTCCCAGTTTTTTTAGGAAGTGTATCCATTTTTGTGCTATACAAGTTCAACATAATATGTGGAGATGAATAACAGCACAAGTGAAGAAACATGAATCTGTCTGGCACCGATGTGCGAGACTAAGTATGGGAGGCATGCTCATAGTAATTAGTACTTTTAAAAAATGTGTTACAGAGCAAAGGGTTCACCTAACTATAATATGCATATTCTTACAAAAACATTGTTTAAATATGTGGATCTCTTCAGAAAAAAAAAAAAAAAAGAGAGAGAGAGACAGAAGAGCAGATAGCAGCAGTCTAGCTCAAATATTCTTATCCTAGAAAGGAGCAAAACCTTAACATTCCTGGGTCAGCATGTGCTAGTTGACAATACCTAGCAGATACACCACCATTCCCAGTACTACATGGGTAGTGATTTTGATTAAAATCCAATGTGATAACTAGAGCTGCTTAGACAATTTCAGCAACAACTGAAAATTCATGTCTTTTTTCTTGTTTCTTTCCTCATCTTCTGACCAGCTCTAATGATGAAACTCCTACATTTAAGATCAGGGTGAATACACCTAAAGTTGTTTTTTCATTGCTTGGACAAATAGCAAAGTGAAGAGAAATTCCAAGCATCTCTCAGTCCTTCCTAGATATCCCACCAGTGTATTACCTTCTCAGTTGAAATATAAAAATAATAAGTATGAGAAAAGAAGATTGTATATTTTTTTCGAGTGAATATTGACAATAGTCATGAGTCTTTTCAACATGAACTTAAGAATAATGAATAAATGTTCATAAAACCAGTCCTTTTATAGGAAGAAAGATGTGCATGACCTGAGCACAATAAAAACTGTCAAGTATATTGAAGTGGAGTACAGAGAAGTTCATTTTACTGGAAGAGAAGCAGGGGACAGCCTGGAAAAGCTATTCAGTACATAACTTTTTCTTTACTGAGGTGATCAAGGTGAAGAGTCAATGTTTCTTGTGCCTGTACGGCTTTGTGCAGAATGCTTTATTTGTAAAAAAACCTCTCCCTTTTGAAAGAAGACGTGGCATATGCTGTCACACATGTAAGTGAGAACTCCACAGACCCCTGACTTCAGTGCTGCTGTGGCATTTAGTTTGCCTGTAATGGAAGATTCTGTAGAGAAAGTGAAAGAATTATGTAGTGTTGAAAGAAACCATGGAGAAAATTTAAGATGTTGCAGTGTGGTTTAAAGAGGATAGGTGGGGGTAAGGAATGTTTTTTCGGTTGTGCTCTTATCCAACTGCAGTAAGAGGTTGCACTGGAGGATTAGAACATTTAGAGAAGAATGTCAGACGTTTCTTAATAGGCTTTCAGATTTCTTTATCTAGCATTAATTTGAAACTGTGCTGGCCAAGATGAACAAGCAAACATTATTAGGGATTCAGATGTTTGAGCCCACACCAATTGAAGTAAAAAGTTCAGTTGCTCCGGTTAGGCCCCAGATCTACTTACAAGTATAAGCTGTACAAATTTAGGAGAGTTTAAAACAAAGTTGAACATCTAAAGCAGTTACAAATAATTTCTTAGTGTACGAAAATATTTGCCTTGTTTTTCTGCTGCTAACCACAATACATAAGATTGGGATGAAGGATACCTAAGTTATATTCAGGGTCTGCCACAAATTTCTTTGTGATTCAGTTCTCCCTTTTGTAAAATGCTCACCGTGAGACACTACTTCACAGGAGTGTTACATGAATTGCCTGGACAATTATGGTAACTGCCAATGCAAATTAAGGGAAGAGAGCATGCACCTTCTAAAAATCTAGTCCCAAGTATAGGCAGAATCAAGAGTAATATTTTTTTTTATAAATAGTACATTTTTAAGAGAACAGGAGAGTATAATCTCATTTTCTTCAGTCAGTTATGCTATAGTCACACAGACCAATATACTACCTGTGTTCTACAGGAGATATTATGGGAAACCCTTTTTGTAAACATAAGTGAAAAATGCAAAAGACTGAATAGGAATGTGTGTTGGGAATTATTAATACTAATTTATGTAATTCATGCACATGATACTTCATTGCAGGCAAGTACAGATTGAAGTAAGCCAGAATTCTAGCACATTATTCATATACTGTGTCTGATATATAAGAATGTTTTGTGTATTCATTATAATTGTTATAATTACCATTCACAATCATTAACATTACTGCAGGTCAGCATGCTATTCCTTACGTTAGTAGCTCCTAACTACTGTACGACCCCCTCCCCAAGTACTTAGGTGTAGGGGGAGATATCTCTGTTAATAGGGTCATTGCCTCTGAGTAGTTCCTCAGGGCCTAGGATGACTCTGCAGTAGCCCCTGTCACGGTTTCCCCTTCAGGGTTTTCATCTCTCCCGGGGATTCATGAGGCTCAGCCCTTCAGCTGTGCCACTCTAAGTCAGGGTACTCAAAGTCCAAAATAAACACCAGCTTCAACAATAGTCCCAAGTTAACATAAACCAAAGGTTTTTGGCTCTTCCTGGGCTTGGCTCATAGCTCCTCTCACTATTATCAGAGTGCAGACTCTCCTGTTTTTCCCCCCACAGGAAGTCCAAGTAGAGCACAAACCAAAATGGTCTTCCACTCATCCTGGGTTTCCCACTCTACTCAGTCTTTCACACTCTTTATCAGAGTACTGACTCCCAGAGCTTTACCTGGAGTTTGGCCTTTTCTCTGCCTTGACAGGCCAGTTTCAGCACTATCTAGCCAAATTCATTTTCTCCCCTGCTTTCTCAGGGTATCCTGCAGGAGCCTTATTTCTTTCTACAGCTACAGCCATCTCCTCCCTCCATTTCTCCCTTTCTGCTCAGCCCTCAGAGCTAAATAAGGTAGTAGCTTGATTGAGTCACAGGGTCTTTATTTTCCTCAACTGGGGAGGCAAGCTAATTGTGACAAAGGAATGGCTGAGATCTAACTTCCTTTTAAGATCCAGCTACCTTGTGACATCCCTCATATCCTCTTCTATAATTACGACCAAACTATATTATGAAGTGCTAGGAAATTGGAAACAAACTTAAATAATTCAAAAATGGACAGGCAGTGCTACAGATACTGATCCAGATTCTTCATTCCGGAGTTGTACAAGTGAATACACAGATACCTTGAAGACAGGGAGCTTCATTCTCTTGCATACACTGGTTTAAATCAGTAGTGCTCCCATGTAAGTTAATTAAGTTAGAGGAGTGCATGAGAATGCATGTGCCATTATGTTCTACAGCATGACAATATCCTCTGATCTTGTCCCGAGTATGAAGTGACTGTATCTACTCATAATTCTCCCATGAAAGATGAAATTTCCACCAAGCAGAGAACAATTTTCAGCCACATTTTGGTATCTTATTCAGCTGTATACCAAGTGGTATGTACAAAATATGACTTGCAGTCTTTGATTAAACAGTGACAAAGAGTCCTCTAAAAGCAGGTATGTAAAAGTGAGGTATGTACATGCATCTGATGAAGTGGGTATTCACCCACAAAAGCTTATGCTCTAGTACGTCTGTTAGTCTATAAGATGCCACAGGACTCTTTGTTGCTTTTGCAGATCCAGACTAACATGGCTACCTCTCTGATATTCGGTTAAACAGGTTCTCTTTGAACCAAGCAGCCTTGCATTTTCATGTAAATAAACTATTACTCATTTAAAACCACAGTGACTATGATTACCAGTACCAGTAAGTCATGGTGCCAAGGGCTTTCTTAGATCTCTATTAATAAACTATAAGGAAGTGATCAAAGAAAGCAACTTCCTAGATGGAAAACTATCTTCTGTGGATGAAAGCTTTATTCAAAGGTGATATAGGTGGGCTGTTAACTATAACACAAAGAAACTAGAGCTACATCCAGCTGTTTGTAGACATCAGAATTCCACTGATCAAACTCTTACAAACTTGTGAATTTTCGCCAGAAATTCTCACTTGCTCCAAGACTAAAGAATCTGCTGAAAATGTAAAGGGTAATATTCACCATGAATAACTGCATTAGCACAATCTTATTCAGAATGGACATTAGGTGTACCCATGTGAAAAAAGATGATTGAGAGGATCAAAGATCTGTCTGGCTTGACTGAGCTCCTGGAAAGCAAAGATGTACTTGTACCAAAATCATAGTGCAAAACCCTTCCAAATATTTTAAAAAGTTCATTTCAGTATCCAAAAATTGCAGCATGGACTCTTCTCAAGAGAATTTTTAAATGTCTGATATTTCTTTTTTCTGTGGTGGGGATTCATGTGGGGTATGCATAACTGAACTTTAGCTATACCACAGTAGACAAAGCAAGGCAGATATTAGCTGAGTTCTTGTTAGGCATACAAGTTTAGAGACTTTGAAAAGGCATCATACTGAATGACAAGGTTTTCCCACTGCTTTCTTAGCAAATTAAAGAGAAGGTTTCAACCAACTGGTAGATAGACAGATAACTAGGCGACCCCGTATATACGGAAAGTAGGCTATTATTTGCAAAGTCTTGCAAAATAGGGAGAGCTTGAGATGAGATTTTAGCAAATACAGATTCAAATTCTGCCCTCATTTAATCCCAAAAACTGTGAAATCCCTGGGGTTGCATGTATATACCTATCAGCAGATTTTGGCCCAAGTGAAAATAGGATTTTTTTAAAAAAATTAATCACCAAGACTATAACAAGGTTCAAAAAAAATAACTAGATAAGTTCATGGAGGATAGGTCCATCAATGGCTACTAGCCAGGATGGGCATGGATGTTTGCCAGAAGCTGGAAAGGGCAACAGGGGATGGATCACTTGACTATCTGGTATGTGCATCAAAAGACAGAACACAGGACTAGATGGACCTTTGGTTTGACCCAGTATGGTTGTTCTTATGTTTTTATAGTTAGTAAAAAAGGTTGGCTTACGCAATTACCACCCACTCCCTGCTGTCCAATAATTTTAAAATATAATACTTCCATGTGAAGACAATAAAGACCACAGTTCATCTATCATCAAAAATATTTCTGCTCATTGTGAAAAATCTAGTGAATTTTTTAAAACTAGTGCTGCAGCTTTGGTAAAGGACAGCTACTCTGTGGATGACCTTCCATCAGCACACCCATAGGGGAACTGGATCTGTTTATGAGCAGAAGGATCAAATCATTCATCCATTCAGACACACTGATCTCTTATTGTGAGTAGGCATGATTTTGAAAATTACAAGAATTGTGCTCTCTAAGATCAAGCAGGCAAAACACTGGAATATGCAGATGTGAGTGTTCAAGCCCACAAACCAAACCAGAGCTCAGAGGTTTCATTTTAGGCCTGCCATGCAAGCCTTGACCGTGTTTCTTTAACAGATCTGTTTTGCCTAAAACTATTCCTTTAGCTTTGCATCTGCAATTTAGCTTAGACTTTCGTCCTCACTTCAGCACATGATTTATTTGGGAAGGAATGAAATAAATTAACTGTGTTGTGTTGCAACGCAGAAAATGCTAAATACTTGCCTATTTTTTTCCTGCCCTTTATATTCCTCTTGTTCAACCTTATAAGTTAAACTGAAGCTTCATATATGTTTTGGAATCTGCAAGTGTCAAGCTGACAAAAATATAAAATAAATTACAAAACAGTCCCCAAGCCAGTGCTTCAAGCTACATTTTAAATAATACATACTTTAGACAAACCATATTAATTCCACTGCAGTTCTGTATTAATAAAATAAGGTAGCCTGTAGAGGAAATAAAGTATTGGTAACTCAAATAACAACACTTCTGTTCATGTTTCCTTCTACAAGCTTACAAAGAGTCCTAATTGTATCCTGGGTTTTTTGTTTTTTTTTGTTTTTTTTTTTAATAACTAGATCTGTTTGAAGGTTAACTTTTTGTCCCACTGAAATTAAGGAAAATATGCCAATGTTTGAGAGATTTGATTACCTGTATGAAATTAGGATCACTTGGTTGTTCGTAGGTAAGGAACCTCTGGGTAAAGGCATATTAAAAAGGGAATAGGAATAGTGTGCATAAAAAGAAAATATTTTCCAATTATGCTTCACAAGATGCTGAAAATATTACTTGTGACAGACGATTATGAATAAGATAATTACTGAGAGCCTAAATGTACCTAAAGCTACAATAAAGGAGAAAGAAAAAAAAAACATTATTAAGTGGTTACTGACTGTTGCTACTGCTCTTTGTAACAAAAGGTCAACCCAGTAGTAAGGACAAAGCTGTGCATAGTTTAGGTGTAATGCATTATATTCAAGGATACCACTTTACCACATACACTGCCAATCATTAATTTAGATAAATGAAAATTTATCAGCTTTTATTTGACAGCCTGAATGCTTTATGTCACTCCAAACAAGCTTAATAGGATTTTTTTCTATTAAGAGTCGGGTGAAAAGAAGAGAGATTTAGAAATATATAGGATAAATGTTCCCTAGTAAAAATTCTTTCATTTCTCTTCTCATATAACCAGGGCAAGGGTAATGCATTCTCAGTGAGCAAAGCTACATTTCTAAAGGAATCCAGGGTAAACTAAGGTGTGCAAAGCACTGAAACATGGTAAAATTTGATTTCTGGAAATTAGACTCTCTCTTTTTATCCCATTTTTGATAATTCAGTCAATGAAAATATATTCTAATTATGCAAATGTCAAGATTATTATTACCCTAAACAAATCACAAACATGAAGACACAAGTAAACAATATTCAATTCAGTCATTTTTAAAGTATTTTGATCCAAAAAAGTTTGACATAAATTGCATTGTGTATTACTGAAAAGCTAAAATATTTCTACTTCAGACAAGGTAGGTGAGGTACACAGAGCACTGTAAGCTCAAAAGCTTGCCTCTCTCATCAACAGAAGTTGGTCCAGTAAAATATATTACCTCATCCACCTCGTCTCTCTAATATCCTGGGACCGACATGGCTATAACTCTACTTCAAACTCAACTTCAAACAGTTATTTTGAAGTTAGGGTGATCATTGCCTTAAAATTAATCCATACTTTACTCTGTGTGGGAGAAAAAATGGTCTTGTGATTACAGCATGGGACTGAGAGCTAGGAGATTTGGGTTCTATGGGCCTAAGTTTATGATGATGCAATGATCTGTCATCACAGTCCAACAATCTAAAGTCTCACGGCAGTCATTGGGGCCATAGGTGGCCATGTGTCCAATTCTGGGACTGGGGATTTAATATGTAACCTTAGACAATGCACGTAATCTCTCCATGCCTCCATTTTTCCATCTACAATATGGTGAGGTGGGGTGAGGTCTTCTTTTAGGTCTTTTATGCTACCCATTGAGTTATTCGGTAACAATTATTGCACTTTAATTCACACCCTATCTGTCAGGGTTCCCTCCCCACGCTGAACTCTAGGGTACAGATGTGGGGACCCACATGAAAAGAGCCCCTAAGCTTATTTTACCAGCTTAGGCGAAAACTTCCCCAGGCACAAGCGTCTCCTGTACCTGGAGGTTTAGGCTGCCACCACCAAGCATACCCCAAGAACGAGGGGCAGGGCCACTTGGGGACCCCTCTTTCCCCCAAATCCCCCCAAGCCTATACCCCCCCTTCCTGGGAAAGGCTTGAGAATAAGCCTCTCACCAATTTTTAAAAGTGAGCTGATCCAACCCTAGATCTCCACAATGAAAAAAGCAGTCAGATTCTTAAAAGGAAGAATTAAATTAAAGAAAAAAAGAAAGAAACAATGTTCCTTGATAAAAATCAGTGGAAAAACACTTTACAGTCACAAAAAGAATGAAAAGGATAACTCCACACCACAGAGGTATCCCGCCTCTGCTGAGTTTCAAAGTTACAGATAAAACACAGGGATAACTCTCTCTGAGCAGGAGAAATTCACAAGTGAGAAACAAATATAAAATGGATATGCCTTGCCTAGCTACTTACTCTTTGCTGGTTGGAGAATATATCATTAAATGGAGAGAAGAAAAAGCTGTCTGATTTCTCTGAAAGCTCCAGAGTGAATGAGACACATAGACAAGCACAGAGAACAAACCCTTCCCTCCCCCAGATTTGAAAGCATCTTTGGTCTCCATTGGTCCATTTGGTCAGGTGCCAAACAGGTTCTTTTAACTTCTTAACCCCTTACAGGTGAGCAGGAATTCTAGGCTACTTTATGATTATAACACTAAGAAATTATGAAATTAACTTTCAAGTGGAAACAAGGAGTAATATTGGAAAGTGCTTTGAGAGCCACAGATGGAAAGTGATAAAAAGTGGAAATAATTTTATGTAGTGAATGTGAGGGATTGAATGTGTGCATGAGAGCCACAGAAAGGATGTAAAAAGCTGACTTAGGCAAGATAGCGACTTTCCTGCTACATAACAGATTTTGGCTGTGATGAAAAATAGTCTCACAATCAGTACATTCCTTTTGAGATGCCAGAACACATCGTTGTCACAAACAGTTTTAAGCAGCAATCCTCACAAAAATAATTAATATTTTTAAATGTAGGACATAAGGTACCCCAGTCATGAGGTCCCAATCCGCCATGGAGAAGTTGCTGCGCTAATGAGAGTGACATTGGATGCTTAAAGAACGAGAAGTACTTGTGGCACCTGAGAGACTAACAATTTTATTGGATGCTTATGTCCGTTTGCTTAATTCTCTTTGGTAATTACTCCATCCCACTCATAAAACAAGATGTCCTCCCAATTACTGTGGCCCCTTGTGATTAACAAGAATCCTTCCACTAAATCTTTCTAAAAATATACACACCAGTTGCCATCACATTCCCTATTATTTTCATGCCTCTTTCATGTCTCCACACTATCCCCAATTCCAATTAGCATGGAAGAGCTGAAGAAGGTCACATGTTACATCTTGGAGCTTGTAGTGGCAGGGATTAGGAAGGACCTGTCAAACTGGCTCTGCAGAAATGCTCAGATTTGCTGAACAGATCTTGGACTGAGTTCAGTCTGATGGATTTTAAAAAAGGATATTTTAAAATGCTTGGAACCCCCAAGCCCAGATAATTTGATGAGCTACAAGCTGTGCTTGAACACATGCCAACATTTTTTTGTGGGAGAGACACTGTAGAGTAGAAAGTTTCCCTAAATAGAAATTAAGGGTCTAAGATATAACATATTAGAAAGGCTTAATAAGGACAAGAGATTTACTATTTGCTGTGGAAAGAATAAATCAAGGATTAAATACTATAGGATTATTGGTGTCCCTAAGAATTCTGAAATAAATGTCCCTTAGATATTTATCCAATCAGTGGCTCATAGGGACATCAAGTCAAATCAATTTCCAGAATATGATGTCCTGGTTATTACTGTGAGAAAGTTACCAAGAGGACAGAATTCTTTTACATTTATTTTGGCATGTACCAGTCTAGAGTCTAGTGGATTATTGAAGTTTTGAAAGCTTCTAGAAGTAAAATGGAATTTCAAGGGAATCAACATTTATATTCTTCTAGCGTGCAAGCCTACCCTGTTGAAATATCAGAGCTTTACTCTGACAAAGGAAGTATCTTAGAAAATAACCCTACAAGCTAAAGTGATGTGTCTCTACGTTGCTCTTAAAATGGTGAGAAATCTTTGATTTGATCTTTGGAAGAATTCATGACATTTGCAGTGACTAAGACAGACATCTGCACTGGAGACATCAGTTAGCAGGAACATAGATTTAACTTTATTAATATTCTTCTCTTTTCAAATATTGAATATAAACATTTCAGAAACACTTGAAAATTCTTATAATGAACCTACAGGTTCATCACTAGATATGGTTGTAACGTGCAATTCAAAATCTAGCTAGAAAAGGACTCCATAATCTCTAGTGGATAGTTGAACAAAATAAATAATTTCAATCCCACATGAAATCCCAGTATTTCGACATTTATTTTCATCCTAAAATAGGCCAAAAAGTTGAAATATTGAAAGTTTTGGCAGAATGAAATAGTCTGAAAAAGTTCAATCCAGAAATGTCAAAACACTGTTTTTTACAATAAAACCAAAAAACAAACAACATTTTGGCATTCCCAACATTGATTTTTTTTTTTCAGTCTACTGAACTGAACTAAAACTCTTCATTTGGGGTAAACTCAACTGCACTTCCCTGTTGTGCTTAATATATGGAGCTGTAGTTTGGGAACCTAAAGCCCTCATTTTCTTCTATGGGCTAGGCTCTCTAATTAGAGTACATCTCCCATTATGCACCTACCTTGCTGCTTGGTAAGATGGGAGGCACATTGTCTCCTGGGACATGTAGTTCTCCATGGAGCCCAGGACACAGGAGAGAATGGGGGCCTGAACTTCAATTCCTATTGTGCTATCTGCCATAATAGATTGCAGCTTAATGTTGAGCTGACTCAGAACTAAATGTTTTGGGTCATTTAACAAAATGAAACACTCCAATTCAAATCAAACTCACCAAAAATCTTTCGGCTTGGTTTTTCCCAGTGGGAAAGAAATCCATATTTTCTCCCCACAACTATGTTTCTATCAATCATTATTTTGGTGGAAAACTCCTGATCAACTCTACTGCAGGGTGCAGCAATAAAAGAAGCACAAATCAGAGGTCAATGTAAAGGAGCCCATGGCCAGGCACGAGGTGGGTTGACAATTTTCTAACTAAACAGCATTGTTTAGTTCATGAGGCCCCACCCATTACATCTCCCATCCCTCTGTCACTCACTCTTTCCCACCCTCGTTCACTCACTCATTTTCACTGGGCTACGGAGAATCTATTTTTGACCGGGTGTTCTCGTTGAAAACCTAGAAGGCAGGGCCAGAGAGTTGGCCAGAGATGCAGCCTATTGTTAGCAGGGAATCTGTTGGAGGCAGGATAACACGTGGCTCCAGTCAGGAGTATGGTGCAGAGGCGCTGGACTGTGAACTTGCTAATTTCATATCCCTAATTTTCATGCCCCTTGGCATGGGTTGGGAATTGTGTGGGAGTTGTTTTGTTTTGATGATACTACAAAAGCAAGTATGCCTAGGATATTTTCATCTTCGATTGCTGGCAGCCTAGTAAGGGAATCCTCTATGTTATTCGACGTGTGCAAGTGTTTATGTGAATCAAGTAAGAGCTAGAAACTGGAAGACTTAGTGCTTGAAGAGGTTGCAATGCTCGCTTCTGAACTCATGGAGACACAACATGCTACCAGACTTTTAGGGGACTGGTAAAGCACAACATCATGCTGCAAAGAGGTTGGATATAGCATCTTGTGGCCCCATTTGTAACCTGGTGCATTGGGATGCACCTTTGGTACGTGATGTATTTATTTCAGACAGGTGTCCACACGGGGGTGAAAATCTGGCTCTTCACAATTTGCTAATTTTAAAAATTCCTTTAAAACTCAAAGCATTTAACAACACTATTCTATAATAATAATTATTATTATATTATATTATAATATATATTATTATAATAATATTTATAATTTATAATTATTTATAATTATTATAAATAAAAATTATAACAACAACAATATTCTACTTCTATTTTCTATGGAATTCTGACAGTATCCCTCTCTTTGACTCCCGTTCAGTCAAGAGTAGTAGAGGCAGTTAAGACTTTTTAAATACCATTTTTTCCCCCTGAACAGTTTTAGTTTTGACAAATCTCCTAGACTCACAAAATTTTAGGGAATAAGTTTTGAATTTGTCTGATTTTGATATTTTCAGAACAAAAAAGGTTTGAGGACATTTTTTAGTCAAAGTGACATTTCATGTCAACATGTTAGTAAATTTAAACTAAAAAAAGGTTTAAAAAGAAAAAGGCCAATTTTTTTTTAAAAAATGAAATTATCGAAACACATTTCAATTGACCTGAACCTAAAAAAGAAAAAAAAATGGTTTTCAACTCATGCAAATTTTCAAAATTTAGACTATTCCTCCGAATTTGGGGTACAAAAAAATTCAAAATTTCAAAAATTCTCATGGGATGTGAAAATTATTTCCCACCCAGATGTAAGTTGTGAGCATCTGTCTGATGGGAATTTAGGTCTTTGGCAGGCTGATCGATCAAAGAGACTAGTAATACTGCTGCATCTGAGAAGGATGCTTGAAAGCCATCTCTGCAAAACATGAACCATTTCCCTCTAGAATCAGAGGGGTAGCCATGTTAGTCTGGAATTGCAGAAGTGACAAAGAGTCCTGTGGCACCTTAAAGACTAAAATATTAGAGCATAAGCTTTCATGGGCTAATACCCACTTTGTCAGATGCATCCGACGAAGTGGGTATTAGCCCACAAAAGCTTATGCTCTAATACTTCAGTTAGTCTTTAAGGTACCACAGGATTCTTTGTCATTTCCCTCTAATAATTTTCAAGGTGTGATAACACCACAGATACAATGAGCCTTAGTACAATCAGTTTAAAAATGTTCATTTGTTTTATTACAGGAGATTTTAAATTGTTAATATATGCTGCTGCACACTTATTACCTTATTTCTCCCTCACACCAGAAAAAAATCAATCATATTGATTCCTGTCAGAGTTCCATCTAGTATTATGTCCAGACAGATTGTGAAAACATTGTTCCCATTAATGATCCAATAGGAGGCAGCATGTTCTCCTGGACGGAGAGTCAGGATTGAGTCAGGAGCCAAGGGTTCTGTTTTCAGGTAGATTTGCTGTGTGACATGGGGCAAGTCATTTCCCCTCCCAACTGTTGTCTGTTTGGTCAATTTTGACTGTAAGCTCTTGGTGGCAGGGATTATCTCTTATTATGTGTTTGAACAGTGGAAGCAAAATGGGGTGCTAATCTTGGTTGGGGACTCTGGGCACCACAAATAATAATATTAACATTTATGGATGTTTCTTATTTAAGATGATTTATGATTTATTTTATTTCACCACCCTAGTGTTCTGGGAGCACACACAATGTTTATAAAAATTACACACTGCAGCAGCAATGTCGAAAGAGAAAGTCCAGCTAAAATTCACCATATGTTAAAACTCTCTCCCCCACCTATCTATGCACCCCATCCTGCCAAGTGAAATCTTCCTATATACTCTAAATTGTTTATATAGCATCTGATTACTCATATGAAAACTCAATAAAATGTAAGTTTAAATCCACGTAAACATGTTTATTTAGATCAACACCTACTTTCAGTTAATCTAATATTCTAGCAATTATGTAGTTAGATAAATAAAATAAATAAAATAATCAAGATCCATTAATAACAAAAATAAGTTAAAGCCAATACAATAGTCCACATTGGTTAAATCTTGTTTCAGATGATTTTGGGTGAAGGAAAAAAAAACGCAAACACTTTGCCTCTGGCTTTTTTTTTTTCTTTTGGTGTCTGTATGATACAGAAACAGTGGGAATTGCAAAAGATGCCAACGATCTACATTCAATGCCTTATACTGCATAGTAATGAGAAAGCACATTTGCCTAATAGATAGATGCTTTTAAAAAAGACAGCATGGAATGAATATGACTAATATATTAATAATTATATTACAATACTATGTTAAAAGAATGCTTGGTAGGTTGCAAAGTCAAGCGCTCAAAAGTAAAAAAATACCAGATTTAGGATTGTCTGTTCAGCTTCAAGTCAGCCCCCTTATGAGTTTACCCTGTGCACTGAAGGAGACAGGGTCTTGTGAAAAAAATGTTATGTGGTCATGTAATTAAAATCTATCAAAATGCATGCACACAAGGGGGCCAAATTAACGTTGCTCCAGCAACTGCAGATCTGATGTTTTCTAGCTCTTGAGTACTGAACTATACAACCTAAATAACGCTCTTTTAATGCAGTATATCTTATGTAATTTCCTAGATTTCTGTTAAAGGAAAAAGGTAGAATCAATTATATTATTCACAACAGTTACAGTACCCACATCTTGCATTATTATCAGGTTTGAACCTTGAACTTCAACACTGCAGTGAATTCTGGGTCTGTGTACTGGTTCCAGAGAGTAGTAGGGAGAACCGGGCCTGTTTCTCTCGCCTCTCCTAAGAATTGGAGGGGCAGCATTCTCTATATGGGCTCGTAAGGACAGGAGGATGGGCCGAGGAATTTTGAATTTGGAAGGGTTCATAGGTGGCACTGGAGCGAGAGGGAGGAGTCCAGCCTGGCTCTCTCTCCCCAACCAAGAGGTGTGGGAAAGTTCATGACATGTTATGCATTCTGAGGGGTATTTGGTCCACTGGGGCCATAAGCAAAGTCTAAAAGTGAGAGCAACCTGGCTTCCTCCCCTCTATCTTTTGATGCATCTGCACCAGCAGTTCCCATGTTTCCACTGCAGACCATGCTGCTGCTGCTTTGGCAGTATCAGGAGCCTGGCTTTAAAATGTTTGTGTTTAGTTATTATTTTGGCAATCTGCAATAATTTTCTTGAGGAACAAAAATGAGAGTAGGGAAATGGCAATTTTTAACACTTTATATCTGAGTAAAAGATCAATGGAATTTCATAGGAAACAGACAAGGTACCTCTCTGTCCTGAAGGCTATCAAATGTTTGCTACAAACCATGGAAATGTGAGAGCTTCTGGAAGAAAAGCTTGAGAAAATATTTTAGAATGGAAAGTATTAGGGAACCTAAATATATGAGACACTGCCAGCTCCCTTACATAATAATACAAAGCCTGATCAAAAGCCCACTGAAATCAAGGGAAGGATTTCTAACAGTAAAATAGATGGTCTTTGGATCAGGGCCATATAGCAGGTGTCTTATGTAGGAATCAAACTCAAAGTGTAATTCTATTCATCCATACTATTTGTAGTGTCTATATTTCATATTTTCCCAAATTAATCTAAAATTGTGGGGTTTTTTTCCCATGGCATTTATTGTTCTGATTTCTCATTTTGAGTCATTACAATAAGTTAGCTTTTTTTATTATTATTAAGCTTGTGGCATAATGACCTTAGAAAGAAAGTTATATTCATTCTGGTGAAAGAATTAAAGGTTGGGACTGTTTCCTTTTTCTCCAATGCCCAGAGTATATCATACCCTAGATGTTCAGTGCCACTGGTGGGATTCTCAGAATAAGAATACACAGTGTTCTGTGCATGCTACTCTCCCAGCAAGGGGAAATAAATGAGACAAGACAGTTACTGGATTGAAAAGAGAAGATGATCGTGGCACTCCCTCCTGCTAAGAAATGTCTGTTCAAATAAAGTACCTTTTGTTGGTTTTACCTGAGACTGGGCTCTTTGTCTCAATTAGGTGGGATATGATGAAATAAAAGACTGTATCAGAAAGGATTGCTGGAGGCAATCTAGCAGCAATGCAGAGCACACCAAGTTTGAAGTACTAGCTCAGGGCTTCACTCTTTTCACAAGGATGTGCTACAAAGGTAGCAAGCACCAGCACCAGAATGAAGAAGGGATTTCTTATGTTGCTCCTAATAATTCCTCTAGTTAATTCAGGAATTACACGAATCCTCTCCAGGGGGAGCCATGCAAAGCCCATCTTAGCAACTGATGTGGTGGCCATGAAATAAGTTCCTTGAAAGAAATAGTGGAACAGGAATCTTTCAGGCCATGAGAGATGTTCAGCTGTTCCCCCAGGAGAGGGGAAAGGTATAGCTATACATTTGCACTTAATGGTTGCAACTCAACTAGGTACTTCACAGGAGCTAATGATCTGCTTAAAGTTGGGCACATGATTAAATAACTTGATGAAACAGGGCCTACATGTATGATTTTCTAAAATATCTTACTTAATTTTCCCTGAAAACATACTTCAACTTCCACCAGATTAGTGCCTTTAAACACTGCCTAAAATATTTACTGCAGTGCTTTATGGTCCATGGCTTTATTTTTGCAGCTAAGCTGAGTGACTGCTTCACATCCAAAGATTAAACTGTGAAGTCTCTTACGGCCCGTTAACTGGAGAGAGAACGTCAGCAGTCTCAGATTTGTAGTCTGTGGGTCTGTCACACAATGCTATGCAGCACATGAGGTACCAACCAGCTGGATAGAACCAAGACATTTTAAATAAGAGTCTCCCATGCAGAAAAATAGATTATGCAAACCATTTTTGTTATTTTCACACAGAAGCTGATTTTCTTCATGACCTTTGTCATATATGTAGGTATTCTAGTCTAAAAATTGAAAACTGGGTCTCTTAAGCATATCTCTCAAATGTCCTTTATTCCAACGGATGTCACTCACTTTAGTTCCAAAGTTACCTTTGTGCCCCACCATTCTCATGTTCCCTCTCTTTTGCTCTCAGAAACAAGGAAACATGAAACTGTGGTGACAGAGTCCAGCTTACACTAAAGGACTGAATCCTGTTGTATTTCATGTTTTTGCATGAATAATTTTTATGTTTTTGTCACACATTGCAGCCCACATTTGGGCCTTGGCAGATTGAGAAATATATTTCTCAAGGCTTGATAATGATATATTCAGTCCTTCACCTTAATGATTTGACTCCGACCTGCGTTGTCAACTATGGTAAGTCACTACCAACTGATGGCTCTTCAGTGGCCTATGGGAAATAAGATACTTGCCAAGCCAGTTCAGAGTGGACAGGTGTCTGTTTCCAAAAAACTACCTGCACAATTGGCACTAATTGGTACCCATGTTGACAAGAGGAGCTAAGTTCTCCTGACAGCACTAGAGGTGGTCCCTCTAGGTAGAATCTGAAACCCATTTGAAGAGCAGTGTGGGGGAGGTTTACACCATTATGTGATGTCTGTAATGTGGTCACAGAGGACTACACTCAATTTTTCATACTGTCACTCTAACACTTTGCATGGACATTTGAAAACCATTAAAATTCATTAAGAGAAAAATAAAAAAAAAGTTTGGCTCAGCATATTGATTAGAACAAGCACCTAATTTCCCCATGTAGAGAATTAAGCTCAATCGGATCTACTAATCTTCTGGAAAAAAAATCATCCATGAAAAATATGTTAAGGAACAAATGCTAAATAATAATAATATTAATGGGGCACCAAAATACCTGAATTCCTAAACCAAGTCACTGCATAATCAGACCCACAATATGCATGTCCTTCCTCAGCCTTCTCCTTCCTTCTGTGTTGTTATATACATCCTTGTCTTTCAAATCTAAAAGTTAGGGCCCAATCCTGGAAGGCACCAACCACATCAGAAAAGTGCTCTGCAACCTTAACTTCATTAAAGGGCACAGGGCATGTCTCAGAGGGTGTTCAGCACATTGCAGGACTGAGCCCTTCATGTGTATTCTGCAAAATGCTTTACACACTGGTGGGTGCTATACAATAATGGGCCACATCCAGACCCAGCATTCTGCTTTGATTTCTGCCACTCTAGCAGCATAAAGTAGATTGATTGCATGGTGGAGAAGGAGTCAGTGTTGGCCTGGCAGAGTTCTGCTGCACTCAGGGAACACCCCGCTGGCAGAATAGCCCTTTACGGGCATTTTCAGCCAATGCAACCGAGGCTGCTCTAAATTGCACCAGGGGTTAAACTGTCTCCAGGATTGAAGGGAGGGGAACATGAAAGTGGCTAAAAGCAGCATTTGACTCCTCCCTATTCAGTTGTACTTACAGCAATACCTAGGAATAAGAAGGTCTGAGATTCTGCACCTAGCTATGTGGTGTTTTAACTAAAGCCATTAGATCTCAATAATGATTTTTAAACTGCCTACACTTTGAAGAGACACTTCCAGGTACTTTAGTGAAACAGTCTGCTCTTGTTTAACATTACGTTCTAGTAAGGAATCTTTTATGGGTTGGATCTACATGAATACCAACTTTAAAAGAAACAAACATTGCTTACACTGAGAGTGGAAAGTTAATTAAAAATGTACGATTTTTATCAAGCTCATATAAAATATTGTGTGCTCCATTTATTGCTTTGTAGCAATATTTACCCAAGGAAAGCTATCCTCAGAGAAGCGTACATACTTCTGTATTGATACTGGGACACATTAACAAGGAAATAACCAAAACAGGAGCACTCTAAAGTCTACCGTACAATGTCATCCATTAGAAATAAGCAAAAAAAGATGATGGATGCTGCATAAAATTAGGTAAGAAAATAAATTGTATTTTTGTTTTTATTTCTGAGTGTTTATTAACAAATAACTAGAAAAAAGTCCTACATTAATGCACTAATAAGGTTGCACAGGAAATGAAAAAGCTAAAACTACAACAGCAATGGCAGCATTTCAAATCCTGAATGTTTCATGATGCACATTTTAGGTCATAAATAATAAAATACAAAAACAAGCAGAAGACAGGATTAGAAATACTACACGTATGTAATATGTCTGGGCCTTTCTCGGGTTTTAGCTGTAAAAACTTTAATGGTGCCCTAATTAGATAGAAATCCCTTGTGCAACATTAACATGACCAGCATTAACAGGCAGCCACAAAAAATAATGAAACTAATTAAATAAATAGGACATTAATTAAATAAATAAATAAAATTTTACATGCAAATACTTCACATGATGCACTGATCACATGAACATGCACAATGCAGAACCCATAGCTCAGCACTGTACTCTTCCATTCATGATGCTGTTTCCATTTTAAGGCTCAATACGTTGTCTTTTCAGCACACCAAGACCCAGCCTGGGAACACATCATGTCCCTGTGTACTGCTCACCTCTGGGAGGCTCATAGGAAATTATTGACACGTTCTCACACCTTTAAAAGCCTGATCCAAAACCAATTGAAATCGGTGGAAAGACTCTTATTTACTTCACTGAGCTTTGGATCATGCCCATTGTACGTATCTTTCTAACACACACAGAAAAGGCAATTGCAACACATGACTTTGGAGGTAGAAAGAAGTGAAGTGGAAGAAATCGGAGTGAGATCCTGAGAAGAATTGGGAGGGTCTGTGGGGACAGGAGGAGCAGCCTATTGAAAGAGCATCAATCTGACTGTTTGTCAGTACAGCTCCTTTGAGTCTGGGGTTTATTATTGAATTATTCAATACTGACTCCAGGAACGAAAAATAAAAGGCTTCTGTCATTTTCAAATCCCTTCTATGTGCTTCTACTGTTTTTTGTCTCCTGCACTGTACGTATAAATCATAACTATAACACATAAACTAAACAACCAAGGGTTTTTGCCTGAAAATGTCTGTCTACTACACTGGCCCTATGCCATTTAACACATCAAAAATTACATGTACTATATATTTATCTTGGGCTCTGATAACACGTCCCACATATTTCATTACATTGTGCAGTTGCCTAATATTTACTGATTTTATTGGTCTACTGCATTGTGAATTATTCTGTTGTCTTCAATGAAAGAACAGTGATATCTGATGCAGAGTTTGTGGTACATCTGCCATGGAGTTGTAAATGCATGCAGAAGAGGCTAAGAACATACAGCAGTATAGATCAAGTAAAAGTTCTAGCTAACTAATCAAATCTTTGGGGACATCATGCAGTGTCATCAGACATATCACGCCACAGTTGAATCGTGTCAATCGTTGGAAGGTTGATGCTATCTGAAGTACACATTATCCACATCTTCCAAAGCTGAAAGTAGTATCTTTGGAAGGTAATACTTAGCCTAGTGCAGGTTGACATATAAGTGTGACTCAAAAGGAACAGATCATCAGAAATAAAAAAAAGACTGAAAGAAGATTATTTGTAAGTATAATGTTCCTGTACGGTTTTAAACAACGTACTTAAACTAGTGCAGGAGTGTAGCTCCATTTAGCACAGAGCGTATGTGAACCTGAAAGTGAATGATTAGTGTCCATATAGGTTTTTAAAATAGTATTTACATATGTACAGTATTGGCACAATAAATACTGATAGGTAAATAATAAGAATTTGTATACTATTTTATGGGCATCATTTAATTAATCCTCCCAACAACCCTGACACGATATTTATATCCTCATCTTAAAGATGGGGAAATGGAGGCAGGGAGATTTATGGCCTAATCTTGCTCATATGGAGGTAAATGGCAAAATTTCCATTGACTTCAGCAGAGTCCAGGGCAAAGTTAGAACCAAGAGATCCTCCTTCCCAGTTTCTTATTCATTTCACTCAACCACCATACATACCTTGTTGTCTGACTGTCTATTTCATTTGAAGGAAGAAGCTTTCAATTCTTCTGTTAATTTCACCCTCAAATTATTGTCATATGCAAGAGAGACCACGCTGAGAGCATAATTCTTTATGTTCTTTGTAGTCCCCAAGGATAATGCACAATAGTACTAGGTAAGTGTGCAACTGTACTGTATCAGTTAGAGAGCTCTCAGCATTTTAGAAGCTCTATTTCAAGGTATCTAACATTTATGTTTCCTAATTCATCCACTCTGCATATGTGTTTTTACCTCAGATGGAACTATATTTTAGAAAAAGTTATTTGAACCCATGTATCTCATTTTGTTTATACAAAGGCTTAAGTGCTGATGCCACGGGGGGCCAAACACTTCTTAAAAGATAATCAGAGGCCTCAGCACCCACTGGAGTGCATGACCCTTAGCTTGAGAAGTACTGATTTTTTAGAGGCAAATTCTCAAAGGGCCCTATATTGCCTTAGAAATTGTGGGCCAACTTTTTCTTGTACATATGCGATTACATAAGTATGCAAATCCTTGTGTTTGTATTTGCATATCAAAGCACAGGCCTAAAGACCTGATTTGCACACATGGCAGGTCCTTGGTGCATATTAGTAACTGTGCAAGCACTCAGTAAGGTGATGAGAGCCATATAAGAACTGATATAAATGGAACAGAAATAGCTAAACACAAAAGGTAGCCTTTGTTTAACTAGAATCACTTTTGGAGTTTGGCTCTCACGTTCACTGCACTGTCAGCCTTGTAATAGCACTGTGTATGTTCAGAGCATTCTGTACAAGTACAGATGTATTGTGAATATAAAAACAGAACTCGTAACATGTGGCAAATGCAACATGTAAACAACATTTACTGGGTGCATAGCCAAACACACATGTACAAGTGCAGCAAATGTAACAGAATGTCAGTGTTTTATTTTCTTACTTTCTTATCCTGAGACACTCTACAATAACTCACTAAAGTGTAACCTTAGAGAGTACCTTTCATACAAAGCATCCAAAAAGCTTTAAGGTCAATCATAAGCTAAAAATGTTCTTGAGAGGAAGCAACAGAAGTGAAGGAGCAACCTCCAACTGTGCAGAATCATGGCTAGGAGAAAGACTGGAGGAACAGAATAAGCAGGAAAGGGACTTGCAGAATATTGGTAAAATAGGGAAAATGAATCCACTGAAAGCTCTGAAGATCAAAAGGCTAATTTTAAATTGTGATCTGTATAGGTATTTAAACCAAGGAGGGTGACAGAGAACAGAAATGTCATATTTCCACTTTCTGGAGGCCAAAAATAAGCAGTTGCAATTTTAAAGTTGGGAAGAGAATTAGAACCTAACTTTGAAAAGTCAACTCCCATTGACTACAATGGAATTTATGAGGGCTCACAACTCTCAGGATCAGGCCTGAAGAACACAGAAGTAAAGGTGATTTTATGGAGATAGCAAAAGACACAGACAAGAATTACTAGGAAATATTATGTTTAAATTCAGAAATAAGCCCCAACTTTCTACCCTTTAGAGCATGCTCCACTTTTCACTCTCTTCAGTCTCTATCATGTCGTATACTAATTATGCAGCAACCCCAGCAAATGGGATATCATGGCATTGTAATAATAAGTACTATTCAAAGTCGTAGATGAAGAAGATGGGCATGATGTCTTTATTAGTTTTGCATGAGGTACCGCCCCTCCCTTCTTTTCTCTTCTTTAATAAATGTAAAACAATTCAGGAAATTAAATCCCAAAATTACTGGGCATTACCGCAAAGTTAAGGCTCTAAGCTATACTGAAAAATAAACTCCCACAAAACTGAGATGCAGTGCTCCTGCTCTCACTCCTTCTGAGTAGCTTTAATTGTGCTTTGGCATTGCTGCACATATGGTACACAAGATCTTCTGATAACCCTGCAGTGAAAGGATTAACTAAGGAGTGGCTGCTTTGATTCAAAATCATCTTATGTACTCTACAAAAAGAGGCTTTCTTCATTGTTTTAAATGCAACTGGGAATATTGTATCTTAATAAGCCTGCTGCCGCCCCGTTGATATTGGGATAGTTTACTGACTGTAACAAAGCATCTTAAGATAAATCCCCCATTGGTGTAAATCAACATTAGTTTAAATTGAAGTCAATGGAGCTTTGCCTGTTTGAATCATGTGGCCCAAGATTTGGAACCTGAACTGATCATTTCACAAAATCAGTTTAAGATAGCAATGGATGACAATTGCTATTAGCATATTGGTCCAGCAACAGTTATCAAATCTATACTTTCTCTGTCTTTTCTTCAGTAACATGCATAGCTATTGAAATTCCCTGAAATACACTGTAATATGTACAGAATGCTTTAACATGAAATTTTACATACTTTAGCTCATTGTCTGCTTACATTTTTATACACATTTTAGGAGTCAAAGTAATGTAGTAATAATATGTCTGATTATTGAGAGGAAACAAAGTTAATGATGTTACGGTATTTGACTATTCTGATATAAATCAAACATGCAACAAGGAAAATACATTTATTTGCTAGTCAAGCTTCATGATGCAGATGGCATGATCTCTTTCCAAGGCAAGTGCAATTCGGAATTACTGATTGAAAGAAATGAACAGAGATATAAAAACAAACAAGAGGCTGGTAATACACAAGGTAGAGTGTATGTCAAGGGAAGCATGTGATATTTTGCTCATGCTCTCCATCTTCCAAAATACTATGCCTATTATGTTATATTGTATGGCATGTACATCAGGGTCATTCTACAAATATATCTTAGTCTGGTGTCTTCTGTTGTATAAGGTACACTTTCATCCTTGTGTTTAGGCTTGCTCAAAAGTGCATCTCTTAGAAATTTCAGAGCATTTTAAAGCTTTGTGTAGTAGGATGGCAAGTGAAAGGTGACTATAAAGTATCAAAACTTTTGAATACTGAATGTAAATATAAGCATGTAAGAAATAGCAACTTTTAGAAAAGTCTTCAGGTGAGAAAGGCTAAGCATGCTGGCTAATGACATTTAAAAAATGTACATCTGTTCCCCTTTATTACCAAACATAAAAGATGCTTTCTATCTTGAAAATACAAGTTAGAACAGATTGTCTGTACCTAGAAATCTCCAGTCAACTAAAAAGATCATTCTACTTTCTCCTGTCAGAGGATCATCTCTTTTATGTTACTTGTATAACTCCAAGAGGAGGAAATATCTATAAAACAAATTTACAGGCCACAGGGAAGACTCAGAATTACCAAGAGCTTTAATCTTGAGATTGATAGGAGAATCCTGGCCAATGAGGACCTACATGAACTGCACATTTAAATAGTGAAAGTAAAAAAAATCTTTACTTACCCGGCCAACTAATATTGGTTCAGGTCCAGAAAATTCTTCTAACACAAACATTTGGTTCCAAACCCAGCCCCTCTTTGAACGGTTCAAAACCTTCTGTTCTCCACTGAGCTCACTGAGTCCCATACTGGATCCACTTGGTAATATTTGAGATTGATTCAATGGAGCCATATAAATGGAAGGAAGGACAGTAATCCATAATAATATTAATGGAGTCCATACATCCATAAACATCTCCGTTAGTCTTTCTGGCATTGTATCACAAGCTTAGCAAATCACCACAGAAATGAAACGATTATTTTGCTTTCCTCCAGATGATAGCCATCCAGTTCATCATGCAGTAATGTACATTTACTTACAGCTCCTCCATATGTTTGCAGCACAGTAAACATAAACAAAAATTGCTTAGCTTATAAAAATATGATCCACTGGGTTTTTCTGTCATCCAAGATTCCTGCAAAAATAAGAGTAATACAAAGTTAGCTATAAAGGGCTTGGGGATATATTTTGTAAAATCTAAGTTATTTTCATGTCAGAAACAAGACAAAGTCCAGTTTTAGATCTGTAGTAGATTATATAGATGTCTAGGAAATGAATTTTAATGCCCATTTTAACGGTAGGGGAGAAACAACAACAATTAAGGAACAGATTGTTCTGTCAGTGTTGCATAGCACCTTCCTGCATTACTAGTTCCTTCGACTTCAAATCAGAACTACTCAGTGTGAGCCAACATATTAGAGTTTGACCCTGTATAAACCTTTCAGTAAAAGCAAAGCACAAATAACTCTGAAGCTGAGCAATGATACAGCGGTGGATAACTCATTTTTCTTTTTTCTTTTAATTCTGTGTCCCCTGCTCTCTTTGAAATCAATGAAGCATAGTCAGTACCTCAAAGGATTGAATCCTTCCCCCCACCCCCAGGCATTCATAACCACAAGGGCAAGATTTTTTTTTTAATTTATGCATGACCACAAGAAAAAAAAGTTCAGTTTTAGTAAATTTTGTAACACTACGAAAGAAAACATTAATTTCATTTAGGCAGAGGCAGGCAGGAATCAGACTTCCCATTTTGCAGGACTTTCTGCCATTTCTATTTTTTTTTCCCCTTTCCAAAACAGCACAAAATCCAAAATATTTTGAAATTTTCTCACTAAAGGAATGCCCCCCCCCCACATACACACAAAATAAATGGTTTTGGTCAACCAAAATATTGTATTCCTATAATAAAAAAATTAAAAGTACAATGATATTGATGTTAAATTATATTTTAGCAAAAAAAAAAATGGAATAAAAATGGAAAATCACAATATTCCAAAAAAGTCAAAATTGAATGCCTCAGCCTCATTGGAATGCTCTGTTTCCACTCTGGTGGTGGTGGTGTTTTCCAAAATTTTATAAAAATCAACATATTTATGCACCACATTTCACTTTTGATTCACCAGAATTTTTCAATAAAAAAACCCATCAAATTTCTGATCAAGTCTATTTACAAGTTCACGTTCCCCTACCTCTGTTTATACAACATAAAGAAAGCATCAAAAACAATAAAAACAATTTGGCAAAAAAAATAAAATAAGACCTTAACATTCAGACAACTAAAACCTGCTGTGGAGATCTCATATAACATACTGAGGGGAAAGAAAGAGGGGAGGAGTGGATAGGAGAAGGTAAGAAATAAAAGGATCAGCAATGGCCAATTTTTTTTTTTTAAAAAAAAAACACCTTTAAAATAAAATCTTGTAGTGTTTGTTTTCCCTAAGAGATGTACTGAGATGAAGAAGCTAGTTTAACAACTTAAAGCCTGCTACAGTATAGTCACAATGCTTTGCAAACCTTAAATGCAATTGTAGGGTACTTGAAAAGATGTCTGGGACATAACTCAAAGAAGATAATAGCATGGCTGTAGTTTTGTAAAAGGCTTCCTGATATATAATCATTAACTGGTTCAGAACCTAATGTAATCTTATAGAAAACTACAGTGTAGGAGAATAGGTGCCGGACTGCCAACTCATGATTTTTGTGCACGTGTCTCAGAGCTGTACAAATCATTGACTGTTTTAGTTAGCAAGCAGTCCTGATTTTTTTTAAAAAATTGTTTTATATAGACCCAAACCAACTTTTTTTTTCTCAAAATTTTACAGGAGTCAAAACAAACAAACAAACAAAAAAGCCCACACAAAATATTTCATTCAACCAGAAACTAAACATTTAATTTAAATGTTGAGCTTTTAAAAAAACCTTAATTTTTGGTTTCAACCAAAACAATTCAGCGATATCAACATGAATTTATGAATTGTTTCACTCAACTTGAATCTGCATTTTTCCATGAGAAAAAGTTTGAGCCAAAATAATGTCACCCAGGTCTAGTGTCTGATGATATTCGGTGTTTTTTTTGAAGTCTAAATAGGGTGACCAGATGTCCTGATTTTATAGGGACAGTCCCGATTTTGGGGTCTTTTTCTTATATAGGCTCCTATAACCACCCCCCAAACCCTGTTCCAATTTTTCACATTTGCTGTCTGGTCACCCTAAGCCTAAACCTGAGAGTCATATAATTATGTGGGACTCACAGCTTTCATTTTTGTATATATACATATTGTACGGGTCTAGTATTTATATTTGTGAAGGAAAAATGTAAAAACACAAATATGATGTTTAAAGGCTAAAAAAAATAAAGAGAAGATAAGTAAAAAGACACAAACTGTGGGGTTTGTTCTGTTTAATATAAGAATGACTATACTGAGTCAGACCAATGGTTCATCTAGCCCAGTATCCGGTCTTCAAACAGCAGCCAATCCCAGTTGCTTCAGAGGGAGCAAAGAGAACAGGCAATCATCAAGGTCCCATTCCCTATCACCCACTCCCAGCTTCTAGCAATCAGAGACTAGGGATACTCAGATCATGGGGTTGCATCCCTAACCATCTTCGCTAATAGCCATTTATGAACCTATCCTCCATTACTCCTAATGCCCAGTAAACCTTAAAAGAGAGAGGAACCCAGAATGTGTTAAAGTAGATAGGAGGTAATTAGAGGGAGAAGCTTAGATGGAACCAAGACATACCTGTAGCTTGGAGTAAGGTTTTAGATATTTCTCTGTTCATGTGCATCAAAAGCAAAGCAAACCTCAGGATAGCATGAGCCACCCTAAAGTTTAAAGGTCACCATTTGGCTGACAGTAGGGGTCAAATCAGGGACCTTGAGAATTAGAAGCATAAGCCTTTCCAGTTTGAGTTAAATTCTGTAGGTGGGGCTGCCACACTCAGATCCACTGTGAATTTAACACAGAAGGGGGCACATAACACACACACTGACCTGTGAGTTACCCTGCACCAGAAAAATCTTTCAGATGAACCCACTCAGATTGCTCCTGATTTGGACACAGCTCTAATTGGCAATTTTTGGCCATTCCCAGGACTGAATAATAATAAAAACACAGCACTTTTCATATTTAAAGGGCTTTTAAAAACATCAACTAATTAATCTAATTAAGACTGAACTGTTGTCCCCTTTCACTCCAAAGGGTCTCCCTCCTGAACAGAGCTGAAGCAAATTGGTGGGATAGCGTGACATTTATACTGCCACTGCCTATGCTGTATCTTTTTGTTATATACGGTAGGAAAGGAACATGAGATTTAGTTACCTGAGCTGCCAATCTGCAAAAACTAAATTCGCTTAGATGTATATTAAAATAAATACTGGAAGCTTAGATCCATTATTTTTCACGCAGTAGAGCCGGATTAAATCCCAGGTAGCCATTGCTAATACATCAAGATTCTTTAGCCATGATTGGATACAATCTCAGTGTAGCTCCATGGGAGAGGCTTCAGCAATACTTCAAGCAAACAAAAACAGCAGCAGCAACATTCACAGACCACATTTCATTAAATCTAACTCAGTAAAACACCCTGGCAAAAAGCACAGTAAACTTGAATGCTATGATCATAAATGTGCAATAAGTTCTCCAGCACCAGTGGGAAAAGAAAGTTGCAGCATGTGTTAGGCAAGCTACAGAATAAATCCTCCTCTTATCTGCACAGGTTTTTTGCTTTTAGCACTGTTATGCATGTGGATATACACAGCTCACAATGAAGGAGACTCATTAGTGTCCCCACAATGAAGGCTGATCTTCTGGAACCCTTCACCACAAGCCTCATTTGAGCTCATGACTGACTTTGCCAGTAGTAAGTCAATCCACCTGGAGCTGAGGGGGCCTACGTCTCTTTTAAGGGAGAGGCTTTTGATCAACACATAGAGAATGAGTTATCTCCACAGTCCTAGCCAGTTATGGAAATTGGTTCTTCTTGCCCCCTCTAGGTGTGGCACTCCATGTGCAGATATGATATTATGGAGAGGTACTATGGCACTTTTCCTGTCCCCATGGCTGCTATTGGTCCATTTGACAGACAGGAGATCCTTTCTGGTTATGAAGGGGAAAATACTTTGTTTCTTCAGTTGTGGCACCAGCCAGAGACTGCCCTGGTCCCTAAGTTAAGTTGTTCTAATGTATTCCTGGCTGCACACAGCACAGGAAACTATTTTATGGTCAGGGATCACTGGGAAATAGAAACACTGCAGCCATGTTCTCCTTTTCCTTGATATTCAGTGTGCACCAGGGCCTGAGAAAGTGCTGTGGAGCTTGGGTATTGGCTCTCTGCCATCTGAGGATCCCCTCATGAGGCCAGATCTGTATTCTCTCCGGTACTTTGTGCCATCAGGACAGCAGAAAACACCTCCAAGCAGGAATAGAATCTGGCCCTTAAACTGTTATTTCCATTATTTCCAATGATTTGGTTTGTTTGTGAAATGTTTACAGTTTTCTCAAAAGCCACAATGTTCTTTTTGGATTCCATGTCTGATAGGTATTTACTTACAACCCTATTTCTAATTCAATAAAACTTTTTGCCTGAGAGTATGTTTCATATAGTCTTGGTTCTCTGAATGGCCCTGTGAGATGAAGGTGGGAATGATTTTTTAAAACAGTCTAGGAATCCAGATTTTGGGTAGAATAAAGGGATTATTCAATATAACAAATAGAGCTAGTGAAATGTGACCCTTTTTCAGATAACAGTGTGTTCTGGATAACAAAATGAAAACATTTGTAAAGTGGTTGGTTTCTCAGAGCAAAACCTATAGAGAATCAAATCACAGGTAAAGCTGAACAGGATCTAACTGATGTATGTGTTGATGTGCTTTTGGACAGGCAGCACCAAACCATGATTATTGTTTGGAACATGGTAGAACCGAGGAGTCCCCAGCATGGACCAAACACGTACAACCATGCTGAGTTTACAAGTTAGGTGATGCCCTCCCATTGGAACTATGTTGCAGCATTATAAATACCTAACTGTGTAATATTTCCAGATGTAGTACCATCATTAGTTGATATCATATACATTGCAATCACTTTAAGGGCCAAATCCTAGTCAATTGACACAAATAGTCCCATTGACTTTGTGGGGAGAATACAATAAATATGGCAATAGGCAATGATACTAAATTCATTGTATAATTACTTTAATTCTCATCTTTTGTATAACATACCTGTGGGTTATGGTTATTTGGCAGCTGATATATTGGTAACAACCAGTATTAATTTCGTTATGGCTATTTTGCAATTATATTGTAACTTTTAAAAGGTACTAGAGAGAAGATGGAATGCAATAGAACTGTTATAAAGATTAATAAAGTTAGTAAAAATTGTTAACGCAAACTGCTTACTAAGAAAGAAAATGGAGTAAGGTCATAAAAGCTTGAAAAATCAATTTATTTTTAGATTTGTCAAACCGCAGAATGTCTTTCTGGCCAAGTAATCCACTTTGTTATATTGCTAGTGCATTGATTCACACCGTGATCTCCAGTCAAGGAGATTTTACAGCCTTTCTAGTGTTTCTTCACATCAGGAAATGTTGAGGATCCTTTTTACAAACCGCTGCCTCTTCAGGGCAATCCACTTCTAATTTCATTCTGCATTCATTGCTGCCTTGTTGATCATTGTGATTACAAGCTATAGATAAATCCTCTGACCTCACCATTTCATTAAGGAGGATTTTGTCAATTTTTAGACGATTGTTTCAGTTATGTTAAAAATCCAGCAGTATTGATTAATTTAAATAAATTACACTGGAGATACCAGACAATTAAAAGTGTGAGATTATATATTTGTCTAAAGTAGGCTTTTCGCAGATACTTCAGCATGCACTCAATCTGTCAGAATGGATAGGCAGTTATCCTTTCATCATGCACTGGGAAGACTGGCTGTGATATAAAATAGCAATAACATGGAGAGAGAGACAGGACATAACAGCATCAGAGGTCCAGTAAAGATGTTTTAGGTAGTATACAGTCATAGAGTTAAAGGCCAGAAGAGACCATCAGATCATTTAGTCTGGCCTTCTCTATATCCACAGGATACCAGCACCACCTAGCAGCTCCACACCAAGCCCAACAACTGAAATTAGACCAAAATACTACAGGCCATAGCAGACCAGACTATCATGTGCCATTCATCTACTCCACCCTGGTCCCCTGATTCAATACAGGCTAATGTGCATTAAATATAGGCAGCACGGAACTGGCGAGAAGTATGTTCACCAAGTCATTTAAAGCTTTGGTTAGCACTGGTTGATTTGACCATGGTGTTCTTTGCATTGTAAACACTCCTGAAGCCTCAAAATTCCATCCGACTTGCATGGGAGTTCTTGCCCTGCAGAGAAAATTCTATTGAACAACCTCAAGTCCCTGCCATACATAAATTAAAGACCTTCCCTTCCTGCAGGACAGGTAGAGCCGTAGATGACAACTTTCACTCAAGTTAGGAAAACACATCAGGACTGTTAATCAGAAGCCTTTTACAATAACTAATATCCTCGGATTGGCTTCCTTTATCTGGAACATAGTCATCAACAATAATACTTTCTTCCCAGTATCTCGATGTTCCTGTGGCCCATGATCAGAAACTAAACATGCCGTCTACATAGGTACAAAGTCTGCAACCAATCCTTGTTTTGTTAAATAGCTAATGTAAACAACATAGACACTTTTGTACCTTGCAGTGCCTCCTTTGTCAACATCTGGAAGCTCCTTCGTTCTCACTATTGTTCATTTATTTTTCTCTTAGCCCTTTCTCCCCCTCCTTGTTACTTTCTACAGTAGCTAAAATATCATTCCTGTTTTCTTTGGCTTCACACTGTTCTATTTGTTCTTTAAACTCGATCCTTTTTAGTTATACATTTGTCACTGCAGGTATTGGTTAAACTGGCAACACTTCCGCTCATGCTTCTTACTCTATTTGTTTCAAAGTTCTAACAGGGCTTCCCAGTAATGGCAGCAACATGATGCAAACCCTTCCCACTGTGGAAAGCAGAATTATCTTCCCTCTGCTGATTCTCTCCTGGCAGATCAGTACATCCTGAAGATTTCTCTGTAAAAACACAAAGGCTGGCTACTCCACTCCTCATTCTTGTGGGTAATCCTTGCTCACATGAGCTGTCCTACAATATTCAGCATGATAATTTGCTGTTAAAAAGCCGGAAAAATAAATAGCTTTAACAGAACCATCAAGACACAATAACTGACAATGCCAGTAACCTTGGAGCATCCTCATCCCACATCCTCCATGTTCTTTGCTGCTCTCAATGATTGCATTGTATCTGAAATTTGATTGTAAGTTCCTAGGGCAAAAAGTCTTACATTCAGCTCAGTGTGCTTTTTGTCACTGCATAAGTAATAAAGAATAATGACAAATAATAGCATCCCTCTTCCAATAGTATGACCCTCCCATGGCCAGCTACACAGAACATTGCAAAGCAGTTTCATAAGGGAGGAGAGAATCTGGTCAAATATATATGCAAGTCATTTGTCCAAGTTTACTATTACAGATTGTCGATGGAAATTTGCTCCCATTCACGTTTGCATAAAAAACTGAACTAAAGCAAGACTAAAAAAAGAACTACTTATTTTGATGTAAGGCACCTTGATAAAGCATTCTTCTTAACTGCTCTGTCCCACGCACACACTCTTAACACTCTCAGTGAGAATGTAAAGATATGCTTCCTTAATTTTTAAGCTTAGTCATGCACTGCAGCTTTTTTATAGTTAGAAGAGGTGAACAATTCTCCCAGTTCTGATACAAAGGAGCATTTTAAGTACAAAAGTTCTTCAGATCTTCCTTCCAATATATTGTAGGTAGAATTTACACAAACATTTACATGCCCATGCACACACTTACACACAATTGATCGTTTCTTCAGCATAACATCTGGAAGGATTTTGTTTGTTTGTTTTGGTTTTTAATGTTGGAGGACGTGGTTATTCAACAGACTACAAGATTACCACTGCCTAAAATAATGTTACCTTGTTCTTTCAAAAAAAAAAAAAAAAGTCTGGGAGATTCATAATCTGCACCATTTGTCTGCCTCACTTTCCCTTCCTCTTCTTCCTCAGTGAGAAAACATACAGACAGTGCTCTGGTGGGGAGAGGAGGCTTCTCCAAGAATCAGGTCATTCTACATCTCATTGATGAGTCAGAATGAAAGGAGAATGATACATTCATTTCCCTGTCATTGTGGGGACTTCAGGCATTGGTGCACCTCAGTCCCTCCTATGCCCTGCCTGTAGCATACAACAGTCTAATCTCTTGTGGGCTGTAATACTTCAGTCCAGTTGAAGTCACTGGGTTTAGCAGTCAGGTGCTGGACAGTGTAGATGTCCTGCAACATACAGAAGGTCATGCTAGATGATCTAGTGGTCCCTTCTGGCCTTAAACTCTATGATTCAATAAATGAAACTTACCTGTTCCAAGTAATGATAAAATCATAGCAAAATACCGATCGTTATTCACTTAGTTGCATAATGTGAAGACTTACAATATTGACAGATGACTAACCCTTCTTTGCATAATTCTTCCACATGTTTATATTCAGAAAACCCCTTCTGAAGGAACCTATAGTTTGCCTTTGAAGGAGGGGAGGGTAGAATCATCTAAGGATCTAGGAGTTATTCCCTATCTCTAACTGATATGATGATCCTGTCCTATATACTGTATTACTGGGACTATTATTTGAATCCTTTGCCAATAAAGCCATAGGCTCCAGTTCAGGAAGTGCAAACTTAAAGCACATATCAGGACTCCCACTGATACGTAGAAGTGCACATCATCTCTCAGAACTAGCCCCTAAACGCCTCATCAAAACCAGTTGATTTTGTATTGTTCTTTGCACTTCAAAACTATTCACAGTTTCCCTAATGTGTTATATGCATTTCAGTAGTGCCTAGGACCCCCTCACCCGCCACATGGCCCAGGATCCCACTGTGCTAGAACTAGTCAAACAAAGACAGTCCTGCTCCACAGAGTTTACAAGCTCAGTAGTACATCTTGTCTGAGCGTATTTCATTTCCAATGAAATGACTATTTATATCATTCTAGCTCCTTTGTGTGATATAAATACTAAAGAAACTATGCATTAAAATAAACAGGTACAGTAGAGCATGTGCCACGTTTATTCTTTTAGAATGTCACACCTAGTTTTTTTTTTTTTAAAGTATATTTGACAGAGAATGAGGGTCAGATTTCACACTGATTTGTGTCAGAGCATCACTTCACCTCCACATTACCTTGCTGAGAAGTTGATGGTGCCAGCACAAAACAGAGAGAAGGAGGAATGTCATATTCCATTTGAACCACTGAAGTGGACTAGGAGATTATAACACTGAAATGCAATATGGTCACCTCTGCCTCAGTTTGTTTGTACAGTAAAGGGAAGACTATGACTGAACTCAATGTTTTATTTCTGCAGTGCAGTGATTAAAGCACTTTTCCTTCCACCAAAATAGAATACTAGACTACATATAGATTTAATAATGCTAGCTGGTGCCAATCTCATCTCTCAGACCAATGCTAATTTTTATAAGGGTGTATTACATAATTCAAAAGACCTATAACACGTTTAAAAGTGAGGGGGAAAATGCAAGTTGTGCATACCACATTGAGAGCTCTTAAAAGACAAACAGATTGGCCTGTAACTGAGAATTAGGTGTTAACCATCCTCTGTCTAGGGCATCATTTATCATTAGACATTCAGCAGCTGAGATGTGCTTATCCTGTTCTTATTGAAAATTGTTTAAATATTAATGGAGGCCATAAATATGTTTTCTCATTCTTTTTTCAGTAATCCATTGACATATGACAGAAACCATTATTGTTCTTTCCTTGATTTTCTTGAGAAAATGTCATATATTGTGCACAATTAAGCAAAGTAGCATAAATAACCTTTTTTATCAATCTGAAATGACTAAAATGACCCTGGGTCTTTATGGCTTAAAGATTGCATATGTATGAAGTTTTCCTTGAAATCAATGCCAAAAAACGAAAATCTACATAGAAAAGGAAAAGTAGCATTGCCAGGCTTTGCTGACAGTATACATAGTTATGGTAGTTCTGCTAAGGTTTGGTTAATATCCTCTAATAGCAACATATGAGATTACGATTTAAGATCTTCCTCCTGCACCACCGAAGTCAGTGGGAGTTTTCTCATCTGTTTTAATGGGAGTAGAATCAGGCCCTGTATTTATTTCTGACGTTTGCGTTTGCCAGGCTGAACTAAACTTCCTACTGGATATACTTGAAGCACACTCCCCGAGATTAAAGACCATTGGGTCACTGGCTTTATACTACTCATTTCAAGTTCAGTCAGGGTAGAAATTAAGGTGCAATGATCATTTGGTTAATTGAAAGGAAATAATGAGCAGATATATTCAATCCATAATACTAATGTTCATTGTCAGAAATGTGTATTTGCCTGCAAAAACTTCTACTAGAAGTACACAATTTGTTTAGCACATTGGCATTTAGTTTCTACATATATGTTTGTATGATTAAACATTAGTGATAGCAAAGAAAAAGTGATTAAAAATGGATTTAAACTGTAAGCTGAGCTCCTTAAAGTAGGTTGTATAGAGTTTCTTAGAACAAACCTGTTTGGATTTAATACACACCACTAAGTTTGAAAACTACAAGAAAGCCGGTGAACTAAAAATTTCGGACATGCTATTTTTAACAATATACACAGCTGCTTCTACTAGGAGTAGAAGCCTGAACAAAACATACAGAGATACATTTTTCCTCTGGGCATGATTAACATTTTTTTGGGGAAAAGTTGGCTTTAAGACATCCATACATGCAGTGGAGGCTCTTCAGGAAAAGCAATACATAGGTTTTGTATATCCTGAGCCAAATCCTGCTCCTTTTATTAATTCTGAGCACAACCCGAACATCCTAATTCCTGTTGACTACAGTGGTAATAACTAGTGCTTAGCATCTTGTTGGACCAGTTCCTCAAGTAGTACCATTGCCATCAAATGGTAATCGATAGTAATGGACTACTCATGAGTAAGGCAAGCAGGAACTGGTCCTCTGCTTCAGGTCAGCTGCTAGAAAACTAGTTCTGAGCGCACCTTTCCATGTTAGCTCTTCTTTCCACTTTCAGATGCATCTGCCCCCACTGCACTTTCAGAGAGAAATCCTGAAAAGTTAAAATTGCATCTCTAGTTGAAATGCCACCGTGCTGGTGTTGTTTACTTGATTTATCAAACTAAGAAATTTAATGAAAGTGTTCAGGAACTGGGGAAAATGATTGAAAATGTAAACTGTATTGGCACGTCTGTTCAATTTCTAAAAGGGTAAATTTTCTCAAATAGTTATGTTTAGAAAGCTATGAAGTGTACCACTTTTTCTATGGCAACAAGGCTAAGAAAAATGTTGAGTTTACATCATCTAATTGAATTCTATTGATGCACACTTATGGTAGCAATGATGCTGAAAACATTTCAATGCAAAAGTCCTAGAGTTCTCCACCCACCGGTAAAATTGGATTTGTGTTATTTTTAAATTCACAGCTCTCAAAGTCTTATATGGTTTTCTGAAATGCAGATATAATCAAGGTGCACACAGATGTTATTATTAAAAGTTTGTCCAAAAGGTCAGCCTTTATATGGGAATACAATGAGGAAGCTTTAAAATGAAAAATGCAATACGATATACATGTGGTTTGTATACATAATAATATCTGGTTGGTTATACAAAATGCATGAGTAGACATTAACATTTATACTATGTAGCCTTAGCAGTTGCTTTCTTATAAGTATTGTTTATAGATACTCTATCTTGTCATAACTGTTGAAGATTTGCAGCACCATGTGCTTTCAATATGCTCTGTCTCTTGTCAAAGATCCATTCTTGTTCGTAAAAATATATACATCATATCCTCCTCCCCCCTTGTTCATGATGGGAAATAAAACAATTTTACTGCTAGCTGAGGCAATAGTACAAGGTCTTTACTTATTTGTATGTATCGGGGTCACATGCCTGAGCCCCAAGCGCTTAATTCCAACCTCTGACTAAAAAGTCCCAGGCAAAGTACACAGGGCACTGAGACCTTCAGGAATCACCATCTTTACTAGGGAATTGACAATTGTGTGGAGAAAAAGCGAGAGCTTCTCTAGAAAGTAATAAACAAATTTATACCTGGTCTGTGACCATGGACACCCTCTTATAGGCTTTTTGGAAGAGATAGTGAGTACGGGCTGGCACAACTGAAGTGATCTGCAGAGGATTTCCTCCCATTGTGCTATAAATACTTTTTTAAATGAAAGATGTTTTAATGTCATATAAACACCATCATTTGTTAAGCAGCCAAACAATATTTTATTTAATGATGTTTTATAAGATAAGAAATCTCACAAGTAGATTTTGTGACTAACACCACATTTCAATTAACAATAAATTATTCACTCATGCATCATAATGTACCTATGTCCACAAAATACAGCTTCCAGGTAGCATAGCCTCTGCTGCAAGAGGCCCTCAACTTACAAATACCAACAGAAACTGAAATCGTTTAAAGCCTATGATATTATAAAATAAGTATTGCAGAAAGACTGAAAAGTGCTTCAATAAATAGCAATATTAAAAAGCAAACAGCAGTATTTAGAGAGGAAGATTATGGGTAATTCTGCATTCAGAGAGGCAAAACTACAAGGTTGAATAGATGGAAAACCCTAGACTAGAATATTACATAAGAATCAGTTCCCCTCATATTGCTTTGGGGTTGAAATGGTCACACAATTGGACCAGGAGGTTACACTGTAGAGAGCTTTTGGGTTTTGATGTTATCAGATTTAATATTTGTGGATTTGATGAGGAATGCTTTAACATGTGTGCAAAATACCATCAATGCATTTAGCCATTTTGATCATATCTCTTTGATTAAGACAGCTGAAAAAAGTACATTATGATCATTTGCTTGTTTTTTTTAAAATTTGTTTAATATTTTCAGTAAACCTACATTTCCTGAGAAACATCATCTTGATCCTAACAATGGACTGTAGAGGAATATCTTCAGATTGCAGTAATATGGAAGTATCACATATTTCTCTTGATCCTTATTGCAAAGAAACTCCTCAGGAATTTACAAAAGAGGATGAGTAAAGTTAAGAGGATTTTTTTATCTATAGCTTTGTTACTTATCAGCTATATTCTTTAATTGAAATTGAAGTGAGCAGCTGTTAGCTGGTTTTCTATTAAACACTAATGTTGTAGATTTAAAAACAATAGACAATTAATGTTATTTGATTTCTTATATTCAGCAGTCCAAAGAAACATCTGGCAATGATGCCCATGAAGACAAATGGCTAGTCATTGATGAGCTCATCTAGTTGGTTGTTTAACGTGTCAGCTTTTATTAAACTTTACATTCTTATATTCAGAGGAAGGGAAAGTAAAGAAGATTTGGGGATGGGGAGTGGGTTGTGGGTAGCAGGAGCATAGAGAGTTTGATACCTGTTGGTAACCAGAGCCCTTTTATAATGCTATTATGTGACAGTTTGGATAGATTCAATTCCGTTTTGTCTGGTACTTAATGTAAACTGTTTAAGTTGAGAAAGGGTCTAGACATGACTGAATGGCCACCAATCACAAAGGAATCCTTGCTTATGTTAAGCGGTGGCATCTTCATGGTAGTAGACAGTGTCTAAATAAGGACTTGAGTTAATCTCCTTTATATTATCCACCGAGATATTGCCATGGGTTTTCTATACTGAAGCTTTGCAATGCTATAGTCTGATCCGGTGCCTTCTATGCTCCACGGCTGAACACAATGTTCTGGTAGATCTGATACAGTCTAGCAGGGATGCTATCTGACAGCTCGGGTCTCCCGGTTGGGATGTTACCACCAAGCAGATGTGATACCCAAGCAGAATGCAAGAACAGGCTATTTCTCTTGCCTCTTTCAACCAGAGGATGAAACGCTTAGTGGAAAAGCCCGCGTTAGGGGTCGACAGTCCTGTATTCTTCTCCTGACGCCTCCGTAATGATGCAACTAACAGGCAACTGGAGCTAAGGGGTTTGCTCCCTCTCCTAAGTTTCAGCCGGGTGCATTCACTATTTAGTCAACAAGGACAGGGAAAGAAAACAACTTATGGGAACGGGATGGCTCTCTGGGCTACTTAAGTGTCCTTGCCACCCCTGCTTAGAGAAAGATAGAGCAGACCTGACGGGAGACTCCTTTCTGAAAGCGGGAGGAGGATAAATGAGTCCAATTTCATCCATGGATTTATTTGAGAGGTTTGGTGGACCATGGGGTCGACAGTGATAAATAGGGGATACCCTCCCTCCCCTTTATGATTCTTCCAGCCTCCATCTCCACCATTTACATATCTGTCTGGTGGCTGATATTTATTCTCAGCACGAAACTGCAATCTACTTCAATGCGTGAATGCAGCCCTGCATCTATTCAACATAGTACAACAGTCCAGAGATGTATTGGACTAAATAATAAAATAAAATAATAAAAAAAAAACCACGGAGAAGAAACGGGCTCTCCAGCCCAGTGAACAGCTCACTGTGATACAAAACTCCTTCTGAACCTTTGAAAAAACCCACCCCGAAATTGGCATCCCATTATCAGGGAATTTCAAAGTATCCGAATTAATGAGCCTCAACACTTCAGTCTAATAATGCATCTGTTTAGAAGGAAACAGACAGAGAGTGTGACAGTGTACGCGAGGTGCACCAAGTCAAAGACAAATCCACAGAGAGAAAACCTCCTACCAGTGAGAAATAAATAACTCGCTAACAATAAACCAGATACTCACTCTTTCAATGACCCAGGAAACGTCTTCCGCAGCCCACTTCACAAACGGATTTAAAGGGTCTACTTCAGGGAGAGGCAAAGCTTAGCCAGCCCGTCTGAATGGGCAGGATTCTCCGGATTTCTTTCATGCTTTCTGCTGCTGCTGGAGGAAGAGAAGCTGGTGACTTCGCCGCTCAGGTCCCTGTGCCTGCATAGTAAAGTGCAGTGAGTGATTTCTCCCTTTGCTCAAATCAGCGGCGGCAGCGCGTCGCCGGGAAAGCGGGGATATTCCAAATAAATCCACCCATTCAGGGGCTGGGCGCTCCAGTGTGCCTGCCCGCCAGCTGTAACTGTGAAGTGAGGTGGAAAAGTGAGCTGGGAGCCTCCCCTGACAGCTCTTATTGGGCTGAGCGCGGAGGCAGGTCTAGCGCTTGGAGATTCAAGTAAGCGATTTTTTTTTTCTCTTCTCAATCTAGTACGCGCGCAACTTGTCTACAAATTTCAGCTCCATTCGTCCCCCAGCGCCTTGCCAGGTGCCTTTCCAGCCACAGGCTGGAACCCAACCACCCGGGAGGAGGAGAAGCGGAATGGGAGCGGGCGTGGGGGAGGCTAGGGTAGGACTAAGGAGGGATGGAGGGGAGGCTCCCAGCAGAGAAGAGAAAGGGGAGCAGAGGGTGGGGGGCTGAGAAGAAGTCAGCGAGCAGGGGCAGCCCAGGGGGAGCAGGGAAGTTGGTGGTGAGGAGTGAAGGAGGATGAAGGGCAGCTGGTAGCAAAGAATGCTCGTTCTTGGGGGTCCTGGGCACAAAGGGGCATTAGAGGGGGCTAGGCAGTGGTAGGGTACAAGATTTTCATGAGAGGGCCTTGGAGAGAACGTGGGGGGTGAAAGCCGGGGGCAACGTGTGCTCAGAAGGGACTGGGTGCTGCAACCCCCAGGGTTCAGGGGCGGGAGGAGATAAGGGAGAAGTCACAAGAGGAGTGGGGAGACACGCATTCCAGGGGCAGGGTAGGAGAAACACCCTGGGAGCCAAAGGAGAGGGGCGCCCCCAGCGCGAAGAGACTCAAAGGATCCTAGGAAAGAAATAGAAAGTCCTCAGGAGACAGACACACCCCAAAGTGGGGGTGGGCTGGGGGAGAATGAGGAGAAAGAGTTTAGACCAGAGTGTGGCAGACTCCTCATTTAGTGCCTCTCTGGAAAGGCGCAGAGATACCAAGGTAATGGGTGTGATGTAAGAAACTGAAGGGAAGAGGATGGGGAGTTTAGGGGATGTGAGGAAGGGAGACACAGGGAGGCTGGAGCCAAAGGAAGAGGGTTGGGAGATGGAAAAGTGTGAATTGAATGACATGGTGAGGGAGGCCTCAGGACAGGAAGGGTGAGGGCCTGGTGGGAGGTGCAGGAATAAGTAGGAGAGGAATAAGGGGTGATGGTGAAGGACTGAAGGAGAGAAAAGGAAGGGGGACATGCGGGGAGTAAGAGAGGGATTCAGAGGATAGAGACAGCATAGCATGTGAAAGCAGAAAGGAGGAATATTCTTAATCAGTATTGTGAAAACAGACCCAGCAGAAGGAAAATTCAACCAAAATGTTCAGTAGAAGGCTTGGGGAAGAAAGGACAGAGGCCAGGGAATTGTGCGAAGGGATCTATATTTTACATCATGTATATATAAATATAAAAAGGCATATATATGTGTGTGTGAGAGAGAGAGAGTTAGGTTTATCCCCTATCATTGTAGGCTTGTATCAAATGTTCTACACCTATAGCTGTGCTAGGTGACCCAATTTCAGAGCTTTAGCATGGGGTGGAACAAGGCTTAGGTCCCTTCAGTACAACAGAATGTGGCAGAATTAAGGGACAACTGTGTTGTAAGAAGTTCTCTTGATGTGGTTGGGCCTTCTGGGATTACAATGGACTTTAGGGCTCCTAGTTTCTTGTTCCAGTTTGTGATCACTGATTATCTGTTCTGGTTTTATACAGTCCAATCCTGCAGCATGCTGAATTCTTCCCAGAGGTACCGAGCATCCTCAGTTCCCTTTTCATTTTAATAAAAGGAGAGGGTGCTCAGCACCTATCTGAAGCAGTTAACACTTACAGAAAGGGCCCATAATGAAGTTCCTGTGCAAAGAATCTAAAGAATTCTGTTATGCAGGACAGACTATGTGATAATAATGATCCCTTCTGGCTTTAAAAATTTATTAACTGAGCTTGTGTTTTTCCTTTTGTTTTCGTATTGGAAGATGTGTGCCTGAATGTTGTTTTCACTCTGAAAGATACATACACACACAGATATGTATAGAATACTCATGTGTGTGTCAATATATACTTATGTCTCTGCAGAGTTGAGAGTGTGGCAGGCTTTCTGTTTGTAATTCTTTATATCATGGTTCTGAAGGTTAGTTTTATAAAGGAGTACAGTCTGGCATATTTCTGTCACAGGTCCTTTAGTCCTCTGTGACAGAGGAGGGCTAGGGATCTGAGATAGGACTATAGGGAATAACCTCCTTTACTAAAGCAATGTTTCATTTGGGGAGAATGGTTAAAATCTTTTTGCACTGCTGAGGCTAGCTTGTTGTTTTTGAAGGGGTTATGCTTGTTATTTATTTGATTGATTTATTTTTATAGTGCTATCTTGGGGGCCTCAAACTCATTCTTTTAAGGGGAACCTCTGTAAACCTCAGACTTGCCTGGGGTCTCAGGACTGTGTAGGAACAAGGGTCTTTGAAGACTTGATTATGAATGGAAGATGAACAATGTAGCCCCCTATTCCTACATAGGGGAGGCAAAAGGCTGCCTTGGCTTGATGTTTATTAGCCCTTTTTATATGGCAGTGGCAACTACTGAATGCTTTTAAATGTTTGTCTAGCTCTGATGGAAAATGAATACTTGCACTGGGGGCTCTGTGGCTTTGATGTGTGGCATTTGTTATTATAACAAAATGTAATTTTCCCTGGCAAGTAATTTCAGATAACAGGTGTTTCCCTTTTTGCCCAAAATTTTAATTTTGAAAATCCACAAAATCATCAAAAGGAAACAGTATCTGGCATTTTGAATTGTGAAATTTCCAGGGGATGGAGGAGGTATACCTGAATTCCATTTCTTTTTTCAGTTGCTTCCCCACAGATTTAATTTTTTTACTTATCTAGCTATAGCTCTGGGCTGACTCCTATTGTCTTGGAAAAGTAATTGCATACAGTACTTGACAATGTTTTTTGTTGTTGTTTGTTTGTTTGTTGGAGCGGGGAATGGTGACACACCTTGCAGTGTAATAGATAAAATCAGCAATGTGGCATCACTTCGTTCAGATTTGCATTCAAACAAAAAGATATCCTCCCCCTCCCCTTTGCTTCCACCAACTGAACAATACAAGAATACAGATAATGTCAAGGTGAGGAATGAGGATGGTTGTCTGTACTTCTTTACTCCAGGACATTAATGACAAGTTCCCAAACACTTTCACCTATATTTAGAAAGCCCTCACATACCTGAAGTTTATTTATATTGAAAAACAGAAGATTTATTCATCTTCCACTAGGTGGAGGTGGGGTAGTGGTGGTTTTAAAAAAACAAAACCAAAAATCTAATAATTCATAGATTCTATGGTCAGAAGAGACCTTTGTGATCCTCTACCGTGCCGCTTCCCGCAGCCCCCATTGGACTGAGACGGCGAACCTGGGCCAGTGGGAGCCGTGATCGGCAAACCACCAGGTAAATAAAGCAGCGGGGCCCGCTAAGGGTGCTTATCGTGTGGTCTTGCGTGCCAATGCTGCTGATCCCTGGTCTAAACTAAAAACTTTATTATGGGGGACGAGGGAAAGGGGACAGTTGGGGGATGGGATTTTTTTACTTTAACAATTCCACTTATGCCAGTACATTCTTGTAAATACCAGGTAATGCTGCTGAGTATGCTAGCTGTAGACTGTTTCCCCTTTAAAAAATAAATTCTAAATGTTGTGGTTACATTCCATACCCAAAGGAAAGCAGTGGCAACTAAAAAGGGAGTATGCTTTTTAAATTAATAACTGCAATCAAGGAAGAATAAAGAGCATTGGATCTGAAATGTAGGTGAATAATTAAAGAATCTTTTAAAAATGTGGTGCTTCCTGGATGGACATACTGTACCACAGCTTAATGTTTGAAAACTAGATTTCTGTGCCAGGAAATTTCACACAAAACCAGCTTTTGACTGATCAGGATCCCCAGGAAATAGAGGTTATTCACTTTGCTTTGTCAGGAAAAGATTTTTTCCCCTCCATAATATTTTGTTCTTATCATGAATAAGGAGGATGGTAAACCTAATGGAACTTCTCATGGTCACATAAAGGCAGAAACTGTCTGGTTTCCTCCTAAAACTGTATGAAATAATAGAATACAAATAGCTTTTTTATCCTTTTCAGCTTTTGAAAAAAAGGTTGATTATTTGTTGTATATTTGCCTGTTTTTCAACATTAAAAGAAGTGCTGTAAAATGTTTTCTGTGAGAAGACAGTTGAGAACTCAAGCCTTATTAAAAAAAATCTCAATAGAAATGGCTTGAAGTGAGCTCATGGGGGTAACTCAACAATCAAGCCTCACAAGGACTGGCTGGTGATGAAAATGACGATCATTGTATCATTTAAATAATAAAACAAAAATCTAGAACCTGAAACTGGGGTGAGACGGAAGAGAGGAAAACCCATTATGTTAATTAATTCCTGATACTCAGAGTTTAACCCATGAGATCTTTCAGTGAAAGATTACTTCCTGCAGCACAGTTTTTGAAATGTCAGTGGTTGAAGTTAGCTGTGGATACGCTATATGGGCATGATCCAGAGACCACTGAGGCAAATGTGAATTTCTCCTATTTAATTCAGTGGACTTTTGATCAGATCCCAGGATTATTCATTCTAAAAAACTGCACATGAATTCCCACAAGAAATGCCACAAATAATAAGCAAGGTGTTTCACAAGTATTAAAAGTTATGCAACAACTGATTGTTTATTTCACCATCATTTCACTAATGTCTCAGAAAGCTGCCTACTTTTCTCAGGCAATATTCAAATTTTACACATAGTTCTTACTTTTTATTCAAAATTATGTGTAGCATCAAGCCTTCCTTTGATTTTCTTCAAAGATTAATTTCATATGATATTATTTGTTCCTTAGGTTTTCAGTATAAAACAGCCAACTTTTACCTATAAATGGAACTCCACGTGGATATAAGGATTTGATTGCAGCACCAAGGCCAAAGGAATTTGAAGTAACTTAGTCAAAACCAACATGCATATTTGGTAACAAGGGAACATAATTTGTATTTGATGAGAACATTTATAAAAGTCAAAGACTGAGGAAAGAAAAGAAGAAAGGTATGAAATCTTTTTGAATGAGATGTGCACTTTTAGTGGTTCACTGAGCTAATGCAAACATTACTAATGGTGCAAACAGTTTCTTATCACCTTCCTGCAACCTTTAAAATATACTTGCAAATGGTTTGCTTTCCTAAGTAATTTACTATGAGAAACAGTGATCACTAAGTGCTTGGAAAATTATTGAAAGACAGCCGATACTTGTAAAAGCATTATTAAATGATACTTACAGCTAGCACACGGGAAAAAAACAAAACATGTAAGAGGCCTTTGATACTAGGTCTTTGTCTTTATGCATGGACTGTAGTTCCTGATTTATTTAAGCTGGTACAGCTATAAATAATCTTTCTTCCTGAGAATCCTATCTAGGTGAATGGTTTTTACAAGAGTATATTTTCATAATGGCCAGGTGTCAGAAGTGATAAGATTCAGCCACTATAACCACAAAAACTTGAGAGTGGCCGACTTTAGAAAAACACTCTCCGTGGGACCAAATAAGGGGATTCTTTCTTATTTAAAAGTGCTCTTTTTGCACTCTAGTCTTCTGTCAAAGAGGTCTCAGCAAATAGAAGTTCTATTTTCTTGTTACCGAAGTCATGTGAAAGCAAGAAGCATGCTGGTTCTGACTACAGTTACTTCAAATTACTTGGGCTCTGATGCTACAATAAGATCCATATTCCAGGTGGAGTTCCATTTATAGTCTCTGGCATGGTGCAAAGGGTGAATTCAATTGCAGGACTAGCGCCTTTGTGTACTTAGTGAATTATTTTCCTTTCACCTAAATTTCTTCGTTTAGTGTTTTCAAAAACATACATATTTCTGAATCCACTCCACTCTTTGGTGGATTTCAATTTCAAAATATGGAAGAAAAAATAACTTAAATTTGCAAACCAGAAGATTTTCAGATTCACCAATTATATTATAGAATGTATAAAAATACAATAATACATTAGCAAGTTTCTTATTATTCCTAGGATACTGTTTGAAATTTTGATTAGTTGTTGTCAGGTTGACTATTAGGAAAACACGTTTTTATGTGAAACACTAAGAACAAGACAAAAAAAAAAAAGGAAAGCTGCATCAAATAAACCAACAACTTACCTATTCTTTTTGTTGATTAATGCTTTGGATGATTTGAGCATCCTAATCCTTTGCTTTTCACTTCCAGCGTACAAGAAAGATACAGGTAACTTGTTCCTTTTCAGTGGCTATGGAAATATCTTTTGCTCTACTTCAAGTGCCCTCTAGCGTGCAGTAACTAAGCAAGTTGCAATCTAAAGGAACGATTTTTTTTTTTCCAACAGTCACTCTTCCAAATCCCAAAGTAATTTGCAACACTGTTTTCCCTCTAAGAGGACATATAAACTAAGTTTTCACTGTATTAATTGTTTGTGTATATATAAACATATCCTCTCTTTTATATAAGCAGAGCACTGAGTGAATCTCTCAGTTTGCTCTCAGGTGTTTACTCTGACATACTTTTCAGCCACATAGATTTCAATAATCTTTTAAACCAAATATACAAAGGTGCCTTAGGAGTATGTTTCCTAGCTACACAGCAAAACCAGAGCTCTTCCCCTCCCCCACATGCAAGTTATATAACCAGCAGCAAAAATACAGTCATAAGCCAAGATTTTCAAAAATAGGAGCCTAAAGTTAGGCTCCTGAGTTTATTGATTTTTGTAAGTGCTGAGCACCAACTGATGCTTCTACTTTTGAAAATGTCTTTAATTTTTAAGAGGCTGCAGGCAAAAAGGACTTTTATAAAACATATCCTGTAATACATAAAAGGATACATCTAAAACTACAGTACTCTTTGACACAACTATGTGTACATCCCCAATTCTGATTAGGGTGCTTGAATAATACCATAATATACAAATAATAAATGGCTATTGTTTTCTAATGTGTTTCAGGGTTGTTGTTTTTTAATTGCTACCGATGCTGTACAAACAGAGGGACAGCCAAAGAATTTCTGAAATACACACACAGTGAGGGAGCACCATGGGACTGCATCCTTCCTCAAATCCAAGTCACTAGTTTGGCTACGTGTGCAGATCATGAGCTGGTTCAAAATACCAGAGTTACTTGGCTGAACATGTTGTGTTGTGTCAGCCAGTGACAGTAAGTACTGTATTGAGTTCAGATACAATGCTTCTTCTCCACTCAAGGAGGCAAACCATGCAGCTAAGCTGTTTAACAGCCACATCAGGAGGATGGAGAAGGGAGAGGTGCCTGGTGAGATAGAAAGGAAATAGATGATGAAAGGAAAGAATATTGAGAGTAGATTGACCAGACAGCAAGTGTGAAAAATTGGAACAGGGTGTGTGTGGGGGGGGGCGAGAGACGCATGGCGGGAGGCACAATAGGAGCCTATATAAAAAAAAGCCCCAAATATCGGGACTGTCCCTATAAAATTGGGACATCTGGTCAGCCTAGTTGAGAGGCAAAAGGCAGTGAGAAGCTAAAGAAAGAACAGAAAGGAACACTGAAAATGAAGAGGGGGGAAAAAAGGTGTAGTTTAACATGTGGGAAGAAAAGTGAAAAGGACAAAACTTCAATAAGAAACAAAGCATCCATTTCTTCTGGAATGACAATGTATTCAAAGGAATGTGTTTTTCAGACTTTTTCTATGAACAGTCACCACAGACCTGACCCTCAAAAGGCACTTAACTCTCACTCTCCCAGCCACATACAGATCTGAAATTCTGTTTCCTAGGAGTTGAAATGAATCTTTTATCCTAACTTCCTTTCCCCATTTTACACTCTGAAATGACTGGAGTGCCAGTGTCTTGCTATAGTTAACAAGAAGGACTTTGCCATGGATTTAATGGAATTTATAAATAAAGCTACTTTTTTATGGGCCTGTAAACCACAGTTTGTTTGTGCAGATACAATGTTTTGGGGACACGCTTCTTTAAGACCGGAAATTGCTGGAGTTGTAGTCTCCAGATAAGAAACATAATGGAGATTGGTCACTTGACTAAGTATAATATGACTACTTGCTGGAGACTATATAGAGTAATTTTCCTTGATCAGATGCTGAGTGTAGTGTCCTCCGTGGGGACCAGGCAGGAGACCTAGGAGATATGCAGGAATGGCTACTCCAGGAGAAGGACACGTTCTCTCTCTCTTTCTGCTTTCTGGAAGCTGGAAAGTCCTCTCTTGGTTGTTACTTTGATCCTGTTTTGCAAATATCCTTAAGTTAACATAGACTCTCAGATTTTAAAGTCAAGAGTGACCATCATGATCATGTAGTCTGACCTCCTGCACATTGCAAGCCACAGAACGTCACCCATCCACTCCTGTAATAGGCCGCTAATCTTTGGCTGAGTTACTGAAGTCATCAGATCAGGATTTAAAGACTTGAAGTTATAGAGAATCCACCGTTTACACTGGATCAAACCTGCAAGTGACCTGAAGGGGACTGAAAATGGCATTGAATTTTACTTCTTCAGCTGGTGTGCTGGACCCTCACCTATGTGTAGTAGGAAATGCAAGAATGTACTGCCTGAAACTATAGTAATGGTTCCTGATAGAAGGGAATGGAAAATGAACATAGCATGTGCTTACAGGCCAGTACTCTGTTACAAGGCCCCTCTGGCATCCCATCCTGCATGTACTGTGAATGTAGCTGAGTGACTCACCTTAAGGATAAAGGGAGTTGCATGCATATGTTGAAGAGAATTGAAGACTTATGACAACACGGAAACCTAAATTTGGCTACTAGTCTCTTTACTAGTTGGACTATCATTCCTAAAGGTTCTTAACACCCACCAGAAATATATTCCTATTTAGCAAAGTATTGTTACCAGGGCCTTTGTTTTTATTTGTTTTTTTTAAAAAAACCCAACAGTTGAAAAAGGAAGTCAACATATTGCCCATAAAGTGATTGTCCCTATGAATTGCTAATACAGTATTGTAGCTCCCAAGCTGATACTATAATAAGGATTAAGAGGTGATATTGTGGTAAAAATAAAATATCCACTTCCTCTAAATATCACTTTATAATACCTGTACAACAAATATCACTGATGAAAGAGAAAATACATTATTTAAATCCCCCGTGGCTTAATGCTGAAGTACCATTTATACAGGACTTTTTTTCTTTTTCAATAAATGGCTAACAGTGTACAGTGTAGAGAAACAATCACTTGACTACACAATACAAATTTAAATGCCTGTTATGGAGGCAATGAGTAAAATCTCTGTATAGCCTTACAAACAGATGTTCTAAGGTCATTTCAGAGCTTAGTAGGTTGCACATATTATAATATTATTAAATGCTTGGTATTTCAATAAAACAAAATGCCTAAAAGCTGTGGACAAGATATTGTGAATAAGAGGAGTAGTTCAGCTCAGATGGGAGAATGATCTGACTCAATGTAATCCAATGTAATGTTACTTCTTGTGAGGTATCTTAAGTTATAATACATTCCAGGTGAAGAAACAAAAAATGCGGGAATCCTTCACTACCTTCCTCAAACCCTCAGCTTCAGAAAACTTGCTATTCTACCTTCAGTTCTAATCTTGCATGTATTTGTCTATGTTTGTCTGTCTGTCTCCCCTCTCATATCTGTCAATACCATCATGATCTAATCCATAACTCATTGGAGTGTATGGAAAGACTCCAATTTCCCTTTAGAAGGCTTTGAATCAGGCTCCATGAAATGGTCTTTCATCTAAACAATAATCAGTGTGAAATGCAATTTATATCAGGGAAACGTTACAGATTTTGGTAAGACAAGTGTTTATTAAATAGTATTTATTAGGGGCCTGATCTCTCAATTCTAGTGCATCCAAACTACCACCAACTTAAATCAGTGTGTAAATAAACTGAAACATGAATAATTATTTGTACTGTTGTAGCAGCTTGGCATTTCGGTCATGGACCAGAACTCTCCTGTGCTAGGTGCTGTACAAATAGAACAAAGAGACAGTTCCTGCCCCCAAAAATGCTTGTAATCTAATTGTAGGACAAAAAACAACAGATGATACAGCTAGAGGACCATGTAGACTAATGAGACAATATTGATCAGCATGACAGCCAGATGACTGGGCAGTTGTGGGATTAAAACAAAATAAGACAAAAAAATCTTAGTGATTCAGAGTAAAAGAAGTCAAACAAGTTAGAAGATAAAATAATTTTCACATATAGAAAATGATGTACCCAATCCTGCAGCTGCTATGGGGAAGTAAAAGGGAATTATTCATGGATTGGGGCTGCAAGATTGTGTCCTGAATTAGAATATTAAATATAGCAAAATTATTTGCATACGAGGTGCACTACAACTCAGTATCCTCATACCAGGCCTAATTCGACTTCCATGAAAGTCAATGACAAAGGTTGCAATGAATTGCTTGGAAATTAGATCGGGCCTTCCGTTGTTATAGCTAAAATAAAACATACAGGGCCTGATTCACCAGCGTGGCAGATCAAGTTTTATATTGGTGTAACTCCATTATAATTCACTAAAATTGGAGTAACACAGTGAGTAATAAGACCCATATTTTTTAAATTAAAATATCTAATATTCAAATATTTATAAGACTATAAAACAAATAATTGTGGCAAACATTGCATAATAAAGATGAAAGAGAAAATTATCCTTTTGAATTTAAGCTGATGAATAAAGACCATTACATTAATAAGACTTAATTGTATCATTAAATATTTAAAATTACTTCCTCTAATATTAAATATTTTTATTTAACATATTTCCTTTTTTATCTATTATTTTAGTATCAATCCTACAGAATGTGAGCTAAAAATCCCACAAAAAAAACAGCAGCACTGTTTACATGTCTACCAAAAAGAATTGCTGATTTCATTGAGCTTCTAGAGGTAAGGGGCAAAAAAGAGACATATGTTACCATCACTGAGTCCCGGTAAACTGCAGGAGAGTACAATGTAGACTTCCATGAAACTGAACTCTCTGGCTGCAAGCGGCAGGTAGGTGCTGCTCTTACATAGAGGATTTTCTAACATTCTCCCACTCTTGCTGTAGCTCCAGCTTGGCTCCACAGATGGTAATAACTAGCATAAGTAAGTCTCCTATGGCAACTTGTGTTTTTACTTTCCTGTCACTGTAAACTCAAGAGTGGGTCTGATCTAGTACTCAACTCCCCCATCTCCATCCTTTTTTTTTTTTTTTTTTTTTTGTTACCACAGAAGCACTAGTTCTAGAACAACCGGAAAAAATCAGGAAATCATCAGACAATAGAGGGTCAGTCTGTGGAGAGAAACAACAGTCCCTTCCCACAGATCCAGGCCAGCCCTGCAGAATGCCCTCCTTTTCCTCGCTCACCAAATCCCTCCCTTGAACAACCTCCCTGTCTTGACTCATCTCCCTGCAGCTGTGTTCTAGACTTCTCTGAATTGGGGAAGGGATAGGGAATAGAAGTCTGAGGCAGGATTACTGCAATGTGTCCCCAAAGCTGTTGAGGTTTATCCATATTTGTAGAATCAAAAAGTCTACCTACCTTCAATGTCTGATTTTTTTTGTATCTTCTTTCTACATATGTACATGCATCCAAATAACATATGTATATCATGATTTTCCTTTGAAAAGCTATGCATTATAATATATATCTGCAGAAACAGCGATTAAAATCAACAAAAGTTAACAAATGAAACCATAACATTTTTTCACAATGGACTTATAGAAAGATATGGATATGTAGTCCTTCAGTGAACACCGTAAGAGTTAAGGTCCACACAAGTAGCATACCCTACTTCTTTAGCTGCTGTACTGCCATGACTCATTCTTTCAGTTTTCTCATCTTCTTAGAATGCTTTGCTTCTCTATACCCCCCCCCCCCACCACTTTATTTCTCTAACATCTTTTAATATCTCTCTCATTTTTCCCCATTCACCTTCCTTCTATACACTGGCCTTTTTTGAGATAATATCCTCCCTCTCTCACAGCCCCAACCCCTTTGTTTCATCTTATTTATTGCGATCACAGAAAACTGTTTTCTGGCACACAAAAGAACAGGGCTGCTTGCAGAAGTACTGTCATTATGCACTGCAGGTAGTGTGTAGAATATTAAGGAATCATGTAAATCAACTCGCTCAGTCCAGTCTTGCATGCTGTTGAAAACTCTGAAGAATATACTTTTTTTGCGGAGATCAGTTTACTTCTTTGTGCACTGGACAACTGTCATCTGCAATAAAATAACATTTATTTTCATTTGGCAGCTGTAGAGTGCACTGGAGATGTAGAATCTTCTAATTAACATGTATGATGCTGCAAATATAAAAGGGGCTATCAACACATATTCTATTACCTATAGCTGACAGTCACACTGTAAAATATCCCTTTTCCTTTCACTGCACAAGTGAAACTACAAAGGAAGAAACAAAGTATCAAGCTTTAACTCCAGTACCTTTCTGTTACCATTGTTCCAAAAACCTATTTATCAGGTTACTTTTCTGTAACCATTCCAATTAAATCTGCCAGTCGTGACAAATGCTGGGTTACGTCATGGCACGAAGACTCAAATGACAGCCAAAATACTGAACGAACTTTCACCTGCATTTTGTTTTAAAGGAATCTTTCCTTTCAAGCTGCATAAGTAACAATGTTAGGATTCTTGTTTCCATTCGGCGAGGCTCATAAAAAAATGGCAGTGTCCCTGACTTTATAATTAAAATGCCCATTAACACCATCATGAGTAGAGGTTTCTCAGGAAAGGCACTCAGGCCCACCCAAAAATTGGCCCTTACTTGATAAATATTTGCATACGCATACAATATAGGTAGTATTACGGAGCATAGTGGGTTAGTAGTGGTCCCTCCTCCTTTAGATCAGTGGGAGGCCACTCTGCCTCACTATGTCGGGCATTGCCCACAGGAGTTAGCAGAGGAGTAAACAATCTAAGGCTCTGGCCTTTAAGCAGGGCAGGATTGCAAAGGCATATGGCTCGGGCCTTTGGCAGGGCAGAGCACCAAACAGTCAAAAGGTTTCCATCCCTCAGACAAGGGCAGGGCAAATGAGCAGTCTGTGAGCCCTGGCCCTCAGAAAGATGCAGAGCTGCAATTAGTCTCTGGTCTCCAAACTTTCAAGCAGGGTAGGGTACCAAACAGTCTAGGAACCCAGGCCTCCAGCAAGATGGAGCACCAAATAGTCTAGGGGCTCAGAAGGGGGTTTCTCTGACTTCCGAGGCAGGGCAGAGCAGTAGGCAGTCTATCGCCTGACATCTTGTCTCAGGTAGACAACAAACACACACAGGCCTCACGGCCTAAAGTGGGGAGGCGTCCACCTCAGAGGTGGGATTTCAGGGGGATCTGAACCCACCTGACTCCACCAGGTCCCAGCCCAGGGCCCTAACAGATGAGCCCAGCTGCAACGTGGTGACCTGGTTTCCAGCAGCAATGCAGCCAGACTGGGGTTGGCTGTCCCTGGGCCACTTCCTCCCCTCTGGCACACAAAAGAACTGGGCTGCTTGCAGAAGTACTGTCACACACTACGTGCAGTGCATAATGACAGTACTTCTGCAAGCAGCCCTGTTCTTTTGTGTGCCAGAGAATGTATGTGGATTGGAGGGGTTGTCTGTTTCCTGAGGGTAGATGGACAGCGGCAATCCCAGCAAGTCCTCCATACCTTGGTTGGCTGGTGGCTCCAGCAGTTCTGAGCAGCCTTAAGCTTGGCAGGGCTTCTCTATGGTCTCCAGGAGCAGGGAGGAAACATCTGTCTCCTTCAGCGGCTCCTTTATATTTCCTGTCCCGCCTCCTGACTTCTGGTGGGAGGGATGGGCACGGCCTGTATTTGCTCACCTGGGCTCAGAGGGTGGCCCCACTCCTGCTCTGGATCAGTGGGAGGCCACTGCCTCACTACAGGGAGCGAAGGATACTTCACATCTTGCAGAATTGCTTCCCAAAACACAAATTACACTGAATTCAATGGGACTAAATTAGTAGTTATCCACATTGTTTGCTTTATAATTCAGTATAGATATGTATTTGGCTTAGTGTATGGTTTTCACACCAAACTCTCTGTGAAAGTGCCCTCAGACAGACTTTTAGTCTCCAAACCACAAACTGCTGCGCACTCTCACCCGGAGTTGTCTCATACATAATTTAAAAATAAATGCAAAAGTGAAGCTAATGTTAACAATGCAATACTATCGAAGACTGATAGTGCAATACTTTGTTTCCTAATGGAATAAGTAGAGTTATCCATAAGGAAAATATGAACTCATGAGATTGTTTGAACACATATATTTCTACTCATCTCAAGTAATCCCAGAGGCCTGCAGGAGTGGCCTCTTTTACAGCACTTATAGATAAATATGCTTGAAACCATGGATTTGACATGTTTACATCACTCACAGAAGTGATACTTCTGATAATGGCATTGTTAAAATACTCGAATTAAAAAAAAATCTTAAATTCATATTGCAAATGCAAATAGGATTAGAAACAACATTTTGACCATAAGGCTTTCTTTGAGAATGATCCCTAAAGGGAAAACAGTACACTGAAAGATTATTCTTTGGCATGTCTATTTTTTAACTTGCGGTTCACCCTGTTGTATATCATATTTGTGCTTTATTTAAAGGGAGAGAAAGCACTCCCAATCTGTTTCATCTTTCCCTTGTCTGTTCCTTTTACCAGACCAGCAATAACTCAAGATAATTTTGCACAAGATCAGCCTTGTGTTGTGCTACAAATTTTTCATTACCATAGCCGAAGTGTGAGCAGTCTGGAAATACAGCAGAAGAACGTGGCTGAAGGGTGAGAAAATGAGATGGGCATTAGTGACAACTCTTTTAACATCACACCACTATATGGTGCTCATTGTAAAATGAGTTGGTAGTCTCAGTCCTTTGTCCAGGAGGTGAACTGTTCACATCACAAAACCACCACCACATTGGCTCTGAGAGTTAACCATTTTGGCAGCTTCAGTTAAGAGAACATGGACTGAATTGGAACAGAGACAGAACACCCCTCTCCCCAGAAGCAGCCTCTCTAGGTCAGGATTGAGACATACTGGAAGGACTACGTGAACAAGCATTCACTGCTGCTACCCACACTGAACCTGTTCTATGAATAGACAACTCGATTCTCCAGGCCTGTCAATCTGTCACCAAGAGACAATGGAAAGGAAAATTAAAAGGTTGTGATGTTTTCTTCTCTAAAAATAGGATTTAAGTCATCTCTGAAAAGTTCAGTTGCTTGGAGGCTTTCACTCAGATTCCAAAGCCCATTGAGAATGCTAAAAACACATAAGCAAATCAGAGTAGGTGCCTCTATTATAGTCCAGGATATAAAGATGCAGAGGTGATAAAGATATAATGCAGAGGTGAAAGAAAGAAAACACAGATGCAATTTTACCTTTTTGTTTTTCCCTTTGCTGTTGTTGATAGCATTAAATATGCTAATGGCTCTGGTTCTCCACCTCTGGCTCAGATCTGTCAGTGAAGAGAGCAAGGGTTAGTTCCTCTGTCAGTGGCGATGCTATCTGGAAGGACAATTCAGATAACCCCATCTCAATTTTTGTCATGCAATTGTGTACACTAAAGGATCTTATATTCCGCTGGAGAAGACGGCCTATGGAAAGTATCCTAAAGCAGAAAAATGGATACCCCGGTAACTCTTGAATGTTTCCATCTGTACTCTTTATCTGTAAGTGTGAAAAGAAATTAGTGAACGCCACTGTCCACTTTATCTGCAATGACATAGCCCGATGGCATCAATACAAATGGAAAGAGGTGCATTAAAGCAGAATAAAAGATGTAATCATCTGTGTGAGCTGAGTGGTGCTTTCTAACTATAGGCCTGACCCTGTGAGATGCTGAGGGCCTCTGGGAAGCCAAGGAGTGGAGTGTGCTCAGTACCTCCCAGGCTCAAACCCTTTGTGCTCTAGCATTTGCAATTCAGTCCCTCTGTAGATTAGGAGTGATCTTCCTTCCTTGTCTCAGCATACGAAAACCCAAACTGTAACCTTGAAGTTGTCATCCAGCTATCAAATACAGCCACCGAAGTAGTGGATGCAGCATCCTCTTGAGAGGCTGCAGAAGGAAAACCAGAGGTTCTGCACCAACATTCTATACTACATATTATATTTACCAACATATTACGTAACAACCGCGGATTTGGGTGTAGCAAGGCAGTGCATATATATGTATGTAATTTGCTTTTTTTTTTAAAGTGAATTAAGGTATAGTGTATTCATTTTTTTTTCTGAAATACATACTGTTTGCATATGCATTTTTAAAGGAATTTAAATAGACACACCAAGCTGCAAACAGCTAGAAAAAACTTAATGGGAATAATCTGTTTACCCTCCCAGGGTTGGAAACGCATCAAGCCTTGCTAGCGAGCAGTGTGGCAGCCGCGCCTTACCTGATGGTCATGCTCCTTCTTCCCATGGAGCAGCTGGGTCTTGTTGGTGGGAGGAGCGATACAGTAGTTGGCCAAGTTGGCTCCTTTCATTAGAGAGGTGGTGAGTTTTCTACTGAAGTTGTTGGAGTTTTTGTGATCAAATAATTCAAGAACTCAAAGCATGCCACAGGAGGTGTGCTCCTGGATTCCAAAAACTTCTGTTTAGCGTTCACTGAAACCATAGTAACTTAAAATGACAAAGATCATATAGCCATACTCGGACTTTTTAAACAGACTTAGCATAGCTCTGATATGGATCTATATCTTTAATAGTGATTGAACACTTTAGGATTTGCTATTATTTATTTACTCTTCATTTATAATGTAGCAATACCCACAATACACTTGGTTCTGTGAAAATATATAGGAAGACAAGGTCCTTAATGCAAAGAATTTATAATCTGAGGCCCTAATTCTTCAATTGATTCTGAAGAGACAGATCCCTGCATCTACGAGGAATCAGTTACAGGATCAGTGCCTAAAGATATGGGAAAAAAAAAAACAGGCAAGGAGGGAAATGGACAATAAAGAATCCTGCTGCAGTATAGAATGCGTCTCATTTTTAGCTACTGTTCTGTTGTTTAATACTGAGGAAGAGAACATGAAAGTCAAACTGAATATCTTAGCCCTCCTGGGGGGAAAATAGTATGAATTAGATTAAAATGGAAAGAAGTATGGATGTGGTGGGGCAGACCTCTTCCTGTGACTATGTTCATTCTAGTTATTTAGCTAGCGCACAAAACCCAGTGAACTAACAGAGGTTCGTGTGCACACTTATGATCTAGTGTTTGTCACTTCTGAGAGCCACAGGTGTTCTTTCTTCAAGAGGATTTTCACAAAAGTGCCTGACTCTGACATCTGGATGTTGTTCCCAGACTAACAAGAGGTAGTTTTTGCCACTAGGCTTTTCTCTGGCAGATGCATTTAGTAGCACTATTTCCCTCCCTATAAAACTGCAAGCCATTACCTTCCATTTACAAAAAAAGGTATAATCTCACCTCTCTGCACTTAGACCCTTACGTTAACCAGACTCTGATTTACCACTTCTCCCACAGAAAGTTGTTCATAAATTTTTTGACCTAGTAAGAGTGTAGGTCTAAATAATATAAATCAGTGTAGCTCCCCAGAAATCAATAGAGAAGTGTTCTATACCCCACTAACTCAGGACATTGGGGTAGGAAGAAGGGTTTGAGTGTTAAGCAGTGAAGTCATGGAGAGAGTGTGAGGTGCAAGTCAGCTGCTCCTGGAGGGCAGAGGTATCTGACTACAGATTTCTGCAAGAGAGATTTGCCCATGTGCATTTTGCTACTGCCTTCATAAGAAGAAACAGGACCTGTGCACACTATGTAAAGAAACAAGTTCCACTAGGAAAACATTGGACTCCACAGCACTGATTTCCACTCCACAGGGAACACTGAACTGATATTCCCAAATTCTACACCATTCAGCAAAGGGGCAACAATACTTTTTTTTTTATCTGATGACCTTGATGAGACCACACATACAATTTCATATGTAGTTCTTGGGACCCGAGTGCCAGAAAGATTAACAAAAGCTAGAGTGAAGAGAGTCCCACAAAATGTTATTTTTAACTCTTGTATCATTTTCTGTAGCTCATTAAGTGGATAAAGTCGGTATAGTTTGGCTAACAGTTACTAAAGGTGGCCACAATAACTGCACTCATTTTAAAGAGTATGAACACCAAGCATTGCAAAAGGAGATGGCAGGGAGGTGGGAAAGGCGAACTGGCGTAAGTTCATAGAGCTAGGAACAGTGAGATGGAAAAACTGAATATTCCAAGTTTATCTTTACAAATTAAACAATAATGTATTAACAGAGGGATCTGATGATTAAATATGCCCTGTCCATTTCTAATGACTCTCAATTCTTTCATGCATCTTCATCATGAAGTCCATGTACCACATTTTACATTGATCACCAATTTTTCAGAACATTTTCATTTATTTTCACCGTTTTTGTAACATAACCAAAAGTTAGATTTTTCAAGGCTTCAGTTAACAGTCAGATTATATCTTGTAACTTGGCTGAGAAATACTTCCTGGAGAACAATCCATTTTTTGGCAGACCATCTGATGAGTTCACAACTTTTGATCAAGCCTTACATTATGTGTCATCAGTATTCTTTTGTTCATCTAGTACCTATCAATTTCGCTCATCAAAACCTAGTACTGTTTAAAATGTGGAAGAAGGTTGGCATGCTTTGTGGTCCATTTATGGAAATCAAGAACAGAATTTAGCATTAATGTACATAAAATGACTAGTTATTATGCACCACAGATCCAGATCAGGTTTAGCTTTTTAAACCTCATTGTATCATGTAAAGCATTCTCTCACTAAGGGACAGAAAAAATCAGGTGAAGAAGTCATTACAAAATGAAAATCTAGTTCAGCTGACAATATGTAGTACATTAACATTAGTCTCATCACAGCTGGATTTTTGTAAATAAGGCTTACATCTATTAATACTAATTTTTAAAAACAAAAAGTAACATTCAGACTCTAAATGCAAAATATCAAATGTACTTTATTTCTAGTGCTAAGATAGTTACTAGAGAACTATGGCCATAATCCTCCTTATGCAGTGGTTCTTTCTTTCATTTCACTAGCTCACAGATGCACACTGATCATAGCACCTTAGCCATGGAGAAAAATTGCCATCTACAAATCATCCTAGAAAAGTAGTAATGATTGATGTAGTTCACCAGAGTTTAAAATGAGTGACTAGGTCACCACATAGACTTCAGAGCACAGGAAGAACTACAGAATGTGATTTCGGTAGCACTGGACCAGTAAGCAGGACTATTTGCAAAGCAAGCAACTGTCCATGAGGATGGATGTCAGAATTTGGCTGATAAATAGAGATTATTATTCCTTTTTCATCATTATAAACCAATGTCCTAAAATTAGCTTAGGATGTAGTAAGCCACTGGAGGGTATTTTTAAAAAGAGAAGTAAAATCAAGATCCTGATTGCATGTGATAATTAAAAGTCCCATGACACTATAAGTATACAAAGATACTAACCCCATGCATGGCCCAAATCCAACATGTAATTACATCCTGTCTCGTTAAATTCCTTTTGAGGTGTCAAAAAAAATGGTTTCTGCTTCCTGTCCTAAACTTGAGCTCTTGAACAGCTGTGTTTTATCCCATAAATGACCCTTGTGTATAGTTTGCTATCAGTTTGTTAGAATTATGCAGTGTTTATGGATCATATGGGATGACAAGCCATAGGAAAGTATAAGGTCATTATTGTAACAAGTCTTCTGGCTGGTGTTCCTGGTCAACAAGGTTCTGAGAACTGAAGATCCCACATGATCTGGAAGATTCCCCTTTTCCAGAGAATTTTTTTCATGCTTGGGTTATTGGAGGAAAAATACTCATTGGGTATTCAGTAAGTTTTATAGCTATTCTGGAACAAGTCTGAGAATCTTTCTAATTATTGGGATTCAGTATCTTACTATGGTATTACTAGCTGTTGCCATAACTACATCAATCATTACTACTTTTCTAGGATGATTTGTAGATGGCAATTTTTCTCCATGGCTAAGGTGCTATGATCAGTGTGCATCTGTGAGCCAGTGAAATGCATTCAAAAGAGGCACATCCAGTATCAACACTCCCGTCGGATGAGAGTTTTCTATTTATCAATTTCTCTTGGCTGCAGTGACATTGATTTTAATGGAGCTATGCCAATGCACACTGTCTGGGGATTGGGACCAAAGTTTTCAGAGTTCACCACAATTGTTCCTTTAACAGGATGTCATTCTGTTGTCATTAGGTCCACATTCAGGAGTACAGTCAGCTCCCTCCTGCTTGCTCCTCTACTTATTCTCTCTTTTCAGCTGGCCACCTGCAAAGTCAATATACCTGGAAAGGGAAAGGAAGAGAAAAAAACCAGCAAAAAATCAATCCACCGGGGAAGTTTTTTTCCCTCTGCTGTACATTGATCTCCCAGAGTTATTTATAGATTGTGACATTCTTAACCAATGCAGTCTTTGTGTTCTTGCCTTTCTTTGATGTCATCATCATGAAGCAGACCTCTATAGTGAACAAAGGAATACTTCATAAAGGCATCATCAAGTGGGAAAAAAAATTCTCCTTCCTCCCCCCTCCACTGTGCAGGATTAGTCAGTCCTGTCACACAACAGAAATAGCACTTGAATGACAGCATAAACTCTGATGCTGGATAGACCTAATGGAGAAAATAATGATAACAAAACATACCACTTTCCCTAGTTATCAAGGATTTAAGGCACACAATTAAGTGATTGCTCTCTGAATAAACAGAAAAGCATGAGTGTGCTTAGTGCCATTCCCCAGCTCCTATCTAGTGGATTTCATGCTTCAGATATGTCTCTTTTATCCAAAGAGATCCATTGCTCAACTATTGCGCCAACAATGTGTAACTAGGGTTTTACATACCCTCAGACCATCTGCACTGCTTGGCCCTGAGCTCTTCCTTCTCAGCATGATTAATATGCAGTGCCATATCCCCGGATGTGTGGATGTCTGTCTGGCTACACCTCATTGATTCACAAGTAGTAGCCAACAGGCAGCATCATGGTTAAAAAGGAATAGCGGGGTGCAACTCTTGCATAATGAAGTGGATAGGACATCAGTACTTACCTACAGACAGTCGTGCACTAGATTTTTTTTCCGGAGTTTTTAAAAACAATAGGGTTCATTTTAAAGTCTCTCACTTTACAGATTTATGTTTGAAATTTAGCTCCAGAAGTAATTCCCCCCTTCCCCTGCCCTCCCCCGCCCACCCCCCAAATCGCTACTGCAGTGGAGCCTCAGGCTATAAAGAGATTGCTAAGGAAGTGAAAACAGACTCTCTTGCAACATTGCTATTACATAAAGATGGCCAAAGCAAGCCTAGAACTTTTAAGAGATTCTTATGAATATGCCTGGAATTGGAAGGTAGCAGGCTGCGAGGTTGCTGTGACTGACTTGCACTGACATGAGACTTCTCAGGCATTTTCTGGAATGAAATGGTGGCACTTACACTTTTCATGTTGTTTAGCATTAGCAGTAAATTGAAATAGTCTTGCCCCCTAGTGGGTGAAAGTCTGCAAAGAGATTATGCTGCATGTTAAGTATAATTATTTACTCCAGTTGTAAAGTTACTGTTTGGGATTCAAAGATTATTGATTCAGGACCTAACAGGAGTGTATTCCCCACAGCCTGAAAGATAATTATATTCTGATTAATGGGACCGATTTAATACTACTAAAAAAATCTAATAAAGTTCTTACAAGAGAACATCCTTTGTCATGCTAAAAATTTCAAATCTCACTGCACTATGCTGCATCAGAACTTTTCTCTTCTGAATGCTTATTGATATGGGGTTACATCTAAATTTAGCCATAAGTAGGTTTTAGGGCTTGCTTCCATCAATGTCAAGGAAAGTTTTGCCATATAACACCAATGGGCGTGGGATCAGGCCCTACCTGAAACAAAGTAAATTGGTATAAGAATTTATTCCAGCCTCTGCCCACTTTTGTGTAAGGGGACTGTTATCCCCTTACTAACATTCAGTGTGGGTGTTACGACTGCTAACTCCCAGTACCAAAAGGGGAAGGCTCGATGTGCAATCAGGATCCTGAGCCTGACAGACCCCAGGAACAGTGGGGAGAGGCCAAAGCTCCAGGTCAGCCTGATTGATGGGGTGAGCAGGTTAATCAAGGAGTCAGGAGGCCAGAGTGGGTCCCATCCTCTATGTGAGCTGGAATTGCCTGGGTCAGACAGAGTGGGGCTGAGCTAAGGAGAGAGAGCAGGGGCCCAAGCTGAATTGGGGATCAGAGCTGTGCCAAATCCAGAGGGTCCAGAAAAGCAGCCCAGAGAGAGAGACCCTGTGCTGGGAGCAGAGCTGCAGCCCCAAAGCCAGAGCACAGCCCAGAGAAAGACAGACCCTGTGCTGGGAAGAGAGTTTCAGCAACCAGAGCCAGAACAGCTAGGAAAGCAGCCCATGGAGCAGATTAGTGTTGAGAGCAGAAACACCAAAGCAGCCTTCAGAGCAGCTCTGTGCTAGGAGCAGAGCTGCAACAGCCAGAGCCAGAGGGGCCAGGGCAGGAGCCCAGGGGGCTTGAGGCAGAGCAACAACAGCAGCCGCCACTGTGCTGAGGCAGCGTGAAGCTGAGACAGAGCAGGGGAAGTGGGACTGGAGCAGTCCAGAACCTGAGAGCATGTGGCCACCACCAGAGCTAGTGTCCAAGCCACAGCATCCCTGCAGCACAGCCAGGGCCCAAGAAGGAAGCCTGGGACCTACAAGGAACAGACTGTGAACTGCCCTGACATTGCAGAGACACTGGTTGTGATGTTCCCTGCCACAGAGCAGGGTGATGTGTTTCCTTTAACCTTTCCCATTTTTCTTTATTCATTTTAAATTAATTGTTGATTAAATAATTTGCATTCACTTTAAATTGTATGCAATGATCAGTGCGTCAGGGAATCATCCAGTGCAGAGAGAATACCCTGGAGTGGGAACACCTAGCCCCTGAGCAGGTATCTCAGGTAGACATTCCAGTGTACCATGCATCACCATACAGCCCAATACTCTTTGGGACATTTTTGCTATTTTTTGTGGGGATAGTAATGATTTGCCCAAGGATTTTGGGGAATTATGGGTCTAGCTCCCAGGGTGCAACTTTCTCCACCCCATAATACATTCCAAATCCTGTAATTTGTGCCTTTTTTTGAAAATCCCCAAACCCTGTCCATTGCTTTTCAATCTCTGCCATGTCTGACAGAAAGAACCCACAGAGCTCAGCATTATTCTCAGGAACATTGTAAGTGCAGCACAAATGATTCTCCTGAATTTGTAGACCTTCAGGGACCCCACTGGGATCACAATAAGGAAGATGAGGATATCTTTGAGGAGAATTTGTTGATGGCCGTAGTGGAAAAAACAATCCGGGTTGCTCATGGCATTCATGAAGTAGCTGAAGATGGTGGCGAATTTTTTCTAGGCCCATGAACAAGCACTGATTGATGGAACTGCACTGTAATGCACGTTTGGAATGATGAGCAGTGCCTACAGAACTTTCAGATGCAAATAGCCACACTCTGAGGAACCTAGCCTAACCTTTGCTTATGAAGCCCACCACAGGTCATCAGGTCAACACTAAGGAAAGAGTCAACTACTGCTTCAGCAGGTGCAGAATAACTGGAAAGTGCTTTTGGTAGATTAATGGATTGCTGGCATTTTTTTTCTCAATAGGTAAGACCTCAGTGAGAAAAAACAGCATCCCCATGGTTGTAGCTCCATGTTGTATCTGCATAATATAGGCGAGGGAAAGCAGGGGAAGCTGCCACTATGGTGGAAGGGCGAGATAAAGTGGACATCTGCTGCATTTGAACAGCCAGACTCCAGCACTTTAACAAGAACCCAATGTGGAGTTAGGCATTTGAGAGGGGGAAGGTGTTCAAAGGTTCATTTTCACTGCGAGCCATGGTAGTGTTCTGTCTTGAGATAATGTATGTCTTATGTATTTTTTTTTTTTTTTTTTTTGGTTTTTGTTTGCTTGTATCTATTATGTTGTGCCTGCTGCAAGTTATAAAGACTTCTGGGCCTACGGCTTTGCCTGCCACTATGAATTGTATGGTGTTTATTGTACATTTATAAGTATGGTGATGTTTTCTTGATGCTGTGAATTCAGCGGTACTTGGTGTGCATTTATAAGTAGTGTTTGATTTCTTGACTGCCACTATGCATAGCGTAATGTTTGTTGTGAGCTAATAAAGATACTTTGAGTGCAAAAATTCAGTGCACAGAATCAAAGTGCAAACACACACACACAGTCAAACAAATTTCAGACATAATGGGGTGAAATATTTAAAATTCCTTTTGAAAAGGAACCAAACCTTTATATCCATTTGTACCAACAAAACAGTAGTTCAGTGCAGTGCATTGTGGCTATATACTCACATCAGTCTGTAGTTTTCACAGGTCAGAGTATCTGAAGCTGTGGTTTTCCTTGCTGTCCTCCAGCATGGAGCTGTAGGTCTCTGATGCCATATCCATGTGATGCCATGTGCTGCTGAAACTCTTGGGCATTTTGCCTGCCCTCTCTATATTTCTCCATGCTCACCATCATATTGGCCCTCCAAGTTGTTTGTCCATGACCCAATGCAACAGTGAGCTGTAGAATCTCACAAAATATTTCCTCCCTAGTCCTCTTTCTCCTCAAGGTCTGTCTTTCTGTGGGCATGAAGGGGACACTCCTCAAAGCCATCACTCCAGAAGCTGCTGGTAAACCAGACACACATACAATCAGATTTACAGTCATAGCAGAAAGGGAAAGGTAAGTCTCAAAACACTCCTACATTATTCCCATAAATACTTATTGGCACTTCAGCTTTGGAGCGCTTTGGTACAGCAGAAGTCTCCAGCTCCAACCATGGTGAGGACAGTCTGCCAGGGATATGGTGGGAAGTGATATTCTGCTACATGAAGCTATAAGATTCAAGCCCCTTTGCACAAGTCAGAGAACAGGACCAAGGCTGTGAATACCAGCACTATTTTTCACTGGCAGTGTGGATTTTGGCTGATACCTCATTCCTCGGGGTTATAAAGGCCAGAACCCAGCTGCTACTGGTGTCTTGAAACAACCTGGGCCTGTATGCCACTAGTCGCTTTGCTGTGATGATGCCAACTGAACTCAAAGAATGACATGTGTAAGCGTCCTACCACTGAGGAAGAAATAAGGCTGCTATCCCTAGAAACCTTCAGGAGAGGATTGCAGAGTCTCTCTGTGAAATATTGTATCCTCCTGAGAGATCTTGAGGAAAGGGACATCGTCGTTCACATAAACAGACATATTTCTCCCTTCCCAGAGGCTGTCTCTATCTCTGTTTGTTCTACCTCTGCCCAAGCACAAGCCTCCAAATTCATGTGGATTGTGTATTCAGACTGCTATGGTACTGTTGAAGAATTTGTTTTGAATTTACTTCCTAACTTTAATTTTCTCATGATATGCCAGTAAAGCAATGAAAAGTTGATATCTTTGTTTCATAAACTTGAAGATGAGCCAAGTGCCATCTTTAAATGGGGGGAAGGGAGGGGGAAGGGACGGGAAAGGAGAAAGAGAGAGGCAGGGAAAGCAAACAAAACATTGCCCAAAGGAAAATGCATGCATACACTTACCCAAGCTCCCTTTCCCTTCATCTTCAGGCTCATCCACGCTTACCTTGTGGGAATAGCTAGACTCCTGCTGAGATTCAAATAGGTCCTGGCCCACTGCATCATTGAAGTCTCTTATGGTATCTCTGTCCTCCACTTCCGCCTCCTCACTATTCACTGCAGGAGTCTATGTCTTGGATTCCTCCACAGTATCCATGAGGTGGTGTGGGGTCATCTCCAATTATGGCATGCAGTTCATTATAAAAGGTCTGTGAGATGGCACCAGATTTTTTGCCTTCCCCCCTTTATAGTATCCCTGATGTTGCTCCTTTGCTTTCCCATGCCACTGCTTCTGATCCCTATTGTACCCCTTTGCCTGAATCTCCCCTGCAATATGCTTGCAGATGTCTATGTGTCTGTGGCTTTTCTGTAGTTTTGCTTCCACAGCCTCTTCTTCCTACACGCCCAGGAGATCAAACACTTCTTTTCTGCTCCAGACAGGAGTGTGCCTTGAATTGCTGTGTGTGCATGGAACCATGGTCGGTTGGACATAAACAACAAAGATGAGTTGCTAGGTATGCCTGCCAAAGTGGGCAACCAAGAAAAGGCATTTATAAAACATATCGGGGTTTAAGAAGGAGGGATGCACTTCCAGTCTCTGTAACCTCTGGTCAGTAGAGTTTTAAAGTCTGAGGAGAGTGGTCACTGTTGGGAATGAGGTTTTGTGGCACAGTGGCTGGAGGATTATTAGGGACAACACAGGCCAGGCAGTGTCTACACTTGCAATGAATCAACCAAAATAGTTTGACCATGGTCATAGGGGTGGCTTCAAAATGTCACTGTAACAGGATGCTTACACTAACCAGAGACAAACTTGAGTGCAAACATGCATAAACAGGCCAACAGTGACTTATATTGACTTATATTTGTAGTACAGACCAGGTTTTAGAATCACTTTCAAATATGCCCTAGGATCAGCACTTCTGAAGATGTTTCTGAAGAGGTAGATTATATGCATTACTCACCTGGAAGTATGGTTTCATTCCGAGAGTACTTAGAGACTCAGGAAGATGTAAATGCCACTAAGAGTTGGACAAATAATTTTTACTTTAAAAAGTAAGTGAAATTTATCAATGAAAATATTTGACAAATAATTGTGGATTGTTTGACTGGCTCCTGCCTGGGCAACACTGAATAAAAATAGATCTTAGGAATTTTTTTAAAATAACTGATTTTGTAGAATAAAATGTATCTGATCAATATAAATTCAATTGCTCTATCCAGTAATATCATGTACGTCTGAAGCATTCTGTCAGTGATATGTCAGAGTATGCATGAATGTGCAAACGCAAAATATTTTGGTAAAAAATAAGGAAAAATGCATAACAAATTTACACTTTCTTCAAAGTTTCCTCCCTATTGGCTACAGTGTGATCTCTGAACTGCCAAACACAAGCTTTCTTTATGCCAATGCCCTGTGGAAACCTTAGAATGTTTACCTCTTTGACTCAATGTCAGGATGCATTACACTACTCTAACAGGGGTTATACAATTTCCCTCTCTTCTCTGTGAAATGATAATAACTCTTTTGACATGTGTTTAATGGTGTGTGGTAGTGAAGGGTGGGGAGAAATGTAAAGATTTAAAATAAAAGATATATTTTACACTTTTTGTTTTGTAACAAACAAAATGTGTAAATGAAAAATAACCCTGTAGCTTGCTATGCTGGCTCTTTTCTTCTATCTGTGGTTGTTTATGGTGTGTTGAAAACAACATTTTGTGTTTCATTTGTTTACTTATTAAGAACTAGAAAGTCATAATCCAGAAGAGCATGATATATAGAAGAAGTTGTCAAGAGCAATTCAAATACTCAGAGAATAGTTTCTCAAATGTGATAATTACTATTTATTTTATAGTCAGGCACATGGCATCCCATCATTAAAGTAGCTCCTCACTTACCTTTTATTAATAACCACAATTTTCTATCTTATCGATTCCAGGCAAGCCCATATTCTACTACATAGCAACAACAGGAAAACTAGGACGTTTACTTTATTAGAAATTCATCTCAAATCTATTTCCACATTTCAGAAAGGTGCCTCATTTGAAAATACTGATGGCATCAGTTAGGGATTGAAATTGTCCCTAGCACATGTGCTTAAATCCTCATGCCATACCATAGGGAAAAAAATAAAATCAGACAACATGGGTAGGATTTTCAAAAGTTCTCAGAGTGGGCTTAACTCTGCTCCCATTAAAATTCATGGAGGTTTACAACTAATTTCAGTGGGAGTAGTTAGGCCAGTGCTGATCATTTATGAAGATTCCATCATTTGTGTACATTCAATATCTGAATATCCTCTGCGCCAACATTGTGGCTAGTTAGATTCCGGCTTCTCTCCCAGCCATTCATGTCTCAGGTAGCTGAGACTTAGTTCTCTTCTCTGGTCTCTGAGTAGCCAGCCTCTGCTTTGTCTTCCCCTTGTTTTATTCACTTGGTTCCACCTTCCGGCTGCAGTAGGCAGGAAACCACATCCATCAGCAGCTTGAGCTCAGTTCTGCCTAGCAGATAGAGAGGAACAGGGGAACCCATAGAAGTGGGAAATCAAGTAGGCAGAAGGGGAACAGGGGAACCCATAGAAGGAACCCACAGAAGGGGAACAGGGGAACCCATAGAAGGAACCCACAGAAGGGGAACAGGGGAACCCATAGAAGTGGGAAATCAAGTAGGCAGAAGGGCAAACCCAGAGATTGGGCAGGAATAGGGACAGAAGAAGGAGGAAGAAGGAGACTTAGAGAGCAGAGGAGAACAGGATGACCACTCTTGGGGTGGGGTAGAGAGAAGAAGGGCAAATATCACTAGCAGCAGAGACAGGTGAAGAGGGGACACTACATTGAAGAGATTACAAGGTACAGAAACTCAAAGGCGAGCAACAGAAAGATGGCGGAAGGAGAAGCAGGCTGACAAGCCACACACAGTTCCCTCCAAGCTAAGTTTTCCTTAACCCTTGGAACAAGACCAACGAGTATTCTTGTAACATAGGTTCTCAGTGGAGAGGGACTCTCTCTTTTCCTCCTCCCCCCTTCCTTGCCCTCCCCATTCTGAGCTTAGTCTCTTAGAACATCTTCTCATGCTGATGTTTCCACTTTTCAATTCTCAATATTCTATTTGGAATTAAAGGTACTGCTATTCCAGATAGAAAGTGACTCCTGCTTTGATCCATCTATATTGCTGAGAAACACCCCACCTACCCCCAAGGACCTCGGTCTACTCTTCTGCTGAGCCCTTTGTCCCATTGCTCCTATTGACCACTTCCCAGGCTGAAGGAGGCAATATACATATGTGTGACAGGGCATGGATGGAGACAAAACAGAATATTGAGAATTGAAAAGTGGAAACATCAGCATGAGAAGATGTTCCAAGAGACTAAGCTCAGAATGGAGAGGGCAGGGAAGGTGGGAGGAGGAAAAGAGAGAGTCCCGCTCCACTGAGAACCTTGGTAACAAGAATACTCATTGGTCTTGTTCCAAGGGTTAAGGAAAACTTAGCTTGGAGGGAACTGTGTGTGGCTTGTCAGCTCCACTTCCTGACTCAGAGGATCTCTCTCTCACACACACTTGCTAGGTCCTCTTTTCTTCTTATCTTTAATCCTTTATAGCACCCAGTTGCTGTTTGGTGATCTTAACTGACCACATGAGGGGACCTGCTCTGGCACAGGAGAGCTGGAACTATTTCATTCTCAGGGCCAGTCACTGACACCCATACACTTCAACAAAGAAATGTAACTCTTTTGAACAACCTACTGATAACTAAACACATGGAAGCATCCATGTAACGTTATCATGAACAGCGGGAGATGTAAGAGCAGAATCCTTCCATAGATGTTTAATAAGTTTCAGAGTAGCACTTATTCATTTTCTTCCTTTTTGTGGATTTCTCTAGTACACTTTTGTTTTGATATACTTTTCATCTAGTGAATTTCATTGCTTTTTATAATTGAAAATCATACTGGAATTTTTTTAACCTAATGTTAATTTTTACTGAAATAACACTTTTTGTCTAAATTACTATAATTATATTCAATACACTTTTTTATTGCAGCCTATCATCCAGACACTCTGATGAAGAAATAGAGAAGTTAATTTAATGTACAAAGATAGAAATTACCAGTAGATTCGACGATGAAGTGACTGAAAAGATATTCTTTAGCAGACAATCCAGCATTCTCAAAACTAGTGTCCATATTCTCAGATACTGAAGCAAGAAGAAATTTGTAAACTCTTAAAAACATCTTTGATGTTTAGAGGTTTTTTTATGTTCTTTTGTTCTGAGATAAGCTGTTAAAAAGCTCAAGAGTATGTGGGATTTCAAGATGTGCAGAAAGATTTCCAAAAGCACAAATCAGGTATTTGTCACCAGGCCTGAAATGGGACTCCATTTTTAAGTGTGAATAACTAGTGCATTCATCTATAATTTCACCCAAGATGTTCCTCAATAGATCTATTTTTTAACTGAAGGAAATACAATAAAGCAGTCTCAAATGAGTTTGGGCATGTTGTTCTATATGAAATTTATTATACCACTGAATTCTTGTGTTTCAGGATAGTTGTCCCATAGAACTCAGTTCGTATTCACCAAAAATGCCACCACAATTAAATTTATGATGTAATGCAAGGTCCACATATCTTAGCACATCTTTTAGACTATATTGTCATGCAGTTTAGAAAAAAAAAACCCAAAAGTAGTATCAGTATGGCAATAGGGATATATAGTATTCTACAAAATACAATATCTACAGTCTTCATTTTGCATAATTTCCCGCAATTAGGGGGAAAAGTGTAACAAATCCAGACACACACGGTCATCAAAAGCTAAAGACATTTGATATCATCAAGATCATCTCTCCACCTTCCTTGCTACTCCAACTAAGGCAGGATATTGTTCCTTTCTCTGAGATCCTGCAAAGTGGGTATATGAACAGTAGGTCATAGTCTTGTCTCTGGGTCCATACAGAAATAGTTTCCCAGGATAGTGTTATAAAGGCTGATCTGCTGGTGAAAGTGTGCTATTAGTTGCACAAGATAATAATAGTTTGTATATCTATAGCATCTGAAGAGCTCAAAGTACTTTACAAGCATGAATGAATTAAGGTTCACATGAGTTAGTTAAGAATTTGTATCCATATTTTAAAGATAGGAAAAAGTTAGAGGAGTTAAATGACTTGCTCAAAGTCTTTCAGGAAGACTGTTGTAGGAGTAGAATGGAGCATAGGACTCCTGACTCCAAGTTCTGTGCTTTAAGGATAAGATTATGTTGTAGTTCTTAAACATCCCATAAAAAAAGTAGAGGTGTTAATGCTAGTGTCTCAACAACACTCCAGTTTGGACAATTACATCCTGACGTCTACATTTGCCTGCTGTTTAGCTGGATATGGTATTCTTCTTCACTTCCTTCACTATACTGCTGTGAGGTGCTGTCTTATTCCATCCTAGTGGTGAGCCACAGTGATCGTCTCTATCCCATTCTTCCCTCACAAGTGTCTCGTAAGTCTTACTTCATTATGGCTGGTACAGCACTGAAGTAGTGTAAATAATTTGTACTTGTAAAATACATTTAACTCAAATCTCTAAGCTTGTGTGACATAACTGTTAGGTATAAAAGAGAAAAAAAATGGCATTTAAATCTTATCACTAGAGAAGTCTGAAGAAAAGAAAATAATTTTATCTTAGTGATTGGTGTATCTCACTGGTCTGAGTCTGTGTGAATAAGCACTTCGGAATATTTAACTGAATTTATTCACACATTTTGAGGATACCACTTATGATACTTTCTGAGACAATACAATTACATGTTCACTTTCTTAGTGATGGTCCCATCTGCTCCAGGTTGAGGCATACTGATTGGACATTTTGAGCACACACAGCTCACGCCAGCACTCTAATGCAATTCCTGTTTTGTGGAAATTGGAACTGCATTGCTGCCACTGATCTTGCTATACTAGTCCTCTGGGTAAACAGATAACTCCATTCCCCAGGGATGTCAACTTAACATCTTTCACATGCTCTAAAATTTCCCTTAAAAAGTTTTTAAAAGTTATGAAAAGGCTCAGGCCAGTCATTTTATCCGCACTTTGTATTATCAGAAGCTGATGACAAGATACAGGTCTGTAAAGCAAATTAGTTACAGTATTTACATTTAAGCTAATTATGCTGTTTTGTCAAGTGGATCTTATCTAGCCAGAACCAAGGGATGTTGCCTCACAGCCTTCTCCATGGTAGCTTGATATCCAACTTTGTATAGCATAACAAGGTAACATTTTTATGAACAAGCCTAGTGTCTGTGATCTGCCTTCATATAAAATTAGTTTCTTTCCAAATGCCTGTTATTCCAGTTGTTAAATTACTTTAAGTCACGCTCCAAGGCATATATAGTATACTACAATCAAATGCAAACAACACTTTGCATATCATTAAATGCCAAATTCTCTCTGACACTGTAGAAGCAGAACTGCAGCCAGAAATGTGTGCTTTTTTTTGTGCTTGCTGTTCTGATTGCCAAGTGAACACAGGCTGGGGGAAGCAATGCTGCCAAGTGTCAGGGCTGCATTAATATTGTTATTATTCTTTGGGAGTGAAGTGTACAATCTATTTTCTCCAAAGGTATTATTGATACTGAGGATTAGCTATAAAAATTGTATAATTATTGCAGTACCCATGCCATCATATATTATACAACACATAATGCTTCAAGACAAGGGATTTTACACATCTTTTTGCCAAGCAAAGGAAAGAGGTTATATGGAATTGATGAAATCAGTTGGTTAAAACCAAGGAAAAGCTACAACAATAATTATATCACTCTGTTGAGAGATATTTGGTCAATGTCCTCTTAAAATCTCTTTAAACTCTTCTTCTCTTTGTCTACCCCAATAGCCCTTCTGCCTCTTTTTTCATATTCTCTTAAAATTCCCTTTCAAGAACCCTTCCAATATTGCATTTCTAATCAATGAAATCTCTGGCGCCCTCCTTTACGTTAGCTGTTATCCAGTATCCAGTCTTTCTTGGCTGTCTCTGCCTTAGGACCTTCTCCTACAAATATTTGATGCTTATTTCTGAGAGTAATAGTGCTTATTGCTTTGAGTAATGCCACTGATACTACCTGAGAGGATAATAACAGAACTCAGTCTCTTAGCTTGATCTATGAAAACGCCACTTATTTTCTCAGATATTCATTGACTTGGGATAATTTCTTCTCCAATTAACAAAGTGGTATTTTACAAACATACAAATATATGTTCAAACCTTGCAAAATTTGAAGTAAATGGCAAAACTCCCACTGATTTCAATGGAAGCTTAGATGCTGGATTAGCGTATTTTATCTAAGCAAATGAGACAAAAAATCTTTCAAGGTATGAAAGCGGGAACAGAAATAAAATAAAGGAATAAGTGCAATTCTCCTACCAATCCCCCAACTTTTCCTCAAAAGTAGTCTCATGAGCATCCATCGAGCTATTTATGTGCTAGACTGAAAGTCCCCATAGACTACTCACCAGTGTGACTCACAATCTGGCCTTAGGAGGGGGAGAGTTGCAGGATCAGTTCCTAACTCAGCAACAAATTCAAATGCACACAAGAACAGACCCACACTACATATTTAATACTTACATTTTAGCAGGTTTGCTTTATTTTTCATTTCCTCCTTATTTTTGTTAATTTAGAAGAAAGCTAATTGTAGAGAACCTTAGTAGAAGAGATCGGATTTCAAATCACAATATGTTTACTAGTTCTTACTGGTTGTCAAATGGCTACAACATGAACAAATCTTGGTTAATTAACTCAATTATCATCAATTTAAACTGCCTTGACATTTTTATGAACAAGCCTAGTGTCTGTGATCTGACATCTAAAGACATTTAATAAGTACACTAAATTACGCTGTATTCATCTAATGATAATGCATTTGTAATGCAGCCTTTTCGGTTCATTTCAATTCTTGGATTATAAGAAAAAGAAGAATATGTTTCCTCGGAGCAGCCAGCTTACAGCTATTTAATAAATACATTTTTCTGTGTCCATAATTATTGCGGATATTGGTAGTTAATAGTGAATGATCACAAAGCTGCTCTTGAGAGGTGAAGAACTTATGCTACAAACCTTTATACTGTCAAGAAGGTGTTTTGCATAGCTGCACTTCTCTAGGAGCAGATCACTGAGTGGATTGCGACCCAGAATCAGTCTTTTCCACCTGCTGCCTCTCACTACCTCTTAATTTACTTCACTTCTTTCCATGGAGCAGCTCACACACACACACACACACACACACACACACACACACACACACACAC